>QEPC01004381.1:2092517-2123270 GCA_003113815.1 Sphenodon punctatus | reverse complement strand
GGGGGGAGGAATTAATTGTATTTATTTCATTGATTTCAATGGGGACACAGTGCCCCATTGAACTCAATGAAATAAAACCGGTACCGGTATACCGGATTTAATCCGGGAATCCGGTTCTTTGAGAACCGGAAACCGGTAAATCCGGTATCCAGTATTTACCCCGGGGTCCCAACGCTAATGTTTAGCCTGGAGAAGAGAAGACTAAGGGGAGACATGATAGCCATCTTCGGCTGTCACATAGAAGATGGAGCAGACTTGTTCTCTGTTGCTCCTGAGGGCAGGACTAGAACCAATGGGCTCAAATTACAAGAAAGGAGATTTTGGCTAAACATTAGAAAGAACTCCCTAATGGTAAGAAGTGTTCGACAGTGGAACAGACTGCTTAGGGCAGTGGTGGGTTCTCCTTCACTGGTTTTCAAACAGAGGATGGACAGTCGCCTGTCAGGAATGCTGTAGGTATGGATTTCCTGTATTGAGTAGGACTAGATTAGATTAGATGACCTCTGAAGTCCCTTCCACTATGGCATTGTGGGTAGAGACGCTAACACTGCCACTAGAACCTGCTATGTTTTACTGTGCAAATACTTATGTGTTCCTGCGGCATGCACCACCTAGCAGGTCAGAAGTTTCAGCTCTGATCTAAGATGGCCAAGATATTAAACCTCCAAATCTCTAAGAGACAGGAGTACTGACAATATCTTGGCTATGGCAGAGCTAGAAGGCTGTGCTGCAGTATAGACACTCTGTGATGACCTCTGGCAAGAACTGTCCAGAAGCAGCTGCGCTGGCCGTCTCATGCTTTGTCAGTTCACACTTGTGTTGCTGTGACAGTGTGTTAGTTCTCCCACAGGAGGGATGCGTTTCACCTACAGTGGAAAGAAATAAGTGCTTTGTATTTGTGAATATTATTTGTATTTTTAGATAGTCCTCCAAATATCAGAGCAATATCTGTAGCCAAAATGGCCACTTATTCAATATTCTAGTTTTTACGTCATTTATTTTGGTATTTCAGTTTGGCCATTTCGGTAATTTCACTATTTTGGCTACTTCATTTTGGTTGATGAGCATGCACAATAGCACTACCAGTGCTAAAATGAAGTAACCATAATGACCAAACTGAAAGGGAACAAAACAAGTAAAGTAACCAAATCAGGACTACTGAAATGTACTTGGACCAGGAGGTAGTGGGGGGACCCTGGTTCTAGTCTCGCCTTAGCCAGAAACTCACTGGGTGACCTTGGGCCAGTCACATTATTCTCTCAGCCTAACCTACCTCACAGGGTTGATGTGAGGATTAAAAGTTGTTAATTCTATGAAAAGCACTCAGAGTGCCATGGCGGGGCGCGGGGGGCGCTATATAAAAATAAATATTATTAATTTTTTATTACTCAAACATGCTCTTATAGCTAATTATTTTCTAAATGCTTGGCTAAATAGGGATAGATTTAAGCACAAGTGAAATGTGTGCTTGAATGTCTTGCTGAATTTGGGAGCCCTGTATGAGAATACACCAACTTAGTGTGCAATCCACTGCCACTAAAGTCAATGGCAAATCTCCCATAGACGTTAATGGCGGAGGATTATCCTGCCTGTGTTTTTTAAAAAATAAATAAATATATAGGTCCAGATTTTTAAAAGAGATCAAAACTCACAACCAGTGGCATAGCTAGGATTTTTGGACCCTGGGGCAAGGCGCATTAGTGGGGCCTCCCCGCATCCCTCCAAAGCTTGTGGCAGTCACCCCACAAAGTTGGGGCGGTCAACCACTCCACTTTGCCCTATGGGCAAAGTGCCCTCAACTGGGGCCTGACTTTTCAAGAGTTCAGTTCCCTTTGCCTAGCACACTGAGTAATTTTTTACATGTCGCCATGTGTGAGACAGTGAGATCAAACTCCTCCTGTCCCTCCCCCCTCCCCTTGCCCCGCTTCAGATGCTGTTTGCTTCGCAGAGGAGATAGCATGCTGCAGAAGAAGGGATGGAGTACATGGTGCAAGCAGGAGACAGTGCTATGTAGCTGGATGGCCACACCATACCTCATGCTCCCTGTCCCTTCTCCTGGAGGCTGGGGGGGGGGAGAGAAAAGGAGGGACAGGATATGTGTTCTTTTGAGGGCACAGTTGGGGGCAAATCTTCCCCCCCCCCCCCAATTGCTCCCCTGCCCTTTCAAAATTCTGACCTCCTACAATGCACAGTTTTTGCCTTCAAAGTGAGGTTCCCTCATTGTGGCGATCATCTTGAGAACTAAGAGGATTGTTGGTTCAGGGGGGCAGAATAAATTAAAGGGAGAGTAGGGAGGAGATTTGCAAGGAGACCTTAGACCTCAGGGAGAGAGCACTCTCCATAACATTCCACTCTCACTTGCTCGTGGCTGGTCCCATTTGCTCATCTTGTGTCTTACTCTTTTCCATTGCCTGTCTGAAGATGGGAGTAAGAGGGTACAACTAGCAGTCTTGTAGGCTTCTTTCTAGCTCAACTAACTGTGAGATGGAGGAGAGTTCCAACTAGGCAAGCTTTTTAATCAAAAGGTTTGTCTTTTCACTTTCTTCAAAAGCAGATTTTTTTTTTCATGACTACTTCTTCCTAAAGTTCAAAAGACCAGGAAGAACATGGAGCTGAGAATACATTAGGTACCTTCAAAGGGAAGGAAGGGGTCAAAATTGCTTTCCATATCCCATACAGCCTGCCAGCCCTCTCCGAGCCAATTATAAGCACATACTTTCAAAAGGGAGCAAGCACAACGCAACATAAAGTATTCTCGGTTGACTTGTTTGTGCTGTGGGGTTTAGATAAGCCATTTGTGATCGTCACTGCTTTCCCTCTACCTGTAACTTCTTTCCCTCCTCTGACACTGCCTCAAAATGGAAGATGCTGCTTGAAATAAAAATTCATTGAGTTTGGTTCTCTTAAATAACTTGTTTCTTCTAAAGTCCTGATGGAATTGTAGCCACTTTTCGGAGAAGCGGATCTCCCCTCAATATTCCCTCCTCCCCATCCTGCATCCTTCCTTCCCTTCACGTCAGCGACTCTGCTGTAGTTATCTTGTATGCCAGCTGCTGAAGGCTCCATCAAAAAAATTCTGCTGCTTAAATAATATCCATCAAGACTGGCATTTTCATCAAGCAGAGCTAGCAAAGTGCAAAGATAGTTATGGAAGGACAAGAAGAGTAATAGTCTTTGGGGCCATTCTATTTCTTGGCACTAGTTTCCCTGCAACAACACTTCCACATAAAGGTGGAGCGGAGTGGCTACAAGTTGCCTTTGTCGCCGCACCCCCCAATAAGACACAGAGACCAAGTCCTGGATTAAATCAGGCCGCACTCTTTATTCAACCAATTCAAAGACGGTGGGTGATTGCACTAGCAATATGGGTCCAGTATGCTTAGCCAACTGATTCTTATAAACTCAGCACTGGCCAGGATGTGCCTTCCCGTGCCAGTTCCAACACCAACAAGGCTCCCCTTCGACAGCACCCTGGCTCTGGCCGAAAGGGGGAGCGTCCCAACAGTGGGCTTGAGTAAAGAGGTGAGTACCCGCTAAGTCAGCAGACCGTGCAGGTACTTACTGACCGAACTGCAGTACCCCTCCCCGGGGAATAACCCCAGTGCATGCTGCCTGCGCCTAGCACTGGGTGTCACCTCCCCATCTCTTAAGGAGATGACTCGTTTAATCTATTTCTATCCTATTTAACCTACTAAACCATACTGGACCCCCGCCACAAAGGGGGAGCCTACAGGGCTCCCCCGGCACTCACCGCTTATATACGAACAATACTTTCAACTGTTGGGCCAAACTTCCCAAGTATAACTGGTTCCCTGCTATGGATAGATGCACTCCATCTTTCCGGAACAATTCATTCCGCCCATACACAATGTCTGCATGTCGGAGGGTCGTTCCTCCTATTCTCGTTATCCACTTTGATATTTCCCTATTGATATTGCGTCTTGTTTTATCAACTTTGGCCGGATTAATGGTCTTGCCCCATTTTAGCCTAGGAACTAAACTGGTTCAAACTAACTGTACTTCTTTGAACAAACTTTTTACATGTGCTAGATCTCTTTTCATCTTAATTATCAAATTAACCCCTTTCCTTGCCGGGATGTCATTCTCTCCCAAGTGAATTACAATTATTTGCGGGGCCGCCACTATTCCTTCACGAAGGGATCGGAGTTTTGGGATCAGCTGGTGCCATCGCATACCACCCGTTCCATACCAGTTAATAATTGCATTGTCTCCCAGGCCCGGCTGGGACCCCCACTGGTTCTCGGCAGCGGCCTTGCCAGCCCAACGGACCAGGCTGTGACCCACGATCCAGATCAATCGTCTCTCAGTCACGAAGCACCTAGGTCCTATGTACGGGAAAAAATAATTGGTTATTGCGGGTATGGCCTGATGTATTTCTTGTAGGCGTTGGACCGCCACCTGCCTATGGCTTTAATAGCTTCGGTTGGTAATCCTGCTGCTGCTGCTGTTGTGGCAGTTCCTATCCTAAATGAATGGGAGCCATACTCCCTTGATGGTAGGCCTAATCTGGTCAAGGTGCTTTTTAGTACTGCATTAAACTGGTAGCTTGTCAATGGCAAACCATTCTCATGCCTGAATAATGTTCCGGCCACTTGGGGGCATATGCCGATGTATCTCCTCATCTGTTCTACTGGACATATACCCTGATCCCCACACCTGAACAATTCTACATTCGTTCCCCTACTCCTCTGGTCGATCTTTGATCGTCTCAGCCTCAACTGAATTGTTACAGGAGTCCATTTTAGGTCCTCAATCATAAATGCCTGGTCACTTTGGTCCTTATGAGATGTCAGGACTACCTCACTAATCCTAAATCCTCCGAAGTATGATATTGTTTGGCCGTGGTGAACAATTGTAATTCAAATTTGTCATAGCACACCTCAGGTAAGGCACCAATGATGCGCACCAGTATGGGGGTAGTTATGGGGGCCCGTGTATTATCGGTGGGTGTGGTTGATCTGGCCCAGCTCTCGAGCATGTGCCTCATATAAAAACCTTTGTCTGGGGATGGGTATCCGTTCATTCTGCTAATGAACGTGAGGGCCGCTACTTTCCCACCGATAGTACCCAGTGCTAGCCCCTTCTTTCTAAGTGACATTGAGAACTGGACCACTTCTGATTCATATCTCATCCCTCATACCTTAGGGACCGCCTCGCCTTTCGCGCTCCAGGGCGGCTCCTGCGGTCTGCCGGGGGTGCCCTCTTGGAGGTCCCCCGTGTTAAACGGGGGGCCACGATGGAGAGGGCATTCTCGGTAGTAGGGCCGCGGCTGTGGAACTCCCTTCCGGAGGAAGCTCGCCTGGCCCCAAGCCTTTTTACATTTCGGCGGAACTGTAAGACCTGGCTGTTTGCCCAGGCCTTTGGGAGGGAGGGTAGGGAGGGAGGTTTTTAATCCCCCACCCATTTGTTTTGTCTAGCCCTGTTTTAATATTTATATTTAATATTTGATTGTTTTATCTGAATTTTACTGTATTTTATTGTTTTAATTATTTGTTGTTGTGAGCCGCCCCAGGCTGCATTGCAGGAGGGGCGGGATATAAATTTGTATAAATAAATAAATAAATAAATGGGAAAACCGGGGCCCCATCCCTTCATAGCCCTGTAACTCTGAAACTCTTGGAAAGCCCTACCGTAGGCTGCCTGTGTTCTGGGGGGCGAGGGATCCCCTAACGGTATTTTGTAGCTCTAATACCCAAGGCTCCAAGCGCCCGGTGGCATGGGATCGGGGGATTCTCTGGCCTCCAGCGCAAGTTCCCGAAATCGCTTGATCTGAAAGCGAGAGAGGGTGTCGGCTATGCTGTTGTCAATGCCTGGGACGTGGCGAGCTGTGAACAAAATATTGTTCCGTAGGCATACACTAACTAATGCCCGAACCAGTGGCATGACTCGGGTGGAACAGGAAGACAGGGTGTTTACTATGTGGACCACCACCTGGTTGTCACACCAAAATAATACTGTGTGGTTGGTGAATTGGTCTGTCCACAGCAACACCGCTACAACTATGGGAAACAGCTCTAGGAATGTTAAGTCCCTCATAATACCCACCTCATGCCACTCGGGCAGCCATGCTTGAGCGCCCCACCTTGTCCGGAAGTAAACACCAAACCCAGCCCCTCCTGTGGCATCGGAGTGGACCTGTAGGTCGCTTCGCAACAAGCACCTCTCTCTCCAGAAACTAACGCCGTTATACTCTGCCAGGAATTCAGACCATGCTCTTAGGTCTTGTTTCATATCCCTTGTAATTCGGATCCGATAATGCGGCTGTAGTTCGCCTCTTAACTTCTCATACAACCTGGACAAAAAGGCTCTGCTGGGTGCAATGACCTGGCATGCGAAATTGAGGCTCCCAACTAGTGACTGCAAAGACCGTACGGTGACTTTGGGGGCAAGGCTGCAGTCATGAATCTTTGTCCTTAATTCTATCAGTTTTTTCTCTGGCAATCTGGATAATTTCAATTCGGTGTTCAATTCTATCCCTAGATACATGAGTACCGGGGATGGGCCCTCTGTATTTTTGGGCACCAGGGGTATGCCCAATTCATCTGCCATTTCCTGGAACCGCTGTATTGCGATTGAACATTCGTCTGATCTGGGTGGGGCTATGAACAGGAAGTCGTCCAAATATTTGGTTACTTCACCGCCCCCCCAACGTTGCTTAAAAATCCATTCCAGAAGGGAACTGAATCATTCGAATGCTGAACAGGAAATGGAACACCACATAGGCATTGCCCGGTCGTAATAGTATTTCCCCTCGAAGTGAAAACCTAAGAGGTGAAAGCTATTAGGGTGCACTGGGAGCAACCTGAATGCTGACTTGATGTCGCATTTTGCCAACAGTGTGCCCCTTCCCATGCCCCTTGCCTTCTCGACCGCCTGATCAAACGATGCATATTTGATGGTTGTCAATTCCTTTGGTATGGCATCATTCACCGAGGCACCCCGAGGGTAGGACAAGTGGTGGATCAGACGGAATTCTCCCTGGATCTTTTTTGGTACTATTCCTAATGGGGATAGGACCAGGCATTGCATAGGGGGGTGATCAAATGGGCCCATGACTCTGCCTTCCATTACCTCTTTCATGATTTTTGTCTGCACCAGTTGTTCTCTCCCCTCTATAGATTTAAGGTTTTTTGCTTGGGCAGGGGGCTTAACTGTACCAGCTGGGATTATGAATCCCTGTTTAAAGCCCTGCACCACATATTCCACCTCCACCCTGTTCGAGTGTGCACGCAGGGCTGCCTCCAAAGCATCAGCCTTAATTGGTGTTGGCCCCCTTTTGAAGGCGGGACCCGGACATAGCCCCCTGGTTATCTTTGCTGTTTCCTGCTCCTGGGCCATTGCGGACACCCCTCCCTCGCTGCCGGGGCCGGTAGCATGTGCTCTCAGGGTGGCCCCCTCCGCAGCTGGAGCACGCGTGCCGAAACCTACACTGCTGGCGGTTGCACCGGCCCACTCTATTATACTCAAAGCACAGGCCGGGGCCTCCTTGGCCTCTCCTATGGCTCTCTCCCTGGTATGGTTCGTTTGCGGGTGCCACCCCTCCCCGCACTAGTGGGTGTCCACTGTCTGATCTAGGTGCCTTTGTTGCATCCACCATACTTTCGAGCCAAATATCCAGGGCATGATTATCCCAGCACAGGCCTGGGGTGTTTGCTGCCCTGTGACGAAAAGCTTCGTCATAGTGCAACCTAGCTCCGGGGGGGCCCGTTCCCTGCTCTCTACGGACAATATCGGTGTATTTGTGGAGCTCGAGGCCCCGCCCTGGGTCTGCCTGCATGACGACCCCCATATATATAGCATATGCAGAGGTCCAGTTTGCCCAATTCCGGTCTGCCTTGGGGCGGCGGAATCGCTCCTTATCTTTGTCGCCCTCCTGTTCAGAATGATCCACAATTGGATCACTGAACAGGAGTGCAAACAAGTCCACATACTCTCCCTTCCATATTTTTTCTTTTGTTGCCAGTGTTAGGTGACTACCGAATGGGGCTGCAACCGCTGGGATAACTCCTCCTGGAGGGCGAATGACTGGTGCGTGTGCGGTGTTAGTTTGTATCAGGTTCATCTCCGGGGGGTGAAGAGGAAGGATAGGGGTGGTGGCCAAATTTCCGGCTGATACAGGTCCCAAATGTGACCCGCTACCCACCCCCACCCCAACGGGGGGACGGGCGGGGTACACCCAAGCCCATTCTCTCTCAATTTGTAATAGTCGTGGGCTTTCAGGGTCTACTGTTTGTGCGGGGGTCGGCTGAATCCTTTCCGGCTGACCACTCCCCGGCTCCGGTATCCAGTTAGTGGCTGATTGCCCACTTTCGTTGTTTGACCAACTTATGATGTCTACCCCACGGGGGGCTAGTCCTTCCTCCCCCCTGGTGGGCAGTATTGTCCCCCTTTGGATGAGAGTCTCACCTTGCGCCGTGCCGGACTGCGGCAGGGTTCTCCTGTGCGACTCGGTGTTGTCCACCGTCGCTTGCCTCGCTGGAGGACCTTGCAGCGGCTCCTCAAGGGCGATTATCCTTTGCCACATGGCAATGTTGGTGCTCGTCTCCTCCTGGGTCGGTTCGTTCATTCACCTCCGGGTTGCTGGGGGTTCATAACCGGGGGTTAATGTAATTGCATCCAGCCCCGCTGCCATTGCTGGGGCTGAGGGAAGTCTCACGGGGGGATCCGGTGCAGGAACCGTTCCCCCACCCTCCCTCTGTAAGCAGTACTGGGCCAGACCAGGAACTCCCGTTTGATCCCCTTGGGGCCAGGGTGCCCAGTCCCCAATATCAGCCCGGCCGGGCTGGGAGAAGGGGGAATCTGAGCCACTGTAGTGTGGATCCTGGCCTGGTCCACCCTCCCTTGGTCATATCAGGGGTCACAAGCCCCGTGGCTGGCTGGCTTCAGCTGTGTGGAAGGCACTCCTAATCCTGCCCTGCTGGGCCAAGGTCAGGCCTGCCCCGCTCTAGGCATTATCTCACTCTGGCCTCCCTCTTCATGGAATCTTGCTGGAGGGATGACTGGCCTGTTTCCCCTTCTCACTCCCTCCGCGGGTGGGGGGCTAGTGGCCTCTGCCCCCCCTTGAGTGTGGCCCCCCTGGGGAAAATATCCCTGGGCCTTCCCTAGTGGCTCCTAGCCCCCTGTTGGATAGGGAGCAGGGCCTGGATGAGATGGCCCTGGCTGCTCCACGGGGGCTTCCGATCCGGCGTAAATTAATAATTTTTTTTATTGCCACGAGGCTCCCGTGTAAGGCACAGCAGCAAGAGCTCCTTGCTGCTGCTTTTCTGCTCTCCAAGCCCAATCTGCTGCCCACATGGCCTGGACCCGCTCCTCCCCTTCTAAAGGGGGCGGGGCTTAGTCCCCGTCTCAGCGCGGCGTGCCTTCACGCCCGCTTGCCAGGTTGCCTGGCAACAACATCCCCGGCCAGAGCGCTCTAACGCGCTCCGCCGGCATATCTCTGTCCCGTCTCCTTCCCTCTAATGGAGGGGGCAGGACAATTACCCCGTCGCCGCCATTGTGGCGGCAAAGGGGACTTCTGCAGGGTTTGGTCAGTTGCTGTTTTTGACCCTCTTGTAGCTGGAAATACTGAACTTTGTCTTCAGTAAAGTAGCACTTGGCAATTGATGTCACTTTGTCAGTTCCGTAGTGGGAGACTGTTCGAGGCAGGCTCACATTAGATTGCTAGGGGGCTGCTAGCAAGACTGAAGACTACTGCGTGGCTTGGCTAAATACAGGGTGTTACCCACCGGGGATAAATGGACCCCATCCCTCAAAAAAAGCTCAGGGCGAGTATGTGTCAGCTGTCCATGCCTAATGCAGCTGCCCCCTAGATCAACCCACCACTTGCTAATCTCCCTGTTGACATTTCTACGCGCCGTGTCAATTTTCTTGGGATGGGCTGTGCCCCATGTAAGTCATGGTACTAAGTGTTTCCAAATTATCCTGACTCCTGGGGGGAAAAAAAACCTAATTATAGGCAGCTCCATCTTAATTTTAACTATTACGCTGACGCTAGTCCCTACTCTTAAATCATTTTCTCCGAAATGCACAATCATGATCCTAGGGTGTAGGTGGTGTCGCATGCGGGACAACATTGGAACCAGTTGTTCCCATTTCATACCCCCACGGCCTATCCATATTATCTTTGCCCTGGCTGACAGGCCTAGTTGAGTCCCCCATTGGGTATGCTTTGCTTCTTCTCCTGCCCGACGAACCAAGCTGTGGCCGACAAGCCACACCACAGTCTCGTTTCCCCGATGGTGTATAGGGCCTGGAGGAAATAAAAAGAGAAACATTAGATCAAGTGTAGGAGCCATATGTACCCCTGGAAAGCTCGGGATCGCATCTGCCTATGGCCCTGATGTCCCTTTCCAACATCCCCGCTTCCGCAGCTGCAGTTGCAGCACCTATTCTGAAAGAGTGGGATCCATACCTCTTGGCGGGTAAACGCACTGAGTTCACTGCCACCTTCAAAACCGCATTGAACTAGAGTCTTAACCGCCAAACCCCTCCTTTGTAAGTGTAATAAAAACTGCAGAATTTCATCCTCCTGGATAGGGAAGTCAAGACCCCAACCCTTATTACATCTAAAATCATGAAATTCCCTGTATGCCCGTCCATACGCTGCCTGGGTACGGGGGGCCAAAGATCCCTGGACTATCCTCCCCATCTCTACTCTCCAAGGCTCCAGACCCCTTGGGGGAGCGGCTCTGGGTTGGGAGCGGTAGCCGGCACAAGTTAACGAAATTGCTCCATCTGTAACCGAGAGAGCGCGTCGGCTATGCTATTATCCCCCCCGGGGACATGGTGTGCAGTAAAGAGTATGTTATGCTCAGCATTTGAGCACCATTGCCCTTACCAACCTCATCAGCCTCCATGACCGAGATGACATGGAGTTGATGACGTGTACTACCGCCTTGTTGTCACACCAGAAGATTACCGATTTATTGGCAAATTCCATTACTCAAATCTGTACAGCCACCACTATAGGGAAAAGCTCCAGGAATGTCAAATCTCAGGTTACCCCAGAAGCAATCCACGACAGAGGCCAAGAGGCCGCACACCAGCGCACCTTGAAATACACACTGAAACCAACACCCCCTGCCGCATCGGACTGCACCTGGAGCTGAACCCCCAAACATAACTTATCCCACCAAAACCATACCCCATTAAATTCCTTGAGAAACGCTGACCAAGTCCCCAAATCATCCTTCATCTCCCGGGTGACTCAATGTGGTGGTACTGTGGGGGGCTCCCTGCTAACAGGACGTACAGCCTGGATAGGAATGCTCTCCCTGGTGCTATGACCCTGCATGCGAAATTTAGGCTACCCAATGATGACTGCAACGTGTGGACCGTGACCTTCTTAGCGCCCATGCACGCCTGTATCTTTACTCTCAAATCCTCTAACTTCCCTTCTGGTAAGCAAGACAACATGCGTTCGGTGTCTATCTCGATCCCCAGATATGTGATTCTAGTGGTTGGTTGCTCCATTTTTTCGGGGGCTAGTGGGAGACCTAAGTGAGCCGCCAGGTGTTTGAAATTCCTTAACAACTGTTCGCATTCCCCAGGAGCAGGGGAGGCGATTATCAAAAAATTGTCTAAGTATTTTGCCACATCCCCTTTTCCTATGTTCTGCCTGAAAACCCACTCTACCAGCAAACTGAAACATTCAAATGCAGAGCAAGAAATCAAGCAGCCCATAGGCATAGCCCCGTCATAATAAGAGCTGAAAACTCCCAGGATGAACGGGCAGGAGCCTAAATGCTGATTTCACATTGCACTTCGCTAGGAGGGCACCCCTCCCATGTACCCTAACCCTGTGTATTGCCTCATCGAATGATGTATACCTTACCATTGCCAGGTCCTTAGGTATGGTGTCATTAACCGAGTGCCCCCTCAGGTATGAAAGGTGGTGGATGAGCCAGAATTCTCCTGGTGCCTTTTTTGGCACAATCCCCAGAGGCGATACCACAAAATGTGGCTCAGAAAATGGGCCAGCTATTCTGCCTTCTTCTACCTCCTTGCTGATCTTGTTTCTAACAACTTTCTCCATCCCTGTTACCGATTTCAGGTTGGATGGTTCACGCCCATGGGGGACGGTACCCGCCGGGATAACGAAACCAAACTCAGATCCTTTTATAACGTATTCCACCGTGGTCCTGTCCGGGTGGTGGCTCAACTCTGACTCCAGCTGCTTAATATTAATTGGAATTGGGCACCTTTCCCTTCCCGGCCCCTTGCTGGCCACCTTGTTTGTTAGCACCCGGTCCTGCTCCTTGCTGATTCCTTCTACTGCCCGTGGGTTTTCCCCTGTAATAGGTTGAAACAGAGCGGGCTCCACCACACACCAAACAGGCGTGACGGAATGTGCAGGACCCTCAGGAGCACCTACCATTCCTATTGTATTCCCAGAATGTGGCCACTCCACCCCACCTGCCATCCAGCCTATTGGGGTCATTTACTGGGGCAACTTCCCCTTTTATTAATACATGGCCGCTATCCATCTTGGGCGCATTGGTCATGTCGACCATGCAGTCCAGTCATAAATCCTGTGCGTGTCGATCCCACCGCAGCCTGGGTGTAAAGGATGCTCTGTGACGAAAGGCCTCATCGTACCTGAGCCACACACAAAGGGGTCCTACCCCATACACCCGTTTCACTATGTCCGCATACTTTAATAACTCCACGGTCCTTTCTGGAAAAACTTATAGGGTTATCCCCAGGTAAATTGAAAATGCAGGGGACCAGTTAGCCCAGTTCCTGTCGGCCTTGGGACGTCGGAACCTCTCCCTTTCTTTCCGGTCCTCTTTTTCAGCTGGTCCCATGATGAGATTGCTGAACAAGAGCGCAAAGATATCTATATACTCCCCCTTCCATATCTTTTCCCTGGTGGCATAAGCCAGGTGCTCGCCTATGGGGGTGGACAACTCCGAATATCCCCCACCTTGGGGGGGGGGGAAGTGGCCGGTCGTGTGGGATGAGGTTTGGGGCCCCTGACCATTGTGTCCCATCTGCCGTGTCCAATCCCCATCTTTGACCCCCTGCCTTATCGGGCAGGAAGCCACTACCCGCAGTTTGGTACCCGGGGGAGGGCACTGGGGTGACCTTCACCCATGCGCCATTCCACCAAATCATCTGTGCCACCTGCCGCTAACCTCCCGCTTGTGGGCTTTGCTGCACCTGCCCCAGTTGTGCCCCATGCCCACTGGCCAGGCCCACTGCCCTCGTGCTTACCCTGGTGCCCCCTTGTGCCCTCGCATTCCCCAACTGCTGCTGTAGCCGATAGTCAGTGTTGACCAAACAGTGCGACTCCTGACTTTGGCTGCCCACTTCCCAACTGACTTTGGCCACCCACTTCCGGGTTTTGTTCATCCCCATCATCCAACTTCTTCTCATGGCTCGTCTGTTCCGGTCCTTCTCCGCTCCGACATTGCTCCGAGCTCCCATTCCAGCACCTGTATTCGCTCCCACATCTCTTGGTCTCCCACATCATCGCTGTCTCTGCTGTTGTCCCATAGTAGGTTGTCTGGTGCTCCTTCCGCATCGCCTGCTGGTATACAAATACTTCCTCCGGCCCCCTGGGGGCCCCCCTTGGGCGAGGCCTCAAGAGCCGCCGAAGGGAGAGCCCGAGGCCCGCCCGGGCCAGCCCGTTGGTCCTAACCTGCATAGTCCACAGGCCCCTGCCATGGGTGCCCAAAATTTTCACCCCCTCTAGCTGGGCTCCTTTCACTTAACTGGGCAGTTGGGCGCCCTCCTGCTCGCAGGGGCGGAGATGCCCCAGGCCCATCATGGCATCATTCTATCCCCTTGATGCGTCCACCTGGCCTGGGACAGCTCTCGGAGGGGGGCGGGGGTTGTATTTCCCCCCCCACTTGCTCCCTCTCTATACCTGGCCAGGAGGGATCTGGCCCGCCCCCCGCGCCTCACTGGGTAGTCTGTCTCTCCCCCCCTTTGCACCCACACATCCTTGGGGGAGTTATGGGGAGGTTCCTCCCATGTCTGCTCTCCGGGAAGGTCCCTCACCCTTCCACCCCCATCTCCCTCATACCAGAGGGATGCCGCCAGGGCCTCACAGGTCTGCAGGCACCTCTGCATTTCTCCCCTCGTGGGGGGAGGGGGTGCCTCACTCACCCCCTTCCCCGATTGGGGTCAGCTGCTCCGGTGTTGGGGGCAAGGCCTCACCCCCCACGGTTGCACCCTTTTTGGCCCGTGTTTCCTTGGGCTGGGCAGCTGCCTTCTGCTACTGCTGCCCCATCACGCCTTCACCCTCACCTCCAGTGTCGGCTTCCTTTTTTATTTTCCTTCCGGCCAGCAGCGTTGCTCCACACTGCTGACTGCTCGGGGAGAACCAGGCGAGAATGAATCACCTGATGATCGTGCAGGTAGCAGTTCCTCCTCCCCCTCCTAGCAAAGGGGAGGGGCTGCCCCCGCACCGACCAATCAGGTGCCGCCTACACCAGCACCTGATGCCTGGGTAACCAATCATCGGTCCCCAGGCCAACCTTGTGGGGTTTCCCGTACCCCTGCGGCTCCTCCCGGGGAAAGGGGTGTGTGGCAACCTCCCCCCATCTGCATTTTAGCAGGTGGAGGGCCCTTATGTCACACAGGGAGTAAGACCTCAGCCCAGACAGCCCAAATTGCAGGCCAGCACCTTTGTCACTAGGCAGTCCTTGCTCCTTGAGATTCCTGGGGTCCTGTGAAGGCAGGGTGATAATCATAGTGCCATGAGTGCCAAAACAGCATTCTAACAAAGGTTCTTGTACTTAAAACAGCAAAGCAGTGGGTGTTTGTTTGTTCTGCTGAGCAGGGTATTCTGTGCCATTCAAAGGGACCAGGAGAGCAGGCCTGCAGTGAATTTGGTTTTCAAATTCTTTTCATTAAAAAGCAAGTCCCCAAATAGGATGCATGTAACAATTTAACTTGCATTCCATCCCTGTTTGGAAAGTGACACAAACTTCTTTTTTTATGACTGGGCCTTTGAAATTGGATTTTTATAGAATTACAGAATGACTTCCTATTGTAATAGATTAGCTTGGTGAAGGTGCTAGTTCTAATGGAGGGCTTTGTAACAGGATTACATTGAGATGTTGCATTGTTATCATGGATAACCTCATGGGTCAAGGAACCTGGGCTTTTTCATCTCTCTGGACATTTATTCCATGAGTATTTTAAATTATTAAAAGGTGGAAATGGCACATCCTGTGGGCGAAAAGCTTTCAATCAAAGCAGGATGAAGGCAGGGGAGGATATAATGAAATAAAAATGAAACTCAGTCTACCCTTCTGTTTCTTACTTGAGTTCAATCCAGAAGAAAGCAGGAGAGGCAGGAAGCTGGGAAAGCACGTCAATGAAGTCACGTTGGAGTTCAGTAGAAAGGAGTGTGAATGGCGGCCAGCATAGGGCACTGTGAGTCAGGATTCATACATTCTCTCATTAGTATTGCAGTAGGTCTGGGAGGACCCAAGGGAGATCAGAACCCTATTGTGCTAGACACTGCACAGACTTGCAGTTTAAGAATCTTCAGTCTAAAGAGAGGAGACAATCAAAGGCAGATCAGGATACAAGCAAAGTGACTCAACAGAGAACAAGCACTGAAGTCCTCTGAGTCAAGTGCTCTTTCTACTGGACCGCACTACCTCTCGAGAGCCTCCATTCTGCTACAGGATTGCTTTAGGAGCATGATGGAATCGAAAGCTGCCTCTAATTTTGGGTGCCCCAGTGTTTAGATGTATTTATTTTTTATTTTATTTAATTTAAATGTATATCCCACCCTTTTCCTAAGGTGTCAAACTGCAGACCTGGAATGCCATTCTTTCGAGTGCAACTGAATCAGAGGCTGCTTGTCAGCTCTGCACCTCAGGCTCCCGAGTGCCATGTTGCCTTTGCTGGCAGGTTTATCAGAGGTCTCACAAAATGAGGTGGTTTCTTACACCCCAGCTCCTGAAATAAGTGAGGTCACCAGTATGGCTACTGCCATCATTTCAAAAAGGAGCATGGCAAGCCCTTGTTATAGAGAAGAGCTTGAAAGTGCAACCGACATGCTCTGAAACTGTCAGTCTAAGAAAAAGAACCTCAAATACATTGTTTCTACAATCTCGGTATTTGATGGGTGGAGCATGCAATTTTTGCATGTGAGTGTTAGCAATACCAGGTGTGTAGAGTTGAGTGTTCAACATGCAGCACAGCTGGTTGCTTTTTAAAATGTAGCCTTCAGTGCCCAGTTCTTAGTCGATCCTTGCTGTAAAATGAGGAGATCAATACCTATCTCCTGGGAAAGTGTATTGCGAGGTTAATTAATGCTCATCCAAAGAATACCCCCTGCCACATGCTCCATCATGATCACTGCAGTTGTCCTGGAGCACTCTCTTGCAGGTACTTGTCTGGTTCATAGCGATGTGTTCTTGGTTGCTGCCTCAGTGTTGTGGAACTCCCCTTCCCTGGAGGCTTGTCAAAGCCTAAGTTTGAGTGTTTTCCATAGGCAATGTAAAACCTTTCTTCTTGGCCCAATGTTTGCAAGGTGGGGATAGGGTGGCCATACCTCCCATTTAAAAGAGGATGCTTATGAAAAATACATGGTGCAGGGCTGCACTGGAACTAAAGCAGCCCTACAACATGTATTTTTCATAAGCGTCCTCTTTTAAACAGCAGGTATGACCACCCTAGTAGGGGATAGGGATTGGCGTTGTGTTGCTAGAGGGCCTCATGTTTTTATGTACTTCTACTTTTATATGTTTTTCATGTTGTAACCCAAGTGTAACTTGGGCCCTTTTCACACAAGACGCCCCCACCCATCTCCATGCTGTTTCGTTGTGTGGAGATGGATAGAAGCACCTGTGGGAATGCTGCAACAAATGAGTGGGGGTGCGTGCATGCTCCTGCGCTACACCCATCACTCATGCATGGAGCAATGAGCTCCAATGCTGGTTGCTCCGTGGGTGGAGATGGGTGTGCACCCGTGGGAACGCCTCCCCAGCGCACCTCCTCCCCCCCGCATTCCCACACCCATGGAAAAGGGGCCTTGATTGTGCTCTAGGAATTGTGTATGTTGGCAGAATATTGCAACAAGCTGTTTAATATTCCTCTTTCCTCTACTGGGTTGAACCAGAGCTGCACAGCACTGGAATCAGATTATGGGGATAGGGTCCTGCCCTTGAAGTTCCCACCAAAGTAACATTGTCCCTTACTACCACTGTGACAACATCAAAGCTGGCCCTAGGCACCCTTGATGAAATTAGCTGTGCTGCCTTCCTCCTCCCTCCACAATACAAGCCCCAACCTAGAGTTTGCACTGGGGAAGGAAGTGCTCTTGCTCCCTGCCAATCAGCTGGGGCCTGTACTGCTGGAAAGGGAGCACTCCTGCTCCCTGTTGATCTGATTGGCAGGGAGCAGGAGTCCTTAGCCTGACCTTCTGGGAGTGGGACCAAACAGTCCATGGAATCCCTTCCCCAGATGGCTGCTGGTTCCACCCTGGGCTGGCCCTGCAATACCATCCCTCTCACCCTACCTGAGTCCTAAGAGCTCTGACATCTCCCTATCTGTAAGGTACAAATCTGTTTTACTTGTAGCTTCCAAATTGTATGAACTAAAAACATGTGAAAACATTCAGTTCCATGGAACAGCAGCTTCCCCTTTAAGGCAGAGCCCCAGGAAAAGTAGGGCCCTGCAGCTTGCATCTGAAATTTGGGCCAATGCAGCCTGCTCTTGAGAGCCTGCGGCTGATGTGTCCAAGTAGCCCCACTGTGCACAGACCACCATGACATCAAAGTTATGTCCGAAAAAAGGTGAGAGGCTAGCTAGGGCATTCCTTCTGCCTTTGCCAGTGTGCCCCAACCCGCATGAATCACCAGGACATCATGGTATTCTGTAAGGGGTGGGTCTTCATCCAAGAGTGAGTGGGGCTAAGGTGTCCCCCACCCCTTTACAATGTGGCTATTCCCTCTGCAGTTGTGTCTTGTTGGACTCAGGTTGGGTTACAGGCCTCTAGTTCAAAGCACTACAACTGAGTTATAGGGCAGAGTCTAGCTTTCCTTGGCTCTCCTTCCCCAGCCCTCTTTCCCAACCGGTTTGCTTTCTGCTCTGCCCTCCTTCCTTGCCTGTTCTGTTTCCCTGTTTTTTGTTTGTCAATGTCTCTGGAAGGGGCTCCAACAGCGGTGGTGGCAGAGGCTCCACTGACTAGCAGGTCACAGGGAACGCACATGGAGTATGCTGCAATATGAGGCCCCACTAGGTCCTCCTGCACTACAGCGTACTTAGCTTAATGATTAATTCAGTAATTTCTGTTTGTCAATGGCTGAGTATGTGCTGTTTGAAGGGGGCAGGAGGGCACTCTGGTCCCAAATGTTTGGGAGAACCCAATCCAACTTCAAAAGGTGGGGCATGCTCCCCCTGTACTCCCTGCGATTTCCCTTGTACACCTTTTTAATTAGTGTAGAGCCTCAGTTTAGCCTGCACGTGCCCCAAAGGAGAATCTGAGCTCTATTGCATTAACTGCTTCTGAGTTACTGCTTCTGAGTTACCATGAGAAGCAGCTGGTGTGAAATTCTGATGGCTATGGATTTGTGACAATGTTTTCCCTGTAGAGTGCATTCGCTTCTAAAGGCAGACAAAGTGGTTCAAATGATATCTTTTATTGGACCAACTGCTGTTGGTGAGAATAAGCAAGGTTCTAAAGTCCTGCTCAGGGACTGGGACTGCTTTGAGGCGACTAGCTCTGTGTTGCTCCCTCAGCTTTGTGCAGTTCTGGGCAAGAGGTACCAATCCATCATTGTAGATTTCTCTTCGCTGCCACAATCGGTCTCATTTTCCTGAGTGGGGAGAAAATGCAAGTTGATTTATACCATGAAATCAGCATGGTTCTTGGTGTTACCCAGGTGAATGGGTTACTTAATTGGGGACTCGGAGGCCTTTTGTGTAACAGCTGGTAGAGGGGACATACCCCATCCTGAGTTTGGGAGTATCCCCTCCTAAAATGCTGCGCCTTACAGTCCTCATGATTTTCCAAAGAGCAACACGGCTGAATAGCTGTTTTTTGGTGACAACAGTATCTGCCAGCAGCAGCTCTAGCCTGACCTCGCCCCAACCTATCTGGGGATGATCGAAGGAGTTGGTGCTGCTGCTGTTCACATGATGCATTGGCTACATGGGAGCTGTAGATGTGGACAACCTTTCCAGTTTTTTCAGGAGCAGCTGCTTTGGATTTGGCACATAGTAAGACCCATATTTGCATGCTCACACAAAAGCTACTTTGTATTAACCTGTGCAATGTAACCTGTGGAACTACCTGAAAGCTGAAGCAAATATTCAAAATGATTCCTAATATTTGACCAATACGTTTTCAAGTACAAATCCAGTTTGAAACTTGCATCCTATTTGAACCTCATAAATAAAGCTTACAAAAAGGGCTGTCAGTTCACTGTGCAATATTCATTAATGTAGATTTCATTCATGCTCTAGCTACTCCTCAGTTACAATTGGCTGTGATGTTGCTAGAAGTCAGAGAAGGGAGAGTATGAAGCTGCTGGGGTCCCTTTTTCAAACACACAGATGTAGAAACAAGTTCATCTTCATTTAATCTTTCTGTGAAATCGAATTTCATGTGTATGTTCTCAACAGTGTGAATTTGTGTTTGAGGATTCATTACTAAAGAAAGCCTCAGATTTGCTTCCCAAATCTGGACAGCACTATTCCCAGCAGCAGAGACCTGCTGGAGGTGAAAGTTCATTCCTTGTGGAAGGGGGTGGAGGGAGGTCACAGATCCTATTGCCATGTGTCAGAACCCAGAAGCCTCCCAGAATCTGATCCCCCTGCTATTACACTCAACGCTGAAGCTTCACTATCTTCATGTGCCTGTTCTAGAATACTCCTGCGCTCTCAGCCCTCTGTAGAAAATAAGCAAGCGGCTAGGAGGGAACAGCACCAGGTCCCCTACAGAAATTGAGCTTGTGCCAGTTTTCTGGTACGGCATTTCATAGAGGTCAGACCTCCTGTGTCTCATGGAGACAAACTCCATGTTCTTGGTAGTGATGACCCCTAAACGTAGGATAGTTCCTCTGCTTCCACCTCCACCCAGCAGCCCATAAGACAGACATACCAAAGGGCTCTTGCATAAAAAATGATATGGAATAAGAGATATTCATGTCTGCCCATCTTCCTTGCAGTCAGCCCTGTGTGCTTGGATGGTTCATTTACACAGTCGCTGCTCATCCTAGGCACGAGCCTGGCCTTCCTCAAAACTGCTAAACATCATTAAATTGGCAGCAAAGTCCGTTCAGAGAAAATTCCTGGAAACTCCCTGAGCAACTTGGGAGATGGAGCAGTTCCCTGCAACCCCCCCCTCCTGAGGCCAAGGTCTGGCCAGACAAGTACCTCTCTGCCTGCCAAGGCTCCCTAATGGGCAATGGAGGAAGGTGCTGCCAACCTCACTTTTTGTTTTTTTAAAAAAGCAAAACAAAACATTCAGGTGAAACATCAGGGGGGAAATTGCTTTTGTCCATGTTTTAACCAGCTGTAGGCAGTTCGTTGCTGGATTTGTTTATCAAATCCTTCTTCCTGACTTTTTTATTTTTGGCCTTGTGATAAAATACCGGTAATAAGGAACCCAGAGAGTAAATGCCAAGGCAATGTAAATTTGATGCATAGCCACATCACTCCCCAAAGCTTCTCCTTCTTTATAAGGTTATGTTGCCCTTCCCAGCACAGAGCAGCCCAGCTAGCTCTGGCATAGTTTCTTTTTATCATTTCAAATGTTTCTTATTCCTTTTGATTTCTGAAGCTCCCTACAGGTGCTGGGGCGTTGAGGGGCTGTGTGTAGTCCAAGCCTGTGCTGTTTCTCAAGACTCATTTTAGCTGTAGCTGCATTAAGCTTTAGTATATTTTTTCCAGTGCCGGGTAATGTCTTTAGAGTGTAACATTCTGCCAGGATTTTTGACCTTGTTTGTTTTCTCAGTGATACGCAAGCTTTTTTCTAGGTAGACTTCTAAATCTGTAGCTCCAGCCAGTTCGTTCCCAGTCAGACTATGGAGTGGAGATAAAAGTAATACCCGCCTTGGAGTGAGCAGTTCTGAGACACTCAGTTAATAGTTGCTATAGAAATGCAAAGTATTATTAACTAGCAAAGTCTAATGTGGATAAATTCCAGGCTGCGTGACATTTGGCATAATTTACACAGCCTGTCTCTGAACCAGCCACAGCCCATACTCGAGCCTCTGCAGCCCAGCTTGCTTTGGTCTTGTCCTGGCACACTCTTTCCACCACAGCTCTTCTTAGGGTTGCCACATCTTGTAGTTTCAACTTCAGACTTCCATTTTGGCCTATGGGAATCTCGGAGTCAAACCCTAACTCCACCCCTGTCCTCGGGGTACTCATTATGCCTGTAAGGGGATCTTCAGAAGACTGCTTTCTGGACAACTTCCTAGAGGCCTATTTTGGCCAGATGTGGAGCTTTTACATCAAGGGTGGGGAACCTTTTCCCTCCCAAGGGCCACTTTGAAAATTAGTACAAGCTCCAAGGTCTGCATAAAAGTTGGGGGCAGGAATGCTTAAGAAGTGTGCTCATGATGAGGGGAATTCAGATCATGGATTTGTGCCATGAATATGTCCCATATTCTTGTGTGCATGCCCTCATCTCTACTCTCCTACCCTGAGCTCAGATTTTCAGTATGGGGGGAGGGGGTTAGGACCTGGATCCCAGGGCCAGATCCAGGAACTGGAAAGAGACCCACATAAAAATTAGCCATGGGCCACATTTGGCCTCTGGGTTTGAGGTTCTCCAACCCTGTTTTACATCCTCTTTACATAGCTCAAAGCCTTTTACTCAACTTGAAATATCTAAAATGGGAATAAGGATCTTGCCCTGGATGTAATTCTCATTAACTTCAAAGTAGTTACTCCTGAGTTACCCAAGCCTACATGAGGCAAGAATAGACTGATGTACCAAATGTGCTTGAGAAAATGAGCTGTGATTTTTAAATACCATCTCAAATTGTGCTTTGTTGCACTCTCGTCATCCCTGATTGGAAAATGTTGAAGGGCAGTGCCACGGGTCCATTAGCTCACCTGCTCTTCATCCTGTGCTAGACTCTTCTGCTTTATCCATTTGCTGATGTTTCCAGCCTGCACAGGTGGAATAAAGCAATTTGGAATTGGGCTTGCTTGGCTGAACATTTCTCAAAACTAATTTTGAATCATGAGCTCATTGAAAATGGGCTGGCTCCAACCACGATGGGCAGTGCCTCAGTAGTGGGGGAAGGGATGGACAATTGGAGGCTTTTAGTAAACATATAAAGTGATATTTATTTAGATTTACATTGAGGAGCTGTTGGTAATTACCAACTTTGACTGCTTTTTACCCATGATAGCAAAAACTGTGACTATTCAGGTTGTTTTGAATAAAACGTCAGTGTTATCGCCAGGGTTCCTAGTTTTCTCTGCCAGAAAATCGTAAATTCTCTGATAAAAATCCCCTGAAATTATTCAATTAAAAGCACAAAATCTGCATATTATCATCATTTTAAAATTATACATCTTTATTGTTATTTATTAATTTTAAAAGCCATTTACTTAGTGTCTGCTCTGCATTACAAGCTATGCAACTATACCTGCAATGAACACACACATAATAGGGATCCAAACAGAATGACACAAATACGCAAGTCCAAAAAGATACTTTCCCCCTCCGTCACGTGTGTGTCTCCCCCACCTCTTGACATTCCCCCCATGTGTCTTTCCCCCTGCCCTCTGTGTGTCTCCTCCTCTGCTGACAATGGCCCCAGCAAAGGGTGGGGCAGTCTGCCCCTTCATGGCAGCTGGCCGAGCTGCTGGAGCTCCACAAGCAAAAAGACAGAAACTCCCCGAGCCGCCAAAGCTCCACAAGCTCCCTCCTATCTGAAAGGGCAGCAAAAGGTGGGGGTTGTGATGAAATGCAGTAGGGAGCGCTATACAGCTGAACCACGCATCTCACTCTGTTTGTCCAAATACTCTAGCCTGGGGTTCCCACAAATGGCAAACTCCAGAAAAACCTCATTTTTGCTGCCATCACCTGAATTCCAATAACCAGAGGGAATTCACACTCAGGATATGCAAACACCAGAACGTTATAAATCCACAGCTTCCCAAGGGCACCCCGTTCCCTGGTTCTCCTTATCAGGCATTCTCTCCCTTTCTAGAGGCCGAACCCTTGGAGCAACCCAGAGGTGCTTATCTTTGAAAGAAACGGTCCTGACTAACAGAGCCAGAGGGGAATTCCTTTCTCCCTCTGTAGGTAGTTATGCCTCCAGGCGAAGGGAAGCGGTTTTGCAAAGAATAACACACATACCCAGTAGAGTTAAGAAATATAAAAAGCTTAGACTTTACTTACAGGGTTAAAAAGGCACTAAAGGGTAAGGAGATAGAACAAGTCTTTGAGCAAGTCCCAGAGTCCAATTCGGTGGGCAAGTGGGCCTTTTTTGTATTCACATCTGTCTAAACTGTCTTTGTTCAGGCAGGCAAGCTGGCTAATTGAAACTTACAGTTCTCCATGTGCTGTTGATTAATCATTTGGCGTACAGTCCTTGGTTCCAATCTGGCATGAGCCCAGATCTTGCAGGCTTCAGAACAGGCAGGAAGAGAAGAGCCAAGAAGTGTTCGTCTGTTCCTTTTAAAGTCCTAGCCCTCTCTGCTGGGATTGGTCCATGGGAGGTCACCTGGTCTATGACCCAGTCCAAGGCAGGGAGGTTGCTGCCCAGCCATGTTGTGAAAACTCAGTCCCTCCGTTCAAGAATATAGTTAGGAATGTGGCTAGATTGCCATATGTTCACAAGAGAAAGGAGGGCAGGTCCCACCATATCCAGGAATGCAGTACTGTCCTGCCAGGGTCCCTCTAGAGGCAAAGACAGGGGCAAGGCTTTTTGCCACAGAGGTATCCCCCTTTACGGCAGCTGCCTGGGTCATCCGAGATACACAAGTGAAGCTACAGAAGCAGCAGCAGGAGCCACCAGAGCTCCACAAGCCACCCCCCTTCCATGAACGGCAGTCCAACCAGCATAGGGGCAGAAACTGCCCAAACTGCAGGAGCCCTGCGAGTCTCTTACTGGCCCGGAGGAGGGCAGCACCTTGGGGGTCCCCACCCTGGCTGACATAGCTGAGCACAGGATGTAGGTAGCAGCAGCAGAGGGGCAGTGAGCATGCACCCAAAGCTCCAGCAGCCACAAACAGAGGAGACTTGTCTCTGGAGGAGTCTTGCAGCCTTCCCAGGGAGAGCGGGTGGGGGGGGGTGCACCTGCAGCCACCCTAACTTCCTTTATAATGCAGCCCCCAGCACCTGCCTGTCCACTCAGCCGCTGGGAGGGAGGGAGCAGAGGCCAAGCTCTTGAGCAGATCAGAATGCTCTTCCATACATGCTCAAGGAGAACTTCCAGGTGCGCTACTGGGAAATACAGACCTTCCAGCTGATTGAAGACAGCCCACAGGTGAATTTTTGCCACTGGGAACATCAGATAAAAACATGGAATTCTGTGTTTTTCTCAGGGAAAACTGGAATTCTATATTTTCTCTGGGGGCGGGGGAAAGGAATTCCAGGTTTTTCTCTGAATTCCATGTTTTTCTGTGGTAAAGGAACCCTGGTTATCACCCATGCTGACCTGCTGCTGAACCACACTCCTTGCTAGACTTCTACAGACATAGTATAGGTAGATAACAGAAGTATTGCTGCAGCTGAGCATTTAATAAAATCTAGTTGTTAATCCAACAGGGGGATGTTAAAATGAACCCAAACTGAAATTCAGATGCACATTTGTAACAGTGAAGGAAGCTAACCACTAGTGAAGACTCTTACATAAATATGGTGACAGCTTGGCCTGCCTCCCAACCTCTGCAGTCTAGACCAGTGGTAAACTTTGGCTCGTGGCCAGGGCAGATTCTTGACCCCATACTGCCTTAATGGTCCTGCTGAGACTGATTCTCAGCCACTGAACTGCAGAATCTCAGCATCCAGGAGTCAGGACTGCAGAAAACTGGCTCTGCCAGCCAGTCATGTAGCATGAGAGGAGACCGTTGGGAATTTTGGTACCCCTGCTCTCAAGCACCCTATGAAACAGAGAAGCCAGGCACTCAGCACCTAGGGGTGAGAGCAGGAAGTGACAAGAGCTTGTTTGATATAGAAGTGCTAATCTCCTGTTATGGATAGGCTGTTGCAGTGTTCTAGCTGAGGGTTTCCAATTGGCAGATTTAACAGTAGTAAGACTGTGTGGAGTGCTTGTTTTGCACAGGAAAGTTCCGTTGCTTTTCACAAGCCTGGGTTTTCTGCTAACAAATGCAAATCTCTGCTTAGAGGCAAAGGGGGGAAGGAGGTAAATAATTTGCTTATGAATGCATAGTTCAATGCATCTGGAAACGCAAGTCTTGGCTCTTTTCATTTGCTTTGTCAAGTACAGACAGACCTTGGCCTCTTCAACTTGAAGTAAAAGAACATCTCTGTTCCTCTAAACTGCATTTTTGTCTAGGTATCTAGAAGTGAAGAGTGACTTCATTATCTGTGCTCATCCTTAAGGCCTCTTTCTTGGCATTGTTAATGTTACTTGTGCTCTGATTGGATGCTCTTCCTGTCCTAAAGAAATAGGAAGAAACAAAATGGCTGAGAGGCAACTTGAAAAGATTCTGCAGGTGGGTTCTCAATAGGCTGAGGAGCAGTATAATAGCAGTACACAAGGCTTTGTGCGTATGTATTGGTAACTCATTCATTTGCTGCCTAGGAGACTCTGGCTCTAGTATGTGATAGGGTAGTTCACTTGAAGGAGCTACTCGTTGGCCAGTGGAAGGCATGAGTGGGGGATGAGTCACCCAGGTTGATGTCTCACTATTTTTCTTGGGGCCCAGTGAACATTTGTGGTAGCCTCCCTGATTTCCATGCTGCACAGCATTGCCTGGTGTTGGTACCTTCCCATTCCATGCCTGATTTGCAGCTGGTTTCCCCAGTGTCTCGCATGAAACCTCATTCTCTATGGACCTGCATACCCTATTCTGAGAACAACAACAAAAGGGGTTCATGAAAGTGCTCCCTGCCTGAATCACTGGTGCTGACTGACAGCACTGCAGCAGCAGGGGGAGCAGAAAAGGCCATGGAACAGAGGGAGAAGCGAGCTCCTGGGTGGCAAAGGCCAAAGTCAGAAGATGATGTGGTGCTCTTTACTCTCTGCTTTGGCTTGCAAACAGGAGAGCTCTAGGGAGAGTGGAGCAAGAGATGGCAGTGGGCAGTGGGCCCAACAGGCAGTAGTGGGCCCAAAGGGATGAGAGCCAGAACAAGGCTTGCTCCCCAACACTACTGGGGAAGCAGATCAGTGCACTGGCCTGAAATTCCAGAGGAGCCCTGTCTCAGAGCTCCCTGCAAATAAACCAACACAGCTGTACAAAAATGGCAACAAATGTTGAAAGAATGAATGAGGCAATGAACCCTAAAAATCCAAGAAAATGTATTACTGAACAAATTAGTATTCACAAGAAAACAGGGGATATACAAAATATACCAACTGGCAGAGAAAACTCCTCTACTATAACATGGCACAGACAGAATCTGTGAGACAAACAGAAACACAATGCAAGAGCAAAGAGTGAAAAGGCGCAGGAGACAATAAAACTTCATTGAAGGTGAAGGTATTGACGTTTCGCTGGAATGCTTCCTCAGGAATATGCTGTCCTTACTCGTGCAACAGTGCTCTCAAAAGTATAATCATGTTGTTGTACAAAGATGATCCCCTGTACATTAAAAATACCTAATGCATCCTATCCAGTGGACCATTGGACAGCTTGCCTTGCTTATTTTCTCTTTTTTGCCAAAAAATGGAGTTTCCTAGTGTAACTTCTTACTGGTAAAGCCTGCCCCACCAGGTGCTTTTCTCTAAGGCTTTCCTTCCTCTAAGGCTGGAACTTCTTACAATGGTGTATAGGATGTTTTTGCTGCACCCAATTGGCTAGACCTTACGCCTCACTTCCATACAAAGCTTCCTGCAACAGGGAAGCAGGTGGGAGTTTGGCTGGAAGTTGGCTCAACTCCCAACTGAAGGAAGGACCCAGGAGGGGTCATTGCCTAACAGAGAGCCTGTACTGAAAGCTTTGTGTACTGAAAGTTAAATATGAAAAATCACATGACTAGTCTATTGTAAGATCAAAATTTGTTCCCTGGACTTATCAATCACCTTTCCACAGTTCTCTGACCAGAGCTACTGAAGGAAGTGCTGGCTCCTGCTTTTAATTCAGTCACAAAAGAAGAACTCTTCATATTGATTGATGAGCTAGATAACTGTTTATAAAGTTGCTATAGCAGCAGGAGCAGGAATGCTGGGTTACTAAACTTTGTACTAACTGTCACGCCAAGGGCCATAGGTTCCAGTCCGCCCTGTACTCTTGTGTCTCCTTGCTATTAACTGCTTGGGGGGGGGGGAATGAAGGAGCAGCTCCTAGTTGCTCAGAATGTTGGTATGTAAATGGGAAAGAAACCAGGGGAAGCAAGTTTCCACATCACAGCCAGCTGTGGTGCTCCTTAGTTATATTTCACAAGGCTGTGGCAGAGTTTCCCCCTCTGTCCAATGCGGAATTTTGAAGCAGCTGCCCAGGCCCACAGGACAGCCGTCAAAATCCCATGGAATCCAGGATGTCCTATACAATGAAAGGCCTTTGAAAGGTATGCCCTAGGGATTCCCCCATCCTTGTGTGCTGCATCTGGGGGAAGTACAGGACCCTGGGGAATTCATTCCCACAAGTTGCAGGGCAAAGAGACATCTGGGACTGGGAAAATCCCAGTTCCCACAATTCGCAAAGTATAGTAGCCTACTGTTGCTCCCTTGGCCTGAAGCTGGGGCCTGGGTACTCCCTGTAATGATATCTGGGACAGGACGAACTAGGGAGAGCAGAGGCTGAGAGCAGCCTGGAAGCCACTGTTCAAGCAAAGAGATTGATCTGGAGACTAGGCCAGGGAGCCCCTCTTCAGGCAGGGAAGTGACCTGGAAGCCAAGCCTGCAACAAGTCTGAGCACTGTAGGGGTGTGCATGTCATTTTTGTTGTTACGATAACGACAACGATAACAAAAACACCAAAAACGACAACCGAGAATACCAATAATGATATCGATAACAAAAATGATAACAAAAACGATAATGAGAAATAATAATTACAATGTTGTTATCATTGTTATTATTAGTGCTGTGGCAGTTGGGGTTTGGAGGGAAAATGTGGAGAGGGGAGCAGGGATCAGACATCTCAGAGTCTTAAGAGGGTTGAACTCTTGAACTGTAACTGTGTTGGGAGGGGCGAGCAGCTTAGCAGTATCTGATGCATGTATCGCTGCCAATGAGCAGCGCAAGCAGGTCCCAGTAGTCTCATGGCAATCTGTGATTGCTCAATGCCTGCTGCCTCTCACAACCAATCAGGGGGGCTCTGGGGGAGGGCACTGCAACCCTTTATAATGGGAGGACCAGGTTTTTTCTCTCTGTTCTGTGAGAGCTCTGCTTGTCACGTTGCGTTTACAGAATTGTGGTGCTTGCACATAAAAAATCCTCCCTAGCCCTCATTGTATTATTTATTTATTTATTTATTTATTAGATATGAATATGAATAAATTTATTCCAGCTTAACCAAAGGTTATCCTTATCACCATAGGTGATGCTACTAAACATCAATATCAATTTCAATATCATTCAAAAATATTACATAATTATACACCAGTAAAATTTTCATATATACAAGCCCATATGATTGCAAAATAATGCAGTACATAATTAAACCATAAGAGTCAATAAAATCATAAAATCCATTATGAAACAAATCATAGCATACATTATAAGGCCAATCCTTATTCGTCTATAACAAAATTTAAGTTTAGGTACCATGATCCCCTTCTAATGCCTAAAAGTTTAAAAATTTTGTACGGACAAGAAGTGCTTCTTCTAAAAATTTTGCCACTGCCCAGGTCAATTGTGAGTCCTTATTTGCAAGGAAAATACATTCTAGGGTTGAACCATCTCTCCCTGGGTATTGCACCGAAAAGGGGGGCAAATATTTAAAGCGCAAAGTATCATACAAATGACACTCAAAAAGCAGATGGACAACAGTTTCCACTGCTTGAGAATCAAATGGGCATAAACACTGATCACATTCTATATTCTTAAAGCGCCCCTCAAGGAGACTAGTGGGTAGGGCATTCAGCCATGCACGCATAAATACATACCTAGCTCTAAAGGAAAATTTCTGGGATAAATAAGTTGGTATATCCCCTTGAGGGGCGATCAAATCAGTCATCATGCAAAAAGCCTGTGTCACCGATTTTTGCTATATCCTGTTGTCTTTCGATATCCTTGAGCCTCTGGGCTACTTCAGTTCTAACAATAATTGCGTCTCTTGTAGATAAATGGGTTTGTGAAAAGCCCATCTGCTCTAAAATAGTTTCTATTGACACCCTCCATATTTATTAGATATTACCACCAATACCTTTCCTTCCTCATACCCTATATTTTACCTTCTCCCTTTCCCTGCCCTTCTCCCCCCTGTACATTATATATAGATTAGATTAGATATAGATATATATTATAGACATAAAGATTAATTAGAATAATTATATAGATAATTGATTAGATAATAGATAGTTTTCCTTTTCCCTTCCCCAGTCTCCCTTAGATTTAGATAAATATTAGTTGTGCACGGGAATCAATAACGATACCAATACCAAAAATAAAATCTTCATTTGAAATGGTACTGATATCAATAACAATATCGATAACAATAACAAATATTGATAATGAAAATGATATTAAAATGATAACAAAAATGATAACAAAAACAAAAACAACATTGTTAATAATGATAACAAAAACGACATTTTTGAATAACGAAAATGAAAAACAAAAATGACATGGGGGCCTAGTGCACACCCCTACTGAGCAGGGGCAGTTGAGCTATGGGTGCCAACCATAGCAGAGCAGCCTGGCTGAGACAGAGTTGCTTGTAATAACTAATCCCTGGCAATGTGGAATTGATGCCTTTAGGGAGTCTGTGCAGCCAGTGGTCAATGGAAGGTGCACCCCCATGCTTCCAGAGAGTTTACAATGCATACATTACTTTGTTTGGGAAGATAAATGTTATTTTCTAAAGGACTGAGTCTCTGAACACCGTGACTTAGCGAGGTGTGCCAAGATACTAGAACAGAGTGAGAAGAATGCTGTCTCATGCATGGCATTGTGCTGGTCTCTTGAGCAGCTTGTTGGAAAGGAATCGCCATCACAAATACTAATGAGACAGGCCTATTAATCTGGCTTTTCCTTCAGGACCCACAAAACTTGTTTCCAAATCTGTAAGGGCACAGGTTTCCAACAGCAGTTATTTGCAGATGGAATGTAGGTCTATGGCAGGGTGCAGGCTTTGGGTGCCTGGCCCTTTAAGGGGTGCTGGCCTGAGAAGGACAGGCATACCTAATAGTAGGGGACTTGTACCTTGCAGGCACTAAACAGGTGGCAACTAAGTGCCTAACTAAGGCCAGGGGTGGCTGGTGGGTTTTGAGGTTGGAGGGGCAGTAAGGCCGGCCGGCCTGCTGGTGGCGAAGCTGGTGGCGGGCCGGTGAACCTAGGGGCGGAGCCAGGGCAACGGTAGGCGGCATAACCCAGCAGCAAGGAGTTCCCAGGGTTAACATACAAAACACAGTTTGCATGCACATCAAGCTTAAAATAAATAATTTATAAACCCAAAACACAGGCACCCGTCCTTGTAAAGCACCCCAGTCACAGCCTGAGTCCA
>QEPC01004381.1:2077515-2092168 GCA_003113815.1 Sphenodon punctatus | reverse complement strand
GGGGGGGGGCGGGATTTTAAGGCCCATGAATCACCAGACTAACAGTTAATTCTCAGGATTTCAAAACCTCAGTTTTATCACAACCATCACATTTCCAGCATTCTGAAAACACCCAATTCCAAAATTGTTTATTAAGCTTGGCAAAGTTGCCATCGCTGACCAAACTGCACAGTAGGCTCAGCAGAAGCTGGGCCCATATAACTAAAACCATAAATATACAATCTGAGCACATCCTATATATTGTGAACAAACCAAATGCAGGTACAGAATAAAATAAAATTACAATGCCAGGATTTAAACATTAAACATTAAAAACTTATTTCGGGCCTCAAACATAGAGATAAGGCAGGACATGACAGCCTGAGTAAAAAAATAAAATAATCAAAAATGCTTATTAAGGCACTGACTCTCGCCATGGCCCGACACACAAACACAAAACACATAACACCCAAAAGACACATGGACTGCCTGAGTCCTAGACTCGACTGCATCAGACAAGAGAAAACGGGTGATTTTGGTAGAAGTTTGGCCTGGCAAACAACTTATATGGTCGGACAACCACATATCTCTAGGCAATTCATACAAATGACATGCACAGAAAATATGCTCTGCAGTTTCTGCCTCCATATAGACAAAGGGGCACAGCCTTAGGTGAAAAGGGATGCCTTCATAGCGGCCCTCAAGCACCCGGGTAGGAAGTGCATTGAAGCACGCACACATGAATAGCCAGATTTTCCTGAAGGAACATTTTGATAAGAGGTACCTAGCTGGAATAGCAGGGCCTGGGAACGATGAAATATAATGGACCAGAAAGGAGCACCTGGAGACCACCTCAAAGTCCTTCTGGCGACTTATATCAGAAAGCCTAGCCAGGACTATTGCTTTTGTGGTCTTTAAATCCCTTAACAGGAGGTCGGACGGTGACAGACCCATGGAACGGATCTTCTCACTAACCGCCCCATCCCAGGAGCTAGTTAAGGAGTCCTCCCTCAAGAAAGACAACAGACATGGACCCAGATATGTCCCCTGTCATATTTGAACCCATAACCCTATTGCCTGGTACCATGGGTAAACATCCCATGAAACCTGCCCGGTCTCCAGAGGAATGGCCACAGAAGGAACACTGTTAGGAACCCTTAGGAGAGAGCGGAAAAACCACGCCTGAAGGAGACCTAAATTACTGGGACGAAAGATAGCCCATATAGCAGAGCCATAGAGCAGCTGAGCCCTCGGTTTGGCAGACAAAACTCTGCATGCTGGAACAAAAAAACTGCTTTCTCTTTTACAGAAAAAATGGAGAAGGGCCAAAATAGTCCCATTTACCCTGGCGCTAACCTCGGCATAGTGAAGGTTCCATATAAGGGAGGCGTGAATTCGCAGCCCCAGATACTTGTAACATGAGACCTGCTTGATAGAACTATCAAACCAGGAAAACTTCTTCCTAGCAGACCCAAACACTAAGAGCTTTGTATTTGAGTGATTGATGCTCAATTTGTTTGCTCTGCAGTAGAGATCCAAGATGTTAAGTTGTCTCAGGAGACCAACCCTCATCTGAGACAAAATAGCTGCATCATCTGCGTACAACAAAATCCCAACTGGATGAGAATCCAGATTTGGGGGGAAACTTACTGGAGGCTGACAACTGGGGAACCAGGTCGTTAATAAAGATTTTGAAAAATGATGGGGCCAACACGCACCCCTGACAAACACCAGAGTAAATTCTAAACCGGTCAGTGAGGGTGCCATGGAGGTCCGTACGGACAGGCAGGGTGGTATGATGGTACACTGCTTGAAGTAAGGCCAAAAGTCTTCTATCAATAGAAGACCTCCTCAGTTTGTCCCAGAGGAGCATTCTATCAATTGAATCGAACGCTCCTCTGAAGTCCACAAAGGCACAAAACAATTGCTGGTGGCCTCTTGTGTATTTCTCAGCTAAATGCACTAGGATCAGGCAATGATCTATCGTGGAGTGCTGGGCCTGAAACCCTATTTGTTCTGGGAATATATATAACTCCTCCTGCAACCAGCTTTCCAAACACAGGAGGAGTTACTTTGCATATAATTTAGCGACAATATTGAGGCTGATAGGCCTGTAGTTCCCTGGCTGTGATCAGGAACCATTCTCATACATTGGGATGAGTATGAAGTCACCCCAGCCCCCTGGGATCGTACCTGATTAATTAATAAATGTAAACACAGTTGCCAGCAATGGGGCCCACCAGGTAGTCAGGGCTTTTAGAAGCTCAGCTGGAACAAAGTCGACACCTGGGGCCTTGTTAGATTTTAATTCGGCAATTAACTGCAGGACAAGGTCAGGGGACACAGCCTCCCACTTGGGGAGGTCAGATGGAAAGAAAAATGAGTCCTCCTGACATAAAGGAGCTGGAAAGATAGTCCGGAAACGCGATTCCCAGGCGGCCGGGGGAACAGAACACCCCAACACAGACCCATCATTCCTAGTGGACTTAACCATCTCCCAAAAGGACTTAGATTGCCCGCCCTGCGCGGCCACCTCCAGTCGGCCCCAGAGGGCCTCCCGATGTGCAGTCTTTTCCCCCCAAACCAGGGTTTTGTACTGATGCTTATGTTGTACGTAGGTGGTCTGAGATTCCTGGGTCCAGTTGGCCCTCAGGGAAAAATACAGGACTCTCAACTTACACTTGGCAGCCCTGCACTCACCATCAAACCAGCAATGAGGGAAGCCTTAGAATTAGTTCAGCAGAAGGCATTCTACAAGATTTGGACAGAACTGGAACCAATAAACTAATATGATTATCATAGGCTTCCAGAACACCCGCTGCATTAGAGCCAGCCAAGATCTTGCTCCTCAGACGGCTACCCACAGAGCTACTTAGAATTTCCTGGGCAGAGTCCAGTACTGCTACCCATGGAATCCTAACCCGAGCCTCCCCATATCCTCCGACGGCCGGGTAGCAGCCACATCCTCCTGCAAAGCCCTAGACCTTAACACCAGCTGTACTGGGAAGTGATCCCCGTATGAGGAATAGCATACTTCAAAATTCAGAAGCAGCGGGATGACACAGGGAGTAACCATAACCAGATCCACGGTACTAACCCCCTGATGAGCCATAAAAGTAAGTTCCCCAGACTGGTCCCCAGGGGTGGAGCCATTTAAAAGGGATAAGTTAAAGTGCACCAGCAATTTGGCCAGGACCAGGCCAGATTGAAAACACCTGAAATCACAGAACTAACTAACCAGTTAAATCTCAGAATTTCAAAACCTCAATTGAATCACGGGACATTAAATACTAATTCCCCCTCACCCTCTGCTGCGTGTGCGTTGGTGGGGGGATTAGTATTTAACACTCCACATCATGAAGTGAACAAAACAAATATAAACCAGAAAACCATAAACCAAACCGTTCCCACAAGGCCCCACAGATCCCCCCCAATGCAGCAGGTAAACAAACACTCCACATCAAGTGAACAAAAACCACATTCCAACTCCCCCCAGGTGCCCCCCACTGCCCCCTCCCATGTGCCCCCACAATTTACTCACCGGTGGCAACTCCGAGTTCTCAGGCTCCTCTCCAGTCCTCCTGCTAGTCCTCATGGCTGCGCAGGAGCTCCCAGGCCTGAACTGTTCAGTCAGGCCTGGGAGCTGCCGTGCAAGTTCCCCCCCTCCCTCCCAGAGTCGAGTCAGTTTGACTCGACAGGGAGGGAGGGAGGGAGGGGGGAGCTGCGGGTGCAGCAGGAGCTCCCAGCCCCCCCCTCCCTGCACAGCTGTGGGACACAGGGCAGTTCATACCAGGGTGCCTGTATGCCTGTCTCTTATACACATCTAGATGTGTATAAGAGACCAGTTCATACCAGGGCGTCTGTATGCGGCGCCCTGGCATGGACTTTCCCCCTGCCCGGCCCCTGCAATGGAATAATGCCCCCTATGGCACTATTCCATTGCAGGGTCCCTTTATGCGGAATGGACGGCGCTTCTAGCAGCCCATTCTGCATAAAGGGGGAAACACCTCCCTTCTGTCCCTGAAAGGCTTCCTTAGGAAGCCTTCGGGGAGGGGGGGTTGAGTCACCGGTTGTGTGTGCGTGCGCACACAACCAGCAAGAATGTTCGGAGCCATCTCGAAGAACCTGGTTTAGAGCAGCAACCTTCTGAAGGTTGCTGCTCTAAACCAGGTTCTTCGAAGTGGCTTTGAACATTCACCGCGATGCGTGCGGCGGTTGTTTTTTTTTAAATCGTTTGCTGCACCTCTCTCTGTGTTGGGGCCGGCCAGCCGGGGGAGTCCTGGGGCCAGGAGTGGCATTGCCCCTGCTGTCCTAGGGGGCCCACCGCCCCTGACTCAGGCCAGATGGGCCTGGGTGTGGCCAGGCCAGCTTGAAGCCTCAAAAGCAGAGCCAGAGAGACCAAAGGGGAGATTGCCATGGTGAAGGGCAGGGGCTGGGAAGTCCTGCCAGAGGGGGGGAGGACTGAACATAAGGTACCTGGAAATCGTGTATGCCTACTGTGAATAAATATGGATGGGCTGGGACAAGGTTTGGATAAGGACTAACACTGTAAATAAAGAGCATGTATTGGAGAAGTTCCTGCCTCGGTCTAGCTTCCCAGAGTTGATGCGGGAAGTACTTAGCCCCTGGGCAAAAGGACCTTGTTACAAGGTTGTTTAAGCTTTATTCACACAACACCAAGGGCATAGCTATCATAGGGACAGGAGGGACATTTGTCCCGGGGCCTCAAGCAGGGGGGTGGGGCACAAATCCTGTCCTGTTGCAGCATGTCTGGGCAGAGACTGAGCTGAGTGGAAGTGCCTGCAGTGTGCGGCACATGTGGGTGGCACCCAGCAGGTGGCACAGGACAGTAGAAGCAGCAGCAGCACGAGGTGGATGTTGCAGCCGCAGGGCTCGGACGCAGCAAGCGGAGGGAGGAGAGAGGCACTGGGGGGAGAACAGGGGGGAAGATAGTGATGGGGTGTGTGCGGCAAGTCCATTTCTTGCACCTGGACCCATTACAACCTAGCTACCACCCTGCACAACACACTTCCCCTGTTTCAGATTTGCCAGTCGCCCCTTAATCTGTGCTTACCTGTCAATAGCAATACATTCGCACAGCTGCAGAATTCCCTGTATTTCAGTGGTCCACTCCTTGTATCAAGTGGCAGAGAACAGGAATCATCAAGGAGCACAGGAAGTGGTAAGGATTTCATACAATACAACACTCAGGATGTGGATTTGGGCAATTACCCACTCTAAAAAAATGTTGTGTGAATGAGCCCTTAGACCAGTCTTCCTCAATAGGTGGCCTGTGATTCAAATCCAACCCATGGAAACTGTTCCTGTGTCCCCAACCCCATCTGTCCAATCTGCTGGAGTTAAAATAGGAATTTAGTCCTGTCCATTTTTGCTCGCCCTCCATTCCAGGCTGGATAGGAGGGGGGATTATGAAAGGTCAAAGCTCAGCTCTGATTGGTTAGATGGTGAGCTCTCCCCTTCCTTCTCACTTCCTGGCAGAGCCCCAATGATGGTGGCTAGTCTCAGTAAAGGGAGGGGTCTCTGTTCTTCTCTCAGAATGACCTCCCCTCCCCCCAGAGCAGGAAAGAGGAAATAGGGAGATAATGTGTTTGGGTTTGTGTGCATATGAGAGAGAAAGTGAGTGTGCCTGCATGAGTGACAGAGAATGAGTGTCTGTGTGTATGTCAGAGTAAGGGGGGCATCGCATTGTGTGTCCAGGTCACCCATCTGGCTACATGTGCTCTTTCCCATTTTACCCCCTTTTAGTCATCGTTCCCCTAGTCCCTTCTGCTATGCCTCTTCACTTCTTTCCCCACCCCAACTCCTTGCCAGCAGTCATTAGCATATTAGTTTCATGCAAATCAACTTTGACCCCAAAAGTTGTGGTCTTTTTAAAAAAATAATAATTAAAAACTGACCCTCCAGATTACAGGAAAAGTAATTGAGTAACACAGCCTTGGCCACTTTCCGACCTATATAACAATAGCCATGCCTGTGAGCAGATGATTTTAGAAAATGGCAGCTGCCATGGGAGTTGCAGGGGGTTGAATCTAAGGACGGAACTGTCTCCTCCACCACTTTGCTTCCTACCAACATCTGAATTTCCCAGAAGCTGGGTGAGTGGGCAGAGCAACTGCCATTTTGGGAACTGCTCCCCTCCCCCTAGGACTGCTGTTGTTCCACTGCAAGTTGTGATTGTGTTAAGGAACCCTATTGAGCTCGAGTGTGTACACACTGGTTCTCCCACAGGCTATAGCTGGTTACTTTTTTCTATCCATTAATGCAGACATTAAACTTATCGCATCTCTTGTCCCTATTGGCCCAGTTCACAACTGTGTTTCTGTTCTTGCAGTGTGGCTAGTGCCCAGCTACAGAGGCATCAAGGGTCAGGTGTAGGTGCCTGAAAAAAATCTAAATGACATCACTTTAGGCTGCGACCAAAAGAATGACTGAAAAAAACTGGAAAGTGAAATTGTGGCCATGTTTTCCCAGTTTGTTTTTTATGTGGAACCAACATGGGAAAGTTTAAATGAGTCTGCAGGGAAGGCAATTGTGATCTAAGCAGTGGCTGACACGCTGCAATTTAGAGGAGGCAAACAAATGAAGATTAAGCAAATTGAGACTAAATGCCACTGCAGTGATACCACCAAACACAGAAGACCTTTGACCTGGCCCAGTCTGAGTGCAAGTTCTTGGATGGGCTATTCCAAAGGGGATGGGAACCTCTGGTTCAGCTGCAGAGTGACACCAAGGAAGAGGATGCTTTCCTTCTCACCTTGTTGAGCAGTATTTTCATTATTTTATTAGGTGTCTGAGTCCTTCTCTGCCTTGCCAGCATCCCCTAGTGCTCTGACCTTTCCTATATTTTATTTATTTTTTAAAAACAATTTTCTATCCCGTCCCTCCTGCTCCAGGCAGCCCAGGGCAGTTCACATCATAAAAACATATAAAAACACACAAAATCCATAATACAATAAAAGAGAAGGAAAACAGAACCAAACTCCACCCTCAACCCTAACCCACACCCTACATCCCATCGCCCTCGCCAGGCGGAACAGCCAGGTCTTACACATACGGCGGAAGGAAGGGAGATCCAGGGCCAACCGAGCCTCGGCTGGGAGGGAGTTCCACAGCCTAGGTGTGGCCACCAAGAACACCCTCTCCATAGTGACCCCCCAGGTCACATGGGAGACCTCAAGATGGATGTTTCCAACTGACCACAGAAGTTGCTCAAGGGCACGGAGAGTGAGGCCATCCAGCAGGTAAGTCCTGGATGGATTGACATATGCATGGATATGTCACAGGCTTCTGAGAGCTTCTGTTATCCTCCCCCTATATATGTTCCCCACAGGCCATCCTGTCCTGTGCATGCATGGTGGGGAAGCCCCCTTACTCTTGAACAGGGCCTTGTGGATGCAAGGAAACAACGCCCTGCCCCTAGTCAGGCCCTTCGCCCCAGGACTAGACTCGAACCTACCCTCTCCCAGGAAAGTCCTCCCCCCTCCCCCTCCCATTAGTCCTCTGGTCAGTTCGAGGGAGGAGGGGGGTCTGCATCACTCCACTGGACCCCTCCCTTGTCTCACAGTTAGTTGCCCCAGTTGGGGTTAAGGTGCTCCTCCTTGGGCGTCTCCAGGCCTCCCAGTCCAGCTACCGCTTTCCCCTCTCCTGGCCACTCCCGGGGGCCTTTTCAGCCCCAAGCCCGACCCCTGGCCGATGGCTGTGGTGGGCCTGGCTGGGGAGCGGCTCAGTACTCCTTGATGATGTCAGCCCCAGTGCCAGTGCTGCGCCCCGCCTTCCTGCTGTGGCCACCACCTTCTCCACTCATCCACGGGGTTCCTCAGGTGGGTCAAGGGGTTTCTGGGGGGGAGGAGCCATTGGACTGCCACACCCCCCCATTGGTGAGAGGGTTGTCCTGATGTTGGGGCGCCTTCACCCTGTCGGGAAAAGAAATCAACATTAAGGTGCTTTCGTCTGGCTCTATGCTGTATGCTAAACCTGAAAGGTTGTAGGGCCAAATACCACCACATCAAACGAAGGTTGGAGTCCTTCCTTTAGGTTAAATGTTTATAATAATAATAATAATAACCATTGTCGTGGAGCATGATCGGTGACCAACTGAAAGTGAGTTACTGCTAAGTAGTATTGCAGGGACACTGCAGCCCAAGAACCTAGAACCTCCTCCTAAAAAGTAGCATAAACACGTTCTCTAGAGTGCAATTTTTGACTTATGTACACAACAGGGTGTTCGACTCCCTCTACCACCTGGGATAAAACAGCACCCAGGCTGGCATCAGAAGTCTGTCTGTTCCAGGGGTGTAGCTAGGGTGGAATGGGCCTCTGGCCAAGAATTCAAGATGGGCCCCACTCTTTGTGTCCCACCAGCAGGCTTAGGGGCACCGTCCAGCTCGGCAGGCTATCCAGCACACGACACCCAAAATGCAGTCAGCCTATTAAGCGCATTATGCCATGAAAAGAGACATTTTTATATATATATATATATATATATATATATATATATATATATATATATATATATATATAACCAGTTCAGTTGTGCCCCCATAATCAATGCATGCTGCCCCCACCCCATAACCAGTTCATTTGCACCCCCACCCCTATATAATCAATTCACACTGCCTCCCACCCCATAACCAGTTCATTTGCGTCCCTGGGGCAGTGCTAATTGATTATATGGGGAGCCCAAATGAACTGGTTATGGGGTGGGGGTTTAAAGACAGTATTCCTGTTAGCAATAACTTCATTAAGAAGAGTTAGTGAAATAGCAGCCATAATAATCTCAGAACCATATTTGCAGATTTTCCAAGATAGAATAGATATTGCTTTACATCCTAAATTCCTACCTAGGACAGTATAAGTAAGACAGTTGTGAGAATGTGGTCCTTTTTATACGGGCCTCTCCCACCCATGAACACACAGATTTCTGCATGTTCATAGCTAGGGGAGTCCTGTGTGAATGATGCAGCGCGCACGCCTGTGGTGAATAGATGTGTGCGCACGCCCACCTAATACGCATTCCCACTCATCCCCACTCAAAGAGCAACTGGGGAAAAGGACGGTTGCTCCATGGGTGCGGATGAGTGGGGGGTGAGTGGGGATGTGTGTGCGGCCATGTGGACGCCCTGCCCACACACCAGTGCACCCACGGACTTCCAACCTGGCGGAGCCATGTAAAAATGGCCTGTGAGGAGCCACTCGAAAAAGCACAGAAGGTTGCTGCCTTCCCTTTTTAGAGAAAGTTATTGAGTGAGCGGTGGTGACCCAGCTCCAGGCACATCTAGACAGCATTGGTTTCCTGGACCCATTTCAATCTGGGTACCGCCCCAGCTATGGCACCAAGACGGCGCTGGTGGCCTTGGTCGACGACCTCCGCCGAAAGATGGATGCAGGATGTTCAACATTTGTCATCCTGCTAGATCTCTCGGCCGCTTTTGATAGCATGGACCATGGACTGCTGTTGAGACAGCTGCATGACCTGGGGGGTCTGGACGGGACTGTTCTTGAATGGTTCCGCTCATTCCTCTCGGGGAGAAGCCAGCGGGTGGTGCTGGGAGCTGAGACATCTTGCCCCCGTGCTTTATCCTGTGGCGTTCTGCAGGGTTCCATTCTGTCTCCATTGTTATTTAATGTATACATGCAGCCTTCGGGGGAGGTTGTGAGAGGCTTTGGGGTGCGATGTGACCAATATGCTGATGATACTCAGTTGTATCTCTTTTTTTCAGCTGACCCAGACCCTGCCATCTCGGTGCTATCCCAGTGTTTGGAGGCTGTGGCAGAGTGCATGTGGCAGAGCAAACTGAAGCTCAACCCTGATAAGATGGAGGTGATGGTGGTGGGCAGAGCGAGGGAGGTGCCAGCCCCCCTGGTTGGGGGGGTTCGCCCTCCTGTAGCTCGGCAGGTTCGGAGTCTGGGGGTGATTTTGTATGCAGACCTCCTCCTGGAGCAGCAGGTGGAGGCAGTGGCGAAGGCCACCATCCACCAGTTGTATCTGGTGCGGAGGCTGCGTCCATTTGTCTCTGGCCCAGACCTGGCCTCCCTCATCCATGCCTTCGTCACCTCAAGGCTGGACTACTGCAATGCGCTCTATGTGGGGCTGCCCTTGTTCCTGGTTTGGAGGCTGCAGCTAGTGCAGAATGCGGCGGCCCCTCTCCTATCGGGGACGGGCCGTCGGGAGCATATAACACCTGTGCTCCGGACTCTGCACTGGCTGCCGATAGCGTGCCGAGCCAGGTTCAAGGTACTGGTGCTAATATATAAGGCCCTTCACGGTCTGGGCCCCTCATACCTCAGGGACCGCCTCGCCCTCCGCGCCCCAGAGCGGCTCCTTTGGTCTGCTGGGGGTGCCTTCTTGGAGGTCCCCCATGTTAAGCGGAGGGTCACAATGGAGAGGGCATTCTCGGTGGCCGGGCCGCACCTTTGTAATTCCCTCCCGGAGGAAGCTCGCCTGGCCCCGAGCCTTTTGACATTTTGGCGAATTTGTAAGAACTGGCTGTTGGGGAGGGGGTTAGGGGGTGTTTTATCTTCCCCCACCCTTATTTATTTGTTGTTTTTATCCCAGCTTATTATAGTGTTTTTATGGATTGTTTATATTTTGTTTTATAATTGTTTTTATGATGAAGTTGTTAGCTGCCCTGAGCTGTTCGCAGGAGGGGCGGGATACAAATTTAAATAAATAAATAAAATAAATAAGGTTCTTTGACATTGCTCCAAACATTCTCACAACACCCACCCTTCCAGCCCTGCATGGAATTTTCTTATATTCCTAGAAAGGGTTGGAAGGAATTGTCATTCTGAGGGGGACGGTGCTTTTCCTACTAGAGGAGCTTGAGACCATCACGTGGTCTACTATTTGAATATGGTGAACATGCCATGTACAACCCAGTTGTGAGAATGTTGGGAGCCATCTCAAAGAACCTTCTTTACAAGGCAACAACCTTCTGATCACTCATGTGGGGAGTTGTTTGTTTACAAACAGCTTTATCTCCCAGTCTCATCGGCTGCTGCTGCTGCTGCTGCTGCAGCAGCAGCAACAGCACTACTAGCAGGCAGACGCAGGTGAGGGATGGGGAACACGCCCCCCCATGATGTGGGGGTGCCCTGCATCCGGGCCTCCTCCAGCCCAGTCCAGGCACGGGGCTGCTACTGTGGGGCCAGGAAGCGACCCCTGGTGCTTAGAGGCCCCCGGCTTTATGCCGGGTTCGCTCAATGGACACTACACCCCTGGGCTGTTCGTAAAACAAAGGGATGAGTGAAGTCTGGGTTATACAAAACCTGGCATAGCCAACTTTTAAAGTTCTTGAATGCCCGGATTCCTTGGGGCATCCACTGTACCATAAGGGGTTGTCTTTTTCCTACCATGTCCATAAGGGGCGCAACTATAGTGATGAGGTGGTGCACATGGTGCCTATAATATCCAGCCAGTTCCCAAAATAGTTGCACTTGTTCTTTGGTTCACGGCTGTTTCCAATCTCATAGGGCTTGCAGTTTATCCCAGATAGGCTGGATCTGTCCATTCTCCATTTAGAACTCCAGATACGTGACCTCTCACAGACCCAAGTGACATTTAGCTGGGTTAGCAGTCAAATCCACCTCCAATAGAGTGTTTGCAATGCTCTGTAAGTGCTTCAAATGTTCCTGCCAGGTTGCGTTAAAGATGATGATGTCATCGATATATGTGGCAGCATAGTTCCCATGAGGGGCGAGGAGTTTATCCATTTACTGCTGGAACGTGGCGGCCGCCCCATGTAATCCAAAGAGTATACACAGGAAGTGAAATAAGCCCAGGTGTGTGGAGAAGACTGTTTTCTCCTGGGTGACCAGGGTAAGCGGGATCTGCCAATATCCTTTTGTTAAATCAGTTGTCAACAGGTACCAAGCACCACCCAACTGTTTGAGCAGGGTGTCAACTCCAGGCATTGGGTAGGCATTGAAACAGGAGATGGCATTAACCTACCTGAAATCAATACAAAATCTCATTGACCCATCTGGCTTCCCTACTAACACGGACTGACTGTGTCATGGGCTCAGACTCCGTTATGACCCCCAATTTCAACATGCTTTGTACCTCCTTCTCTATCATCTGCCACTAGTGTCGGGGATTTCATTGGGGTGGCTCCTGGTTGCAGTTTTCAAAATTTAGCACGCTTACCATACCATGTCTTCTGTTTAGCTTGGGCCATCATTAGGTTGTCTTGAGCAAAGGCCATTATCCTTTCCAGTTTGTCCTACAACTGGGCCACGTACTGGACTACATTGGTCTGTGGTAGCTGTTGCTTCTCCCAGCCTTTTCGCTTCAAATCCAACAGCCCCCTTGGGCATCTCACATAAAGAGCTCAAAAGGTGAGAAACCGAGAGAGGCCTGGGGTACTTCTCGGTATGCAAATAGTAAGGCCGGGAGTAAGAGGTGCCAGGCCTGGGGTTCCTCCATCACAAACTTGCATAGCATGCCTTTTAGAGTCTGGTTAAACCTCTCTACCAGCCCATCCATTTGGGGTGGTAGATGGACATGTTAATAGTCCAGACCTTTAGCAACCTACATAATTTCTTCATGATATTTCCCATGAAATTAGTCCCCTGATTGGTTAGTATAGTATAGGGAAATCCCGTGCGGGCAAATATCTTTAACAATTCCCTAACCACTATGGGGGCCTTGATGGATCATAACACCAAAACTTCAGGGTACCGGGTGGCATAATTAACAGCTTCCCGTGGAGGGTGTCTCTAAGGGCCCAATTATGTCAACCCCCAACCTTTCAAAAGGGATACCTATAGGAGGTAATGGGATGAGGGGTGTCAGGTCCACTCTTCACTTATTTGGCAGTTGACAATCGGGACATGAGGCACCTGGTATACTGCTTTCTTAACCCCCGGCCAGTAGAATTGCTGTGTCAAACACTCCTATGTCTTGTCCACCTACAGGTGGCCTGCGCAGGGAACCTTATGGGCAACCCTCAATAATGGTGCCTCTCATGTGGGGTCTCGGTGCTTACTCTGTGTCTGGTGGCTGTGGGGAACTGGATGAGAGTGAGCCATCTGAAACTGAATCCCGACAAGATGGAGGCGATGCTGGTGGGGAGGGTGGTGGGTTGACATCCCCCGTCATTGATGGGTTTGCTCTCCACTGGTCTCTCAGGTTCATAGTCTGGGAGTGTTCCACGAGTCTCAGCTCTGCCTGGATACCCAAGTGGGGGCTGTGGCGAGAATCATGTTTCTTTGGCCGTACGTCTTGGACTCTGATCTGGCCACTATCATCCATGCTTTCATCACTTCGAGACTGGACTGTTGTAATACACTCTACGTGGGGCTACCCATGATGATGGTTCAGAGGCTGCAGCTGGTGCAGAATAAAGCAGTCTGTCTCCTTGCAGGAATGGATTGCTTTGAGCACATTACACCAGTCCTCCATTCTTTGCGCTAGCTGCCTATAGTCTTCCGGGCCTGATTCAAGGTGTTGGTGCTCACCTATAAAGCCCTATATGGCCTGGGCCCTACCTATATGCGGGAATGCCTCACTCCCCAAGCTCTGGATCGACCCCTGCAGTTGACCGGGAGCACCCTTCTTGGAGTTCTCCAAGTATCTTGGGTGGCGACTATGGCCGTACCAAAGCTGTGGAATTCCCTCCTGGCAGAGGTCCGTGTGGCTCCGGGCCTCCTCTCCTTCCAAAGACTGTAAGACCTGGCTGTTCCACCAGGGTTTTGGTGGGGGAGATGGATAAGGGGTGGGGAGATGAGGAGGGGAATTATTTTTTTGTTGCTGCTTTTTTGACCCGCCACAAAGTGGATTTTACATTGTAGATTTTATATTGTATTTTTATTATATTTATATTTATTCCTATATTGTATTTTATGTTTCTTTAATTGAAAATTGTGAGCCGCCCCACGCTGCTGTGAGCGAGAGGGTGCGGGATACAAAACGTGTATGTATGAATAAATAAATAAATAAATAAATAAATAAATCACACACACACACACACACACACACACACACACACACACACACACACACACACACACACACACACACCTCCTGAGAGGCTAACAGTTGATAGTGGTCCACCACACTTACGTAATCTTTCTCCACTCTATACAAGTGGTCCTCTATAAGTTCAAAGCGGGGATTGGCCTGGCTGGGTCCCTCACCATCCCGTTTATCACCTCTATTTGCTTATAAGCATTTTTCAGCGAGGGATCATTTCGTTGGGCCTGAATGAAAACAAAACTGCTTACCCGCCAGCTCGCCTTCCACGGTGCCTGCATGGGATCTTCTCCGTCCTATCTTCTTGGCTTGAGTGGGAAGAGGCATCCTCTTCCCCTAGGACTCCCTCCTGGGTCTGTAACAAAGGGAAAAGTGGACACCAATCCCGTCCCAACACCACCGGGTGGACTAACTCAGGTACCACATCTATGGGTTCTGGAATGGCCATTGTGGTTGACTGGGGGCGCTCTTTTGGAGGTCTCCTATGTTTGACGGTGGCCCATATTGGAGAGGGCGTTCTCGGTCACCGCACCTTGGTTGTGGAACTCCCTCCCTGCGGAGGTTCGTTTGGCCCAGGACCTTCCCTCCTTCAGGCGTCAATGTACAACCTGGTTGTTCTGCCAGGCATTTGGTGAGAGAGACCGGGAGGAGTGGGATAGGACGGGGGGGGGGGGGGGGGGG
>QEPC01004381.1:2025837-2061704 GCA_003113815.1 Sphenodon punctatus | reverse complement strand
CATCAGTTGGTCTAGCAAGAAACAGACCACAGTAGCACTCTCCTCAACAGAAGCCGAGTATGTTGCAGCCGCGCATGCTAGTCAAGAGGTAATTTGGCTATGACAATTGCTCACAGACTTGGGAAAAGAACTGAACAGCCCTATACAAATTTTGGAAGACAACCAAGGCTGTATTGTACTCGCACAAATGGAAAGAGTAAACCCGAGGACCAAACATATAGATGTGAAATATCATTTCCTAAGAGACTTGCAAGAACAAGGACTTATAGACATGCAATATTGTCCTACAGAAGACATGGTCACAGATGCCCTCACAAAACCTTTAGCAGGAGAGCGCCACCAAAAGCTACTAAGTAAAATGGGCATAGTAGGTTAACTTCTATCTGTTGAGAACCGGTGTTAGTATATGCAACATCCATAAGTTAATGCCTGCTGTATTAAGAACAGTAATTGACTACAGAGCCACCAGATGGTGCTGCCAAGTTTATGTGTACATGGAAGGGAGATGGGGTTTTGCAGTTGAATTCCTTTGTGTAACCACTCCTTCCCTTCTCTCTTTTTGTCTCAGTCTCCATTTTGTCTTCTTACTAGCTAGATGCAAATAAGGATCTGTGCCTGAGAAAGCTTAAGTAAAGTTCTGTTTTTAAACCTTCAGCTGCATTTGTCCTTACTGATTGCGAATCAGTTATTACTCTGCAACAGCAATTTAGGTAGCGGGGTCACAGAACAACAGCCTGGAGGGTCAAACCAGAGATCAAGCCAGATTGAAGTAGCCAAACCAGATGAGAGTCTAGCAAGCACACCCAACAACAAGCAAGGGGGTCAATCCCAAGAGGACAGGGCAAGAGCTGGGTAGCCGCCCCGAGCTGGGTTCAGGATGGGGCAGGGTATAAATTTAATAAATAAATAAAAATAAATAAAAGATGGGGCAGGACTAGGGCTGGCAGAAATTGAGAGTGAGATCTGGAGGCGGGTGGGCTATGAATAGAGTAGGAAGGCGAGCTGATAAGCAGGGTGGGGACAAGGCAAAAGAACAGATGCAAGGTCTAAACATTGTTCCAACTGGTTTCCTGTTCTTGTCAGGTGGCGTTTATATTAGAGGCAGCCAATCAGGAGGTCAATGAGTAGGGAATCCCATCAGAACTCTGCCGGCAGCCGTTATATTCCCCTGCCCAGCCAGCATGATTTAGTAGCAAAATGGCCAGGGCTTCTGCCTCTGGAGCTGGCTGACCTGGGTTCAACACCAGTGGGGTTCCCTGAAATCCTTACACTAGCCCTGTGAGGACTGTGTGCACAGCAATGCTGTTACAATGGTACATGGGAGAGTTGAGGAAAGGATAGAGCCAAAGAGTGAATTGCTGCAGGGATCCTCAAGCCTTTTGTGGTCAGATGAGGATACTGCAGCTCTGTACCAGTGACATTGGGCTGTAGTAGGCCACAAGTGGCTCCAGTCCCACTTTACAGTCTTGGGAGAAGGATTTCTTTTGCTGTTCCCACCTTTTGCTGCCTCCTTCCAGCATGCACCCTGGCTACTCAGCTTTGCTGAGGAACCCTTGGCAAGCTCATCCTTACTGTTGTAGAGGAAGATTCTCATCAAGGCACAAATGGAAAACCGATGCCTAATTCCCATGGAAAGTCAATGAGTCTTAGGCATCTGGCTACCATGCTGCCTCCTGAAATCTCCCTCATGTTACCCATGAACAACGGGATATTTTCAAGGTGCCGGGCTGACTTCTCTGCTTCTCTGGCCTCTCCCTACTTTGTGTGTTCACTGTGCCTTTCAACATAGACTTTCCATATTTTACTGGAATAAGATGTGAGTTTTCCCCATTTGCAATCATGTTATTTTTATTAGAGACCATCTGTTCAGAGATATGAACCTGTTCTGCAAAGGCCAAGAAAGATGGAATATTTCAATTCCGTTTAAGAGCTCGTCTCATTAATTTCTGTCAAAGCTATTTTCAAGCTGATTCTGGTGCCCTTCTGAAGCCTTGTTGGCTGCAGGAATTGTGGAGGCTCTCGAGCTGAGTGGGCTGCCGGTGCTCCCAGCACTGATCACCTGTCTCTCCCTGGCCAGATGAGCTGTGGCAAGAAGGCTTGTGCAGACGTGATAGACTACCATTTAGCAGAACCAGTTGTTAATAACTTACCAGAATACACATAAAGGGAGTAGGGGTGAGGAAACTCCTTGTTGTTGATTGGTTGAAATATCATCCCTGGGCCACTGGTGGCTGGGGAAGTTTGCTTCACTCTGTGCATCTAAGCAATTGTTAAAATGTTCTTTAGCTAGAGTGCCTTTGCTTTCTGTTGCTCCACCCAGTCCCAACAGTCCCAGTGGTGTCTTCCAGTTGTTCAGATTCATAAAATGCAGCATGGCCCAGTGGCAAAGGCATGGAGAAGTGGCAGGGTGTAGGACTTCAGAATGAAGGCTGAGCCAAGGAGTAGGTTATATTGCTCCTGAGGGGCGTCAGCTTTCAACGTGGGACTGGGGCACCATTGTACATTGTGGTCTGGTTCTTGGTGCAGTACCCCAGCATGACACATGCCAACATGGTGCACTCCACAGTGCACACTAGCTACTTTTTTTGTTCTTCCCGCTGTTTAACAATGTGCTTAGAGATTCTGCTCTTCTCCCACTATCTAATGTATCAGCATTTATGATTATTATTATTCTAGGATCTAAAAACATTTGGTTTAAGAGAGTTTAAGAGAGTTCCAAAAGCATGGAAATTGTAAGTTAAGGCTCTTGCCTTAACGTGCATGCCACATAAGCAGTAGGGGCGGGAATTTGGTAACTAATTAAAATCCATAACTGCACGGAATGGGACGTTACAGATTAATCCATACTACCAAAACAGTGCAACAACAAGCCTTTTTCGGTTTGGGTCTAAAATAATTTTTTTTAAAAAAATTACTGCCCATGAAAAAAATCACTACCAGACCATTCTTCACATGTGTGCCCTTATCCAAAGTGGAATCAATGCTGCTGCTGCCATTTTGGAAGAGGGTGTGCATGCACAGAACAGTCTGGTGGCCATTTGCACATGCACAGCAATTTAATTTTTTTAAATTCTTTTTTATTTCTTAAATTATTGTGCATTTACAAAATGGCCACTGGACCATTCTGTGCATGCACACCCCTTTCAAAAATGGCGGTGGTATCACCACCACCATTTTGGAAAAAGGCAGCCAGTCTGCACATGCACAGTGGCCGATTCTGCTCATACACAGATGGGCTGCCCTTTCCCAAGTTCCTCATCAACTTGTTCCTCCCATATACAGCCTTCCAGTACTCAGCTATCCCATCCTCCCCAACCCAAAGGAAAGCATATACAGAAAACTGGGTCCATGGGACAAGAAAGCTGCCCTGACTCTGCCATCTGCAGCTTCAGTCCCAACCTGCAGAGGAAGTGGATTGGGGCTCAACATCACAGAAGTTCAAGTAGACACGTCTCCTAACCCAGATATAAACCGGATCTGCGGGGAGGCTGGTTGGAGCACACAGTGAATCATCGCGCCCAGGGAACAGCTGTGAGGGGCGGTGCCTAACCGGGGGGCAGAACTTAAAAGCCTCACTTGCCGAGGCAGTAACAATCTGCAGGGAGGCTGGTTGGAGCGCACAGTGAATCATTGTGCCCAGGGAACAGCTGTGAGGGGTGGTGCCTAACCGGGGGCCAGAACTTAAAAACCTCACTTGCCGAGGCATTAACGATCTGAGGGGAGGCTGGTTGGAGCGCACAGTGAATCATCGTGCCCAGGGAACAGCTGTGAGGGGCGGTGCCTAACCGGGGGCCAGAACTTAAAAGCCTCATTTGCTGAGGCGGCGCCGGAGGCACATGCCTAAGGGCTGTGCACGCAAGGGCGTGCCCTTGTGCGCGCAGCCTTAGGAGCAGGCCAGGGAGTAGGGCGGGCCTCCCTGGTTGAGGTCTGAGAGGATGTCTATCAACAAAAGATCAAGACCGGAGTCCCAGGTGGGATCGCCCTCCCCTTCCCAGAAGAACTTAAAACAGCACCGCTTAGAGTTCTTTTTTCCTCAGGTAGATGCTGTACAGCCAAGGACTGCGGCTCACCTGCCTGCACAGCAGGGCTATTATCTGAAGCGTCCTTTTGCTGGTCTTTCTCCCTGGTGCCCCATGATAAGACTGTCCCCTCTTCATCCCACTCTACCCCAGATATCCATCGCTCTGGGAGTTCTCCCCACACCCGCTGCCAGAATGGTCATGGAGCTCATTATAACCCCCTGACAGAGTTCTTAACAAATCATGTAGCTCTGACAGCTGATTCAATCTGATTTATGTGCTCCCAAGTCCATCAAGTACATGAAAAATTGGACCTTATAGTCCTTTCAAGGGGGGGGCACTTTCGGATCAAACCACCGATATCCCCAGTATGCTCTGGCCGATTGTATGGGCCTGAGCTAGATGCACGTCCCCAGGGGTTTTCCTTGGGGTCTGGCGTTCCTGCCTGTTCTGTCCTCCCCGGAGAGGATCTAATGGAGGTTCCCCCTCCTTTGATAGGGAAGGAAGCAAACCCTACTGGTCCCAGGCTGGGTGCCCATCCCCTACGGCCATTAGATCAGGCTGCTATTTTTAGTCTCCTCCCACTACATTTAATCTTTACAATTCTGCCATGTTTCGGGTGGTGCGGCACCCCCAGTGTGGAACACGGCCTTGGATGTAGCGGAGCATTTGCGGCTGCTGCTACATAACCCAACTTTATGATACCTCCCATTTACGAGGCATGATATCACGACAGTGGACCAGTTGGTGACAACATGAGATACGCAAGTGCTCAACATGGGGTTTGCTTCTTCAGAGTCAATTGCGGCTGTCTGGGCGGCCAAATCCTCTCTAGAAGAGAGATCGGTTTATATTTCTAAAGCTTTCCAGTCTTCTAGTGGGGATGTTTTAATATCTGCAGACCCCTGTTTACAAGACAGTGGGCAGAGCCGCCCCAGGGTGCGGGGGACAGAGGGGGGTCCTCAGGGAAGCAACTCTCTTCCCCAACTCCATGATCCCCCTTTACCCTCTTTACCCTCCCTATCTCCCTCAGTTCCTCTATCTCCCACATAGCAAGAGAGGAGAAACAACTTAGGATGTATAGTGCCATCAAGGGATGAGGGGAATAGGGGTGAGGGGACTTTGGGATGCTATGGACCTGCCCTGCCCAGTTTGATCCTAAGCCAACCACAACCCAATGAGGGTTCAACTCAGATGACCAAACCCTCTCTACCCTCTATCCAACAGGCCAGGACAATTGATAGAGGGGGTTCAGGGGCAGTGGGAAATGGTGAAAGTTTGGGAGTAGGGGATATGGGGCCCCAGAGGGTTGCCCCCCCACCAGTATTCTAACCAGTTTTGCCGGCGGTCTAGCTGTTCTGGTCAGTTTAAAGGGGCAGGGAATAATGCCCCCCCAGGGCTTGATCTACTGTCCAAGTTGGATTTATTGTGCTTGCAATTAAACAGTTTGCAAGTGGGGGACTTTCTCCAGGGTGGGCCTATCCCATCAAGGCACCCGGGATATCAGCCCCCCTTGGTCCAAGGGGGGCTAGTTTCTCCCCTAACTTCTGGTCACAGAGTTTCCCCTTCTTGTAGTTTGCGGTCTACCAACTCCGCAAGGAACAGAGCTCGGGTTTCAAGTGGGCAGGCCAGTAAAGCTGCAGTTCAAGAACAGATGTACTGCCCTCCTTTAGAAGTGGGAACTGGGATGGAAGGGTGTGGAGCTTTTCATCTGAGACCCCTGATAGAGGGCAATTCGCGAGGCTTAGCCAGCCAGGAGGATTTGATTGGCTCTAGTGTGCCACTATTACCCCCTGGGGGATTGGACCCGTTGGGGAGGGATCCCCCTAATGATAAGGGCACCTCTCAACTAAGGGAGCTATCTGGGGTGGGGGTCGTAGAGATAACCAACTCTCAGGATCACACAGCGGGAGCTACTTCCCTGGGTGTAGGGTTATGACAGCTACAGGGCCCTGTTTTTAAAATAGCATCCTGGAATATTTCAGTCTGGAAGGCCCGACTTCAGGATGCAGAATTTATTCCATATCTGAGGTCCTGGGACTGCTGTCTTTTACAAGAAACTTGGGCCTTGGAGGATATCCAACTAGCAGGGTTTACAGCTATTTCAGTCAGGACCATTTCTTCTGAGGGACCAGGCCGCCCGAGTGGCGGGCTGGCACTTTTATCTCCAAGTACTTCTAACGTAGACATAAAACTAATAAACAGCTTTCAATCTTACTTTGCGCTATTTCTTTGCACATTTCCCTCCTCCTCAGTAGTGTTGCTGGGTAATGTTTATATCCCCCCAGTGGCCTCCCCTTATTGCAGCACGGACATCTGGGAGGAAATTATAGCTAGAGTTCATGTGGCTCGACGGTTGCATCCAACGGCCTCTCTTGTGTTAGGTGGGGACTTTAATTCCAGACTGGGGACGTGGCAGGGACCAGGGGATGTGGGGTCCCCCTTGGGCCAGGTTTTGCTCCCCACCCGCAGGGCCCAGGATACAGTGGTGAATGCAAACGCTAAACATATGAAGATGCTGGTGGATGACCTGGGCTTAGTGATAGTGAATGGAAGATCGGAGGGGGACCGAGATGGTTGCTTCACCTTTCACTCCCAGCAGGGATCTAGCACCATTGATTTCTTCTTGACCTCACCTGATTTTTTTTCCAAGGGTACATGGCTTAGGGATTCTCCCTGCAGTGGAGACAGCCCATTTTCCCCTCCAGCTTACCTGGCATGATCTGCTGGGCCGGCCGGGTCAGGGGAGTGGAGAGGAGCTCCTCCCTCTAGGTGGGAAGGAGGTACATAAGAGAGTTCGCTGGACCGTCGAAGCGGCCCAATTATTCCGCTCCATGATGGGAGCTCGGGCTATGGTCCATCTGTTCCATATGATCAAATCAGGCGAGCTGGATGGGGTGCAGGGTCTTGATCACGTTGTGGCAATGCTTGGACCCACTCAGGGCTTAAGGGGATTTCCCTCTTCTGGGCGGAGGGTTAACAATGGGGGTTGGTTTGATGGTGAGTGCACAGCCCTTCGCTCACACTTTAGATGACTTGCATCCCGTCTGAAGCGCCACCCTTCAAGGGCTTGCAGAGTGGCCTTTTTGGAAACTCGGATACGATATCGGCATCTGATCTCCTCTAAGCGCCGAGCCTTCCAAGAGCAACAGTGGTCGAGATTAGAAAGAGCTGCCAGGAGCGGGAACTCATCTCAATTTTGGGGAGGCATTCGTGAGATGCAACCGGGGGGTGACGAAATGGCCACAGTGGTTCTGTCCCAGGAGATTTGGGAGAGGTTTTACGAGGCCATCTACTCGCCAGTGATGGTGACTCAAAGTGACCCTTTTATTGAAGAGTTTGACTCTCTCCCTCACTGGGCTCCGGTTTCGGAGCTGGAAATCCTGGATTTGATCTCCCAATGTAAAACTGGGAAAGCGCCAGGGGTAGACCAAATACTGGTGGAACATCTAAAGGAGGCTCCGGACTGGTGGGCTGCCCTCCTGTCCCCAGTCTTTACCCATATCAACGCTACGGGTAAGATCCCCACCTCATGGATCAAAAGTATAGTAGTCCCCATTTTCAAGGAGGGGGACCCACGGGACCCAGGGAACTATCGGCCAATTAGCCTCCTTAGCATTGTGGGGAAGCTCTATACCAGACTTCTTTTGTCCAGGCTGCAGGGCTGGTTGGAGAGCAATGAGGTGATCATGCCCGAGCAGGCTGGATTCCAAAGGGGTCGCTCCACGGTGGATGATGCCATGGTACTCTCACACCTAGCGAGGAAAATCCTCGAGCAGGGCTCAAGGCTTTACCTATGTTTCGTGGACCTGAGGAGGGCATTTGATTCCATCTGTAGGGGCCGACTATGGGCCAAATTACGGTCGCTGCAGATGGATCCGAGACTCCGCCTTCTGATAATTCAGTTACACGATGATAACACCTTGCAGGTGAAGTTCACTAGGTCTGGCGCTCTAACACAGGGGGTGAAGGTGAACAGTGGAGTGAGGCAGGGTTGCCTCTTGGACCCTGCACTATTCAACCTTTTCCTAAATGATCTCCCCCCTTATTTGGCCAAGGTGGATACTCGCCCCCTGCGAATTGGGGATAGGAAGATACCAGCTCTACTCTATGCAGATGATACAGTCCTGATTGCCCGATCTTCAGTGGGTCTTCGCCAGGCTATGCAGAAGATGGAGGAGTATTGTACCAAGGAGGGCTTGGAGGTTAATTATGACAAGACCAAGGTCTTGATCATAGGTCGTAGGAAGCACAGTGAGGCCCATAAATGGCAGATTGGAGGTCACCTGATAGCCCAAGTGGACAAGTTCCAATACTTGGGGGTGTCTTTTTCTAACTCCCCACGTTGGTGGGATCATTGGCTTAGAGTCAAAAACTGGGCCAACCAAACAGCTAGGGCAATTAGTGGGTTTTATTTTGGCCGTGGGGGGCAGTTGGTGTCGTCTGCACTCCACTTGTTCCAAGCCAAGGTAAGAACCCAGATCCTATACGCTTTCCCAGTCTGGGGATTGGATTTTTTGGACCAGTTAGAAACCCCTCAAAATGGGTTCCTGAGGGCGATCTTGGGTGTCCCTCGGTGTACCCCACAGATTTTCCTACGAACCGAGACAGGTTCCCTCCCCATTAGGGTTTTTGCCCTGCAATCCCTTATTCGATATTGGCTCAGGGTGGTTCTCCTCCCACGAGGAGATGGATCTCTCCTGGGTAGAGCCAGGGACGAGGGGCTGCTTTCTCCCTGGTTAGATAACGTGGAACAGTTTATAGGGAGGCTTGGGTTTTCCCCTGGATGTTTGCTCCCTCTGGGCCTTAAACATGCTATGGCCTTGGTTAAACAGAGGGTCTTGGATCAGCAGCTCCAAATCGATTTGGATCTACTCCATTCCCAGAAGGTAAATCCCTTATACGAGCCCCCTCCTAGGCCTTTGCAGGACTCGTTCTACCTATTAGCTTGGCCCAATTTTTCTCTGAGACGGGCCTTTACATCCTTACGTTGTGGAGTCTTCCCCTCAGCTATCCTGTATGGGCGATACATGGGTCTACCTTTGCATGAAAGGAGTTGTACGTCCTGTTCGATGGACGTACTGGATACGCCCATCCACATTCTTTTGGTCTGTCCAAAGTATGCAAGCTTTAGAGGGAAGCTCTTAGCGATTTTCGAACAAAGTCAGACAAGGCGCCCTTGGGCGGCTCCTTGCAATTTATGTCTAGATCATAGGGCATCTGATTTAACATTGGCAGTGGCAGCCCTTGCTAAGCGGGTCATGTATGAAAGACGACAGGGAAGGTTGGGTATGGAATGAGGCTGGATCGAACTGGAGCTCCTGGAGGGTTACCCCGCGTAAGGGAGGATGTTGTTGCCTCAGAGGAGGATTTCTGAGCCACCCTATGGGTCTAATTATGTTATGGCTCTGATGGAATGAGTCCAATTTAGTATACCCTCGTTACCTTGTTTACAGTTGTTAGTATGCCAACTAGATGGCAGTCTTCTAAAGATTAGCCGATACCGATCCAAAGGGGGTCAAGAGGCTTCTGCTGTTGGGTCTCTGGTTGGGCCAAGGTGTGTTAATGGTCCGAAGGGGAGTATCTTACCCCATGTTAGACTTTTACTCTGTGTATAATATTAATATTTCCTGGTTAAAAGAATACCAGATGGAGCCTAGCTTAGAGCTATTTTATATAGATCCCCGAAGTTGATTAGAGGGATGTGTTTTTTATCTAATTTTTGGGAGTTGTTGCTGATGTTTTTGTATTATGTCAAATGGGATGGTTGTGTACTTTTGTACTTTCTGTACCCTTGTAATAACCAAAGGTTGATACAATAAATATATACTTTACTTTACTTTAAAGATATAAACCTAAAGTGAACTTACAATTTTCTACTGCCACTGCAGCAATATATGTTCAGCAACATAGATTCTTGTCTACCCCCTTCATTTTGCATAAATCTTTGTACGTACAACTTTTCTCCCACCACTCTGGAAACATACATACACCAACGTATGTAAGGGAATGCCTCTTGTATGTACTTTGGGAAAACCGTACACAAAGAGTACGTTCAAATTATGTGCGTTATATGCACTACTTAAATTTCAAGACTATATGTATACCTCCGCTCTCTAACTTCACAAACTAAAGAAATACACCGCACGAGCCTTCCATAGAGCCACTCTCTTGGCCAATCCCTCCACCTTCCCGTCCATTCTTTGCACACATTGCACCTCCCGTTCTACTGCCTTTAACTTCTGTGACTCTGTCCACATACAGCTATTACAACTACAGCTCTGTCCACATACAGCTATTTTATTACAAGTTCAAGTTGTGTTTATTGAATCTGTGGAAAAAATAGACTGACATTGGTCTGGCCTCTAATGTGCCCATGAAGCACTTAAGAAGGCCATGAGCTCCCACAGCCACGACAAGGTATCAGTCTATGAGGGGAGATTAATTTTTTTATATTATTTTTCTTACTATAAAAATAAAAAAATTACAATTTTTATTTACCTAATCTAACCTATCTTAATCCATAATCTAATTATCAAATAATTTTTTTAATTTTTAATTTTAAAAAAATAATTACTATAAATTTAAAAAATATATTTTTAGCATTTTTGGTTTTTTAACTTATCTAACCTAGCTCAATCTATAACCTATTTAACATAAATAAGATTAAATAAAATAATAAAAATAACTATTAAACAGCAGGGATGGAGTTAGACATCTTCATCTTCCTACACACTTGACAGGACTGGGTGAGGTGGTAAATGCAGGAAGTCCAGAGGGTAAGGGCGGGAGTTGCCATGCACCTTGCAGAGCAGCTGCCCATGCCATGCTAAGGAAGCCCAGTAGGCCTCCCATGCTGCCTTTTGGCTCTGGAGGAGAGAATAGTAGCTGCACAGATGGTGTACTTTCTCTGACAGGTTCTCGCCACTGTCCGGTGAGCGTGTCATATTCTGCCTGCAGACCATCCAGTGCTTCCTGCGCAATTCAAATTCCTTCCTGGGTCTGCAATGGGTCACGGGTCATGGGTGGTGTCACTCCTGGACCAGGCTGTGGAAGAACAGGTGGTGGCTGCTGGGGTTCAACAGGTGGAAGGGGTTGTCTCCCACACTGAGCGTTCCAGCATCTGGTCCCAGCAGCACCTTGCTAAAACTGCTGCCTGTTCCAGATTGTGGGGCTGAGGTGACTGCTGAGCAACCTGCTTTTTGCTGCCCAGCTCCATGCTAAGAATGTGCACTAAATGGTAGCACAGGGCAGAGGTGCCATGATCAGTCCCCTGTGCACCACTGCAGTGCAGCAGGTGCACTCTGTCTCTTTTGGGGCCATCTTGGGGGACTGAATGAAGTAATCCCAGACTTGGGATGAGCTCTTTCTCTGCCCTCCCTGCCCACCATGCCCATGAACCCCCACCCTAGATCCACCATCCCCCCCAATTCCAAACACCCCAGTTTCCAAACACCCCACTAAATCTAATCAATCTGTCACTGCCCAAAGCAAAATGGAGTTATGGAATTGCTAATGCTATGGTTTACATACTGGCTAAGTGGTGTAAAAATGATGGAAAGTGCTGGAACCTGGGGGGGGGATGATGAAAAATGACAAAAATACTGAAAATTGATGGGAAATTATGGAAAGTGACAAAAAATGACAAATGATAGATGACTGAGAATAACTCCTGCAGCTCTGTCCACATACACCTGTTGACCGCAATCCAATGTTGTGTGGATCCCCGTGTGGAGCTACGTGTGCGTGCATGCACACTGTTTACACGTGGCATAATGGGCCAGCAATGTGTCTCCGCATGGGTTCCGCACGGGTAGATGTGCATGCGCGCAGGTGTGTGTGCGCGGGTGCGCGCGCAGCTCCTCACAGCATTGGATCGGAGCCAATGTCTTCTTTATGAGGCTACAGGAGCATCTATGTATAATAACCTCTCCATGTACATCCTACGCATGTTACCAATTCTCTTCTCTATGTGATGGTAGAGAGACACGTTCATTAAATATCTGTATGTTTGTTCTGCATATAATCCAGATCCATCCTGACACAAAAATCTCAACTATTGTCTTCTCTCTATGAGGGTACAGGAGCATCTACGTATTATTGGGTACAGTTTGGTATGGTATAAACCCCCTGCCCACACATAGCACTCCAGTGCCGGGTTACCCTGGTTAACCCCACTTAGAACTGCAGATGATCCCTGGACTCCATCTCCTCACAGCACCAGCAGATCAGGATATACTGGAGGTGTTAATGGGGGCTCTTTCTGTCTCTCCCACCTTGGCAGCACTAGTGTAGAAGGGCAGAGGTGGAAAGGGGGGGTCCCCAGCTCAGGAGAAGGCTCCCCAGCTCGACAGTGGGGCAGAGGTGCTAAGGGGGAGGGCTCCCCTGGCTCGAGAGCAGGCTCACCAGTGCGATGGGGCAGAAGCAGCAAGGTGGGGGATGAGGGCTTCCCTAACTCAGTAGAGGCAATGAAGCAGAGGAGCAAAGGTGGAAGGTTCCCTGGCTTGGCAACAGGGTGCCAGAGAGTGGGGGGTTGGGGGGAGTCCCTGGATGGATTGATGATGAAAGGAACAGGACAGCAACCCAGGAGATGGGGGAGGCATGGCTTCCTCTCTGATGTTTCCATGTCCTGAGCTGCACTGCCCTGTAGAGCTCTAATCATCTGGAGGGAGGGCTTCCATGGCTCCTTTCAGTCACCTGTGACAGACAGCCTCAGTAGATCATGGGTAGGCCAAGGCCAGTGCTGCCAGCTTGCTCTGCATCCCCCCCTCAATGCTTTCAGATCCCTTGCGGATTCCAGAAGGGGCTGCCATGTCTCTCTTCAGCCCACCTGTGCCAAGGAGCCTCTGAAGAGCATGGATAGGCTGAAGAGAGTTGGGGCAGGCCCCTCTCCAGCCTGTCAGAACGTGTGAAACTCTTGGAGGACTGAAGAATGGTCTGCCGCAACTCCCAGAGAAGCTGCCTGTCATGGGCGCGCTGGGATACTTTCCCATCCTGTGTTCTCTACACAAAAATGCAACAACAACAAAAAACTCCCTGTGATTTTTCATCCTGTCCTGTCAATGTTGTCACTTTCTGCCATTTTTCATCATTTCTGTCACTTTCATCACTTTTTGTCATTTTCCAGGACATTTACGGTAGTTTTACATCACTTTTACAGCAAACTCGCCTTGTCTGGTTTTCTGGGATCAGTTTCAGTGGGTGTCAACCACCCAGGTGGGGGATGTTCTGGGGGCTGTTAGAGCCACCTTTTGTGAACTTGACCCATGCCTGTCCTGGCTGGTTAAGGTCAGCAGGGAGACGTTGGGACCTTTGTAGGCAGGTGTAGTCAACGCCTCCCTTCAGGAGGGCAGGGTGCTGAGCTGCCTGAAGGAGGAAGTGATGCAGCTGCTCCTCAAAAAACCATTGCTTGATGTTGACTCCCTTGTCAGTTATCAGCCCATCTCTGACCTTCCCTTTTTAGGGAAGGTTATTGAATGGGTGGTGGCTCAGCAGCTGCAGGGGCATCTAGACCGCATTGGCTTTCTGGATCCTTCATATCTGGCTTTCATCCGGGTTGTGGCACTGAGACTCCGCTTGTGGCTTTGGTCAATGACTTGTGCCGGGAATTGGACCAGGGTCAATCGACCCTGTTGATTCTGTTAGATCTGTCGGCTGCATTTGATACCGTTGACCATGAGATGTTGGTGGCCTGTTTGCGGGACTGGGCCAGGGTGGGCGAGATCGTTCTTGAATGGTTCCGCTCATTCCTGGCCAGGAGAACTCAGCAAGTGGTGCTCGGGGACTGCTCATCAGTTTCCCGGGACCTCATGTGTGGAGTCCCGTAGGTTTTACTCTGTTCCATCTTCTGTTCAACGTGTATATGCAGCGAGTTCATGAGGTGTCATGGGGTGCGGTGCCATCAGTATGCTGATGACACCCAGCTCTACCTCTCCTTTTCATCCAACCCAGACCCAGCAGTCTTGGTGCTTACCATCTGGTCGCTGTGGGGGACTGGATGAAGGCGAGCCGACTGAACCTGAATCCTGACAAGACGGAGGTGATGCTGCTGGGTAAAGCGGTGGGTGTGGTGTCCCCTCTCATTGATGGGGTTCACCCCTCACTGATTTCCCAGGTTCAAAGTCTGGGAGTGCTCCTCGATCCACAGATCTGCCTGGATGGCCAAGTGGGGGCTGTGGCAAGAGGTGCTTTTTGCCAATTACATCTGGTGCTTCGACTTAGGCTGTACGTCTCCGATTCTGATCTGGCCACCATCATCCATGCTTTCATTACCTCGAGACTAGATTATTGTAACGTGCTCTACGTGGGGCTACCCCTGGTGATGGTTCAGAGACTACAGCTGGTGCAGAATGCGGCAGCCCACCTTCTTACGGGGATGGGCCGCCGTGAACACATTACACCAGTGCTTTGTGATCTACACTGGCTGCCAGTGCCTATAGTCTTATGGGCCCGATTCAAGGTGTTGGTTCTTACCTATAAAGCCCTTAACGACCTGGGCCCCACCTACCTGCAAGACCGCCTCACCCTCCGTGTTTCTGGATCAGTCCCTGTGGTCTGCCAGGAGCACCCTTCTTGCTGTCTCCTGGGTTTCTCAGGGAGCAACTATGGAACTCCCTCCAGTAGAGGCCCAGGTGGCCCCAGACCTCACCTCTTTCCGTCGTTATTGTAAGATTTGGCTGTTCCGCTGGGCCTTTGGCGAGGGTGATGGGAGGGGGGGAGGGAGTTTTCTGTTTTATTCTGCGGCACCCCCTTTTTTATATTCAGTTTGGTTTATTTATTGGTTTTATAGTTTTGTATGTTTTTAAATATTTTATATTTGTAAGCTGCCTTGAGCTACTAGATGTTGGAGAGGCAGGGTAAAAATATTGTAATAAATAAATAAATAAATAACTTTCCAGCACTTGCACGGCACTTAGCTGGCACTTTTGCATCTCCACAGCCCCTGGGGGTGCACACATGGGGCTCAGGATCAACCCTGCAGCAGCTCTGTTCAGCTCATGAAAAATAACGACAAATGGCAAAAACAGTAGAAAAGCCAGTATGTTTCCATGTCAAGCGAATGAAAACAAATGACCTGTTTCCAACAGAGAGAGCATTCCTGCGATTTGTCGTTTCAGCTCTATTTACAAATGACATGACAGACTTTCAAAATCTAAACTCAGAAATGGACTACAATGCACACCTTAAGTTTTAGACACCTCTACACGTCAACAAAGATAACAAACTTTTATACATCGATAGAAAAGGTTGCAAAAGGCAGAAAAAAGTTCTGCTTCCAAAGTCCTATAACTCTGTTGTTTCTCAACTGATCTGTTTAAAGTTAGACTACTTCTACCCCTCATCCAAGCGATCTTCTCTACAATATTTCACAATGATAGGATAAATCGTCTTGATTTTATAATTTGTAGAATGTTCATGATTTTAACTGACAGTGCGAGCCACCTTAGCTATAGAGCAACTCCTGTGGCCTTATAATTTAGCAGCAGCCAGTGTGCCTATAATTTACCTGCCCTGCTCTACTATCAGTGTACCTGGTGCTGAACAATCATAATTAGAGCCAGGTCCCTGCCCTGGGACTTACAATCTAGAATGGATAGGGGAGGAGATACTAGGGAGAGGAACACATAGGGACAGACAGGAATACATTCGCAGAGTTGAGAAGTCATAGGTGCATGTGTTTAGCATACCCGGAAGAAGGGTATCCTTAATAAAAAAGGCAGTAGATGAAGCATCAGTCAGCAGTCTCTGGGAATGAGAACTTAGAGAAAACCTGATGAAAGAGAGGTTTTCAGGAGGGATTTGAAGGTTGGGAGCAGAGAGAATGTGTTCAGGGAGGGAGTTCCATAGAGTGTGGAGGGACCTCAGAGGTCATCTAACCTACCCCCCTGCTCAGTGCAGGAAATCTGCAGCTACAGCATCCCTGACAGATGGTGGTCCAGCCTCTGTTTGAAAACCTCCAGCGAAGGAGAGCCCCCCGCTGCCCTAGGCAGTCTGTTCTACTGTCAAACAGCTCTTACTGTTAGGAACTTCTTCCTAATGTTTAACCAAAATCTACTTCCTTGTCATTTGAGTCCATTATTTCTAGTCCTGCTCTCAGGAGCAAGAGAGAACAAGTCTTTGCCATCCTCTCTGTGACAGCCCTTCAGATAGTGGAGACTGCTGTCATGTCTCCCCTTAGTCTTCTCTTCTCTAAACTAAACATTCAACCTTTCCTCATAGGACTTGCTTTCCAGACTCCTGACCATCTTTGTTGCCCTCCTCTGAACCTGTTCCAGTTTGTCAATGTCCTTCTTAAAGTGTGGTGCCCAGAACTGAATGCAGAATAGAGGGAACTATTACTTCTTGTGACTTTGAAACAATGCTCCTGTTAATGCAGCCTAAAACTGCATTAGCCTTTTCAGCAGCTGCATCACACTGCTGACTCATGTTCAGCTTGTGATCAACTACAACCCCATGATCCTTTTCACTTGTACTGCTGCCAAGCTAAGTATCCTCATCCTAGACTTGTGCATTTGATTTTTCTTACCTAGCTGCAGAACTTTACATTTATCTCTGTTGAATATAATTTTGTTAGTTTGGGCCCAATTTTCCATCTTATCAAAATAATTTTGAATTTTGTTTCTGTCTTCTAAGCCATCCCTCCCAGTTTCGTGTCATCTGCAAATTTGATAAGCATCCTCCCTGCTCCTTCATCCAAGTCATTAATAAATATGTTGAACAGTACAGGGCCCAGGACAGAGCCCTTCAGCACCCTGTTCGATACCTCCCTCCAGATTGATGAGGAGCCATTGATTAGCACTCTTTGAGTACAGTTCTTCAACAGGCTTTAAATCCACCTAATGGTAGTATCATCTAGCCCACATTTTACCAACTTGTCAACAAGGATATCATGGGGGACTTTGTCAAATGCTTTGCTGAAATCAAGATATATTATGTCTACAGTGTTCCCATGATTCACAAAATTAGTAACTGGATAAAAAATGACATAAGGTTAGTCTGGCATGACTTATTCTTGACAAATCTATGCTGACTTCTAGTAATCACAGCATTGTGTTCTAAATGCTTACAGATCAACTGATTTATAATCTGTTCTAGAATCTTTCCAGGTTTCGATGTCAGGCTGACTGGTCTATAGTTTCCTGGATCCTCCTTTCCTCCCTTTTTGAAGATAGGGACAACATTTGCTCGTCTCCAGTCTTTCAGCACCTCACCTATTCTCCCAAGAGCTCTCAAAGATGATAGACAGAGGTTCTGCGAGTACATCAGAAAGTTTCTTCAGTACCTAGGATGTAATTCATCCAAATACCTGAACTCATTTAAAGTAGCTAGGTATTCTTTTACCATCTCTTTATCCTGAGCTACAATTCTTTCACCTCGTCAATCATGCTACTTTTGCCAGGTTGAACACAGTTTCCCTTGTGGGATAAGACGGAGGCAAAATAGGAATTGAGCAATTATGTCTTCTTTCTGTCGCCTGTTAACATTGCACTATCTTCACCAAGTAGATATCTACCATTTCCTTATTCTTCCTCTTGCTTCTAAAGAAGCAAGTTATGGGACCCCAGGGAGCAGGTGAAGACAATTCAGGGAGCAGACAGTTTGGGGCAAGAGAAGCTGGTGGCAGAGGAGGAGCAAAGCTCCTAGGTGGAAATGTATCAGGAAAGAAGTGAAGAAAGATAGGAGAAGAAATGCAATGAAGAGCCTTGAAGGTAAAGACAAGGAGCTTGTGCTAAATGCGAAGGAGGAGAGGGAGACAGTGGAGGGAGTAGAGAAGGGATGGATCATGAAGGAGAGGACATGCCCCCCTAAGTTTGGGGTGCAAAGGATAGCTTTCTGAATTTTGGCCCCCTGGGCTCCCATAACAGCAGTATGGCCACCACCGTGGGGGTCCTGGGGAGAGCAAATGAAGGAGGGGAGTGCCTTTTGTGCCAATCTTCCTTCTGCTGGGATATGACTTTTCTGAATCTGGATGTCTGGGCAGAACCACTGCTGTTTTGGAGTGTCAAAAAAGGAGCTGCCCTCTCATTTTGAAGGCTGTTGCCCCTTTGTTCTTTAGGCCCATCTGACTGGGGATGGGGATCTGACTGGGGATCTGACTTTAGGCCTTTTGACTGGGGATCATGTAACCCAGTCTGCTCTTTTCAGTTAAACTTTTACTCCTGATTGTGATTACTTTCCCTGTTTGCTTAGCTGGAATGTGGAACATTGTATCCGGGCCTTGTAACCTAATGATACAATAAGTGGTAATAGACTCAACTGTCTGGGCTTCATCCCACCTGCCCTGACCCTATCACTAAAGGTGATAATGGTGTTGTTCCCATACATTCTTATTCAGAGCAGCAGCAGCACTGCCTGCTGCCAAGAGCATGTCCATTAAGGACGCTGCTTAGAACTCTGAACATTTTTAAATGCGCGCAGCTGGGGGGACGGGTCCATGTCCGCTGAGTGGATCAGCCATGGAGTGCCCATACATGTGGAGTAAGTGGGGAGGGATTCAAATTGGCAACACCCAGGGAGTCCACAGCCCCCACCCAGCCAGTTCCCACCCACAGTACAAATGGATAGCTGTTCCACTGGCGGGGCCAAGAACTGCCCAGCCCTCCACATCAACATGCTCCCACCGCATGACATGAAAACATGGTTCTTGGGCAAGTGAAACCACTGCAGCTGCTTCTTCCCGGTGCTCTGGGCATGAGGCAGTTCATGCAGGCACCGGCAGATCTCCAGCAGGAGCTGTTGGTCCTGCCTCTGCTCCCACTCTAGCCAGATCTCATCCTCTGTAAAAGGGAGATCAGATAGTAGGGTCACACTGGTGTTGCCCAAGGGCAATGCCCCAAGATCAATATATAAACACACCCACGTCACCACAAGGGGCACCTAGAACCAGACCAAGGGGCGCTATGGACCACAGCAGGAAGGGAAACAAAAGCTGTTTGTTCAATGGATGGCATGTGGAAGTGGTACAACATGTCCCCCCCCCCCCCCCCCCCGAGGGGAATGAAGTGCTCGCAATGATCAGGAAAGTGCAATGCTGCATGGGAGCATCAAGCAAAAGGACCCAGTCCCTCACAAGGATCATGCAATGGGCCCACTAAATCCCCATGTAGCATGCTCCCTGCAAGACTGATCTCTGTTCAGTGGGAGCAGTTCAGGGTAGGTAGCACTGCACACATGGAGGGGAGGCTTATTGGCATTTGCATAGGTGTGTTTGGCTTCCGCCAGGGCCTCCACCATCTCCCACAGTCCATGTTCTATTTCCAGTGTGAGGAACAGCTGGGTCGCCTCCTCTATGCAGGAGCAGGAAAATGGGGAAAACATTAGAGAACAGGGTGTGTTGGTGAAATCAAAACGGCCACCTACAGTCTATGTCCACATTCCCAACTAGTCCAAGGGATACACCACAAGGGGGAGACCCACATAGGATGTTCCAGCCACAGGACCGGCGCCAGTGGGGAGCAAGTGATCACAGAAGGGTCAAGGCAGGACCAAATGGAAACAGCAGCAGGGGAAAAAATTGGTATCTGTCCCTTGCCCCCGTCCACCTTTCACCATGTAAGCCACTGGGTGCAATGGGCAACACAGGACTGGGCGTGGTCAACAACACATGGGGGCTGAATTTGCTATATCAGGTTGAGGTGGGGGAGGGGAATATCAACACACACAAGGAGCCCTGTCACCTACCCTCCCTGACAGTTGATAGGTGCTGCAATGGCAGACAGGTGAGGTGCTGATGAACTTGACTACTTTCCGGAGGCCACAGAGGTGGTGTTCAGAGCGCTACAGCAGAGGCGGGCCGCTTGGATTTGGTGGTACCAAAACACTGGTGGTCCATGCTGGACACCGGCCCCAGTTGTATGGGTGAAGCGTTGAGCACTATAGGTGCCGGGTGTGGCTCCGGAGGTAAGTGGTCATGATGTGCCACAGGTCCATGCAGGAAGGGGTGGCCACTCTGCAGAGGGAGGAGAACCGTGCTGTGATATACCTCAGCACAGACATTGTGGCAGCCATACACAAGCTGCACTGGGTTGTTCTACTGCAGTGAGGATTGTTGGGAGACCATTCTGTCCACCTGGTGGGGATCAGCTGTGGACCGAACACTTCTGCATGCTGAGGAGCTTGTCCTGAATCGCGGGTATCCTGCAGCCACACCTCATGAAGGGGACCACAGTTCTCTGTGGCTCTGCAGGTGGTGGTGGACCACAGAAGTCTGGACATTCATGGATGTCTTCATTGGGGTGTCTGGGAAAAGCCATGATGCACGAACCCTGCCTATCCACTCACAAAGGCATATACTCATGAAGGCATATGCCGTGGCCCATATGCTGGAGCAGGTCTCTTTAATCAATGCCTGAATTCCATCCACTGTGTTGTGGAGCATGCCTTTAAGATCCTCACGATGTGCTGGCACCTCCTGTGGAACCGGAATGAGCTTCAGCTGGACAAGGCCCTCATGTTGATTATTGCTGCACAACACCTGTGAAACAGGTGAGTAGAACTTGATCGACCCCTCCCACCACAGTCCGCAGAGCCAGTGCCCCTGTCCCAGCAGGATCAGGGTGGAACGGAACAGCACATGGCTCTGGAGAACTGGGATGCCCTTTGCAGACTCATAGCTTGCATTCAAGGGGATCAGGCACTTGTCTGAACTTCCCCTCCCCCTGCAAACAATGTAATGTGCTGTATATATCTGTAAATAATGCATTACCATGGCACGTGCTTGTCCATGTTCTTTCATGCTTCTGTAAAACAACAGGATTCAGCTTGACTGCATGGAGCATGAGACCATGCTTCCTGTGCAGTCTAAACACTGATAGTTTATGGTGTTCCACCAACCCAACTATCAGGTACGCTTTGATTGGTGTGGGGAATATGGCTTCATGTCAGCTGTATGATAAGCATTCTTCCAGGTCACTCCCACTTTGAACCAATACCCTTGGCTACTGACACCTGGTCCCCCTGAGCCCCAGCCACAGTTTCCAGCCCAAGATGTGGTCCACGGTACCTGTTCTAATCTGCAACTACACACCCTGGTGCCCTGGTAATATTCTGCCTCATCTGTTCCAACCAGCCATGGCTTTACTGCTATGCCATGGCCAGTATAGCAGTGCATTCTGACAGCATTGCTACTGCATCAATGGCACAGCCATGGCCCCTTCCTTGGGACCCCTTGCCCCATGCCAGCCCCTTGCTCATCCATACATGAGCTGTGTTGACCAACCTGTACTACCCAACTGGCCCAAGGATGCAAATGGAGACAGGAATTCTTTATGCAAGGTAATACCTTTATTCACATATAGATATTTACATTGTGTGCCCTCTGGCTCCCCTTTTTTTTGGTCCACCACCACAGCCAGGTTTATGACCTTGCTGGTTGGTGGATTGCCTGGCGCTCTTGGAGCTCGGCCCCGCCTCCTCCTCCTGGGCTGGCCTCTCTTCAGGATCCTATTGCTGCTGGGGTGTGGCTGGTGGCAGCTGGCCTGGCAGCTGGGGTGACAGAAGTGAAAGCAATGGCAGTGGCGGTATCTGGGCTGGCCCCTGCTGCAGTTTGGGTGGCAGCAGTGGCTGCTGCTCATGGGGTGCAGGAAAGAGGGGGCCCAGGTGGTTTTAGGCTGCAGGAGGTGACTGCTGCAGAAACCATGGCTCGGGGACAAGATGGGCGTACATGGGCATCTGTGGTAGAGGGATGGCATATGGCACCCAGGCCATGAGAACAGCACTTGCTACTGCAGCGTGATGGACAAGGGTGCACTGGAGCTGGGTAGACTCCTCCATATGGGTGAGCTTTTCTTGCTCACCCTCTGCATCACGTTATGGGAGTGTTCCTGCTGCCGTAGGTGCCTGGCCAAGTTCCTCCACTCCCACAGGCACTCTGTTTGGGCCTGTGTGGCAAGGGCCCAGAGTTGTGCTGTATATTCCTCATGGGCCCTTGCCATCTGCTGTTGTGCCCCTGGATGGATCCCAGCATCTTGTCCAACTTGCTCATGGTTTCCTGAAGCAATTCCCTTCCAAGGTCCTCCCTCCTGTGCCTGTTCCATGCCCTCAGCTCAACATTGTGCCTCACTCTGCCACTTGGCCCCAGGAGTGGGCCAGGCTGCGGCCAACCAGGTTGCACACCTATGGGCAGACAGGTAAGTTGGAGGAACATATGAACTAATGGCTCCATCCCCTATCTGCTCACTCATCATCCCCTATCTCCCCAGCTGTGTGGTTCCTGACCCCGTCGTCTCCTTCCTTGTTGGCCTAGAGTCAAGTCCCCTTATCTTCCCCCACTGGGGGCTCTGGTTCCTGTGTCTGCTCCTCCTCCTCTTTCTCCTCGATGATGCTGTGAGGAGCTGTGAATGTGGTATTGGGGACTGTTAGGATCATCGCTCTCCCCCCCCTTGGATTCCCCCTCCCCCCGTCATGGGTGCTCTGACCTACCTGGATCCATCAGTTTCTCCTCATGGTTGGCATCCATTTCCTCTTTCCCCTCCTCCTGCAACCCTGTTGCCAGACCTGACCTGTTCTCTGGGACTGCGAGGCGCAGATGGAGGATGACTTTGCCATCCTTCCCTATTTACAAATAGATTTTTGTGCAGGCCTTTCCACTGTGGACCATATTTTTACCATTAACTTTTTAAGGCATAAATATGTCACTCTTAAAAAAGCCTGCTATCTACTTGGCATTTGCAGACCTATTGGCAGCTTTTGACTGCATAGATAGAGCTCTTTTATGGTCCAAATTGCTCCATATGGGCATTGGTCCTGCCCTTCTAAAGCTTTTATGGCCTATCGCTTCTAGACTTGGGCTCAGGTATGGTGGAGACTATCAAGAGAAACAACTTCATGATTCCCTGTCATTAAGGAAGTTAGACAGGGTTGTGTACTGGCTCCCCTTTTATTTAATTTATTCATGGTAGATATTATTGCCGGTATGTATAAAGACAACTTTCACTTCCCAATTTGTTATCAACTAAGGTATTCAACTAAGGTATTCAACTAAACAATTTATGTTTGCTGATGACATGGTAATTATTTCGCAACAGAGGGTGATTACTGAATTTGAGAACTTGTGTTCTCATAGTAGTCTTCAGGTCAGCTACTCCAAAACCAAAATTATGGTAGGGGACCTAAAAGGTGTTCCTGGTGGATGACTTGGAATAGAATTGAAATAGTCAAATGTTATAAATATTTGGGTGTATGGCTAACTGTGAATATGGGATGGAAACACCATTTCTGAATATCAAGACCAAGGCTATTCAATCTGCATGAGCAACAAAACAATTTGATGCTTCAATTGCTAGGCATTCTGCCCAGGCCCTGCTAAAGGCATATGAGACTGTAGTTAATTCTCATTTGCTTTATGGGGCAGGGGCTATGCTGTGACCAAGGATATTGATGTTCTGCAGAATAAGTTACTGCAATCTTTTTTGAGTCTTTCACCATCATTTCTAGCTTCCTTTCTTAGATTTGAAACGGTGTTGGATTCAATTCTTTCCAAAGTTCATGTTTGTCTCCTTAAATACTGGTTAAATCTTCTGTCATATTCACCTTCATCCTTATCAAAACTTTGCCTCCTTGAGGACATGGCTTTCAAACACCCAAGGCAATCCCCCTGGTTTGGTTTTTTCAGATATGCCCTTAATAACTTGGGTATGGGTGATTATTTAATTTCTACCTTTAATGGCCAACATCTTTTTACACCTCAAGACCAGTTTTTACTGATCCAACATGTGCAAGACATGGCCAGGCAGAATGAAATTGCTACAGTGAGATTCTCACCATTACTCCCTTGTATGTTTTGGTCAAATTTGCTTGGGGTAGGGAAAAATACCTGTGTATGGACATGAAAGGGCATCTGCGTCGAGCTTTGACTCGACTAAGATTTGCACAGATGCTGACTGAGGTTTTGTATGGTCATAAGAATGTAATTCCCTGATCTAAATGATGTTGCCCAAGGTGTATAGAGGTTGTTGAGGACCAAATTAATTATTTGTGGGATTGTCCCTTATATGACGTAATTAGAAATCCACTTATCTGTTCCTATCCTTCCTCATTAATAGCTTTCTCACAACAGGAGAAGGCTATTTGGATTTGCAACAGACTAATGAAGACTTTTTGACCAAGTTAGCCATATTCACCTCAATAGCAGAACAATTCCATGCCAATTTTTTATTAAATTCTAAATGAAGACTTTTAGGCCCTTGGTTCCTAGATTCTTGGGCCTTGGTTCCTTATAGGCTAGGTTTGATTTTGCATAGGATTAGTTTTAGTTTTGACATTTTATTTATGCTGGTGGTTATACTTTGATTACCAGTGTTGTGTCTTGTTTTATTTATGTGTTATTGTTTTGTATATTTGTAAGGAATTTGGCAAAAGCTTTTCCGCAATAAACATATATCATATATCAGGGCGACTTTGCCCTGAAAGTCAGATACTGCCAGCTCCAGTTGTAGGACAGGTGATTGATGGCCCTACACAACAGGAGTGCCTTCACTGCTGGGGTCTGCCTCTGGTGGGGGGTTTGGGAGCAGAGGTGTCTCCTCCACCTGCTTCCTCCCCCTAGTGAAGGCGGTGCCTCAGGTGCAGGAGGCCATGATCTCCCCATCCATGCAGAGGAACCTGTCCAGCTCCTCATAAAATGGTTCTGTCCACCTGGTATGGCCGGAATTGAGGTTGTTATCATGGACCAACTTGTAACCACTCCTCAAGTCCTTTCCTGCTGCTGGCACTGTACCCAGGCGCAGCATCTCAGAAATGGATTGATATACCTACCAATTCACTTTATTAGCATCTCACGAGTTTCTCCTCCATTTTGGCCGCACCCAGAGGCAGATGAGGGCCCTGGTCTCTTCTTCGGCCCAGGGCATACCCTTGTGTGCTGGGCCTGTGGGTGGTGCGACCTGTGTGGCTGTGGCCCGCAAGGAGGATGGTCTCCCTGTGGGAGCTGTGCTGGTACTCGCCTGTGAGGAAACACCATAGCTGTTGACTGTCATCAAGCTCCCCCTCTGTGGCTGCTCTGTAGGGCACCAGCACCAGCCCCTCCCTGAGCTCCCACTTGCTTACCTGGCTGTCACTGGGGGATGCTGTTTGTGCGGCTGGGGCCCGCAAGGAGGATGGTCTACTGGTGGGGGTTGTGCTGGTACTCGCCTGTCAAGGGACACCATAACTGTCAGCTGTCATCTTGCTCTCCCTCTGCGGCTGCTCCGTATGGCACTGGCCCCAGCCCCTGCCCAGGCTTCCACTTGCTTACCTGGCTTTTGCATCGCTGAAGCTGTCCTCCATGGTGATGCAGCTGGGGAAGATGTGAGATCAGATCTACTGTGGGTTTCATTTTGCATATGTGGGTGGGACGGGGGGTGGGGCGACTGGTCTGCCCGCAGCCACTGTGCTGCTTTGGTCATCGCAGCGCTGTTTCTCCAGGTTGCTGGTGGACCCGTCCCCTGGGTGGGTGTGCAGCCCGGTTCACACAGGCTAGGGATGCGTGGGGGGCCCTCCCCATGCACGGACTTGCCTGCCCCCGCATGGAGCATCCCAGCTTTTTCTCCGATGGCCACTTATGGAGCATAAATGGATGGTGCGTGGGTCACAGGAGCGCACACCCCTCCATGCCGCCTTCAGATGGGCGTTTGGATGCATGTGGGATTGGTGGACCTGCGTGTTGTGTCTAATTTTTAAATGGCCATTGACGTCTGAGTGTCAGCAGTCCTGCTTCCAGTGTCATGAGGAGGAAGAAGATGATGAAGAAAGGAGGTAGGGGTGGGTGAGTGGGAGGAGGAATTAAAAGTTACTAGGTTTGTATCATTAGCTAGAACAAGATCAAATTAACATCTCTGATTCTTGGAGACTGTTTTAAATAGGTTTTATTTTTGGTGGTTTATTATCCAGAAGCAGGTATTTCATTTGCTCTTTCTTGAATTGCCTGCAATGAGCGTAGGTGGATTTAGAAGGGGGGGGGGGGAATCCTCTGTTGTGGGAGGAAGCTGAGGCAGAATCCACCCACAGGCTCCATTACAATATTCAAATGTCAATACATTTTTAATTGGTTGCAATGGCCCCCTCCCCCTCCAGCTGCTGTCTTTGGTAATTAAGGCCCCATAAATAGTTTTACACTGTAATAGGTACAAGAAGGAAGATCGGAGGGCATTGTACAAGGTTTCAGCATCGTTCTTTTGGTTGTGTGGCTTGTCTTAGATCCACATGAGTTTCATCCTGCTGGTGAAGAGGCAGAAACTGGTGCAATTCTACACAAAAGCCTAAAGCTCTAGGCCAGGAGGTTTCCACAACCAGAAAGTGGAGACAAAGCAAGTCAATGCACCCAGGGGCTGAGCAAGGCATGCCAGGGAGATGCCATGTTTCCCTTCTATAGATAAGGGCTCTCAGGTTCATTTTGGTGTCCACTGTCTATTGTCCTCTCGATACAAAGCCAAAATACTGTATTATTTATAGCCTCCTCTGCAGCTTTCAGGTTTGGAACTAGTAACATTTTTGGTGCTTTTTCATATCAATGCCATTGTTTTACTCCCCCCCTGCCCCCCTTCTCATTTCAGCTTGTGCAAGGGACGGACGCTCTACTCTGTGGTGAGAGATGCAAAAATTGTCTTGGATGTCAACAAAACAAGACAGATTGCTCAGGAGATTGTGAAGGTACAGTATAGTACATGGACACCCTGATCTCAACAAGTCAGCTTCTGTCCCCTCTCTCTTGCTCACACCCCCAGGCTCCCCAGCACACATGTTCCCTGTCCCTCCCTTCTACTCCTCTTGGATGAGGTGGAGTGCCAGAGGGGAAGGGACAGGGAGTAGCACTGGGACTACTGTTTGCATAGCACTTTCTTCACTCACATTTCACACTCCCTGTCCCCTCTTCTGTGGTGTGATTTACCCCTTTAAGCAAGCAAATAAAGTCAGGATGGCCCCATGGGCAAGTGAGGGGGAGGGATGGAATGTTTGAACTTAAGAGATGGAGGGTACCGCTAAGGAGGGCTAGGGAACCCACAAACTCCCTTTAGTTGCACCTGCCTTTGTACTAGGCAGAGGAGATACATAGCACCTCTCTAGGCCCTAGGAGGTGGTGGTCTCTAGTCTCCTCTTCTTATTAAGGTGAAAGTTAGGCAGGGTGTAGGCTTGTACTAGCTCTCTGCACAGCGATGACCCAGCCATTTGGATCAGATTCTCCGTCGTGATGAAAGAGAGCATAATACAGGGCAGATCTAAACCTCAGATACTGCAGTTCCAGGGGCCAAATCCTCAGCTGTTGAAAGTCATCATAACCCACAGGAGTCAATGGCAACTCAGCAGTTGCTTCAGACTGTGTGTGTACTGAGGTGCTTTGCAAACTAGGGTGGGCCACATAATGAGAGTCTACTATGTAGAGTAACAAAGAGGGGGACACAACCCTGCCCCCTTGGCCATCAAAAGCTGCCCCCCCAAACTGACATGTAAAATTATTTTTGTGGGTGTCCCCAGGAAGATTAAATTGTGGGAAGACTGTGCCCTGCACTCCAAATTTGAGTGCATGTCCCATTCATCCCCCTGGCCCTGTGTAGCTTTTCCTTGGAGCTGCAACTCCAAAGTGGCTGCCAGATGAGAGTTCGATCCAGTTAGGGAAGGGGAAACACAATTACCTGGAATCTCTTTCTTTAAATGTATCCAAATAGCAGCTCTCTCTCCAATGAGATATGTGATTCCTGGCACCCTTGTGCATCCCTATCCCCAGCTCTGTGCAGCCATAACAGCCCTGCTTCCTCAGGCCTTTCTAGGTGCATGGTGCAGCATGCCATGGAAGGCGGGCATTGATATGGCATACTCCCATGAATGGGGTGGAGGTATTTTGTGGACATATGGCACTATGATCCTGAGTGTCCTGGGGGCTTACTGCTCCATGATCATGGTGGGTTGAGGGGAGTCTATGGGGCTGACACTTCTTCTGTTATCTGTTTGGCAGTCATGGAAGTCATCAGTGTGACAAATCAGGGATTTTAAAGCAGGGATGTCCTGGAGAACCAGGCCACTTGAGAGATATGGGGGCTGCATGCAAGCATGTTCCCTTGCAGAGCTTTTTTTGGTGGACAGCCCCACTATCCTGCTGCCACCCTTATCCCTGGGGTGTGGTAACATTTCCAGGGACATGGCAGCATTTCTGTTTGCAATTCCATGTTGTCATGTTGAAGAACAGGTTTCTCAAGGGGGAGATTTCTGTTCTATTAGATTCAATCACAAACCCATTTCTGTTTCACTAATTTCCAACCCCACTTTGCTAATTATCAGATCTATTGCACTCAGGGGAAGCTCCCTCCCTCAGCAGTATTTACGGTGGTGCTTGATGGCTTTGGTTTATCTCCGTTTCTTTTTCAGAATGCTTTGGAATGCCTTCCTTGGACCTGGGGTAAAACCTTCAAAAGCACAAGAGTGTTTTAGACACCTAAATTCCTGGTGTGATTCAGGATCTGAGCCCTAGTCCAGCAGGGAGGTCTCTCCTGAAACACCCCCTTAGCAGCTGTTCCAAAGCACCTCCAGTTAGGAAAGCAGAAAACTGCTTAAGATGCTGCTGGAGCAAAGGAAGCCTATTCAAAGGTCAAGGAAGTGACAGGGACCAGATCAATAAGAATAAACAGCAACAGATGAAAATATCCACCTGTCAGATCCACAGCACTTAACATTTGTGGACAGTCTGCCTTCTTTTCCCCTCCCCTCCCAAATCCTCCGTGTATGCTTTTCCCTGCTGCCTCTCAACCTCTGTACTGCACTAGTAGGGTACTTCCTTTAAGAATTGTAGGGTAGGAAGTGATCCCAAGGGTTATCTAATTCAGCCGCTTACCCCAAGGGAGGGTACCTCTACCTACAGCATCGCAGACAGATGCTTATTCACAGGACTGTCCTCAGAATTTGCAGGGCCCAAGGCAAAGATGTGGGGGTCCTGGGGGCCCCACCCACACCCTTGTGGCCCCACCCCCTAGGGGTAACCTCTATGGGGCCCTAGAGATGATCATGTTTGGGACCCTGCTGGGAGAGGGTGGGGGCCCCGCACCCTCCCCAGTGAAAATGCGAGCCACTGTGAGGGCCCTGGAAATAGAGAAAATAGTGGGGCCAGGGTGGTTGCCCTGTGGTAAGGCCAGCCCTATTTGTCCAGATGGTCTTTTAAAATGGTTTCTCATTCTTTCTTTGGAATCCAAGGAAAAAGATTCCATAACCACCCTAGACAATCTATTCCATTGCCCAATCTCCATGATCATGGCATTTACAAGGAGGAAGTTTTTTCTAATATTTAACTGAAATTTAAGCCCATTTCCGCTTGTTCTGTCTTGGAGACAATGGAGAACCATCTTCATTGTGGCATTCTTTTAGATATTTGAAAACTGCTGTGATTTCCCTCCTTAGTAAGCTTTTCCATACTAGGTCAAATATGTCTAATTCTTTCAGATTCTCCTCATATAGTTTGCACGCTAACCCCTTTATCATCTCAGCTGCTGTCCTATGAATCCTCTCCAATTTGTAACTAGCCTTCAAGTGCAGTGTCCCAGACTGAACACAGTATTTCAGGTGGGGGGTCCCACCAGTGCTGAATAAAATGGTACCGCCACTTCCCATGTCTTGGATACAGTGCAGTTGCCAACACAGCCCAAAATGGCATGTGCCTTTTTGCAACAACCTCTAGGCTAGCATTTTGGTTAGGGGGTCAAAACCATGTTTGGATGTGGAAAGTGCATCTTTTGCTATAGGTCCTTGTGAGTGTAACTAACAAAGGCTGTCCCACACACCTGATGCCATTGGCACTCGTAGTGTGGTGGCTTCATGGCATGGTTCTCCCATTGACTTTCCCCTTCATCCATGGTCTCTCAGTCTCCCTGCCAGTGGGATGGAGCAGTTGTTTCACTGGCTGTGCAACATACCATGACCATGAAGCAAAGCTCCTCCAGGATTGTCTCCATTTGCCAGTTTTGTTGCTTATGGACAGGACAGGGCGGCACCCAGAGCAGAACTGTTCCCTATGGCAGGTCTGGAGGGCGGATGTGGTAACTTCCTATTTTTCTGATGTTGCTAGAGTCACTGGTGCTGTGTATACAGCAAGCACTGGCACTTTTATCTCCAGTTCAGCCTAGAAGAGACTTAGGCCACTTTTAGACGAGACAAATTTTGCGCATGATTGGTGAAAAATGTGGGTGTTTTAATGCTCGTTTAAACACCTAAACCGTTTTAAATGCACATTTGCCATGATCGTGTAAAAGCCAAAACTGTTTTGAATGTAGTTTTGTCTGATTCCAAACCAGTTTTGAGCCCCTTTGATGATCGGGGGATGCCAAAACCGGTTTTAAAAAATGTGCATTATTTAAATACGCATTTACAAAAGCATATTAAAAGTGTCTCGTCTAAAAGCGCCCTTAGTGCAGCCTCTAATGGGGAGTGGAAGCAAGTGAGACCAGGAAGGAATGCTGACTTTGCTATATTGGTCACCGTAATTGAACAACTTTATCCTTTCAGTTGCTTTGCTTGATTGAGACCCTTTGAGTTGATTGGATTATTGGTGCAAAAGTTCTGTTATTATGTGATCGGGTCTAACCAAGGGTTAATTTGCTTTAAAAGTTGAGCCAGCAGAGGGAGCTGGCCTTGCACATACGTCAGAGCCTTGAGTCTATTTGTGCAGCTTGCTGCTCCTAGAAGAATAAGTTTCCTCTAAAAGAAATTGTTGTTGAGGCAAAAGCAGGCAGGCGGGGTATGGGTGTAGGTGATCCAGGACAGAGACACTGTAGGAAGGGGTAAAAGAATTTGGATTTGGCAGGAATGCTGTCTGGGCTTTGTTCCAGCTTTTAACCCCACTATTTTAGAGCCCTACCTTGAGCAGAGAATGGTAGATCCCTCTGTCTGAAAACAGAACTACAGTCTGAGTCCGAGTTTGTTTCCAAAGTAAACATAGTCACTAAGAGCCAGACATAACATGCAGCTCCCCAGAGCTAGCCCGGCGTTAGCACATGGCCTCTGCCATCGTGGACACAATACACAGTTGCTGCTTCAGACAAGCCTAGATCCAAAGTCCTCCACACAAACACCAGGAGGGCCCTTTTCTTTTGTACAGAAAAGCTGAATCAGATGGGCAGCTGCCTACATAGCAGCTTAGGAATGATGTTAAGGGGCTAGAGTACAAGGCTGCTCCTTACTCAAGCAGATTCCCATTCAGTGGAGGGTCTAGTGGTCAGAATGTTGGTTTGGGACACAGGATCCCATTCCTTACTCAAAACGCATACATCCTGCATGGCCGTGGGCAAGTCTCTTAATGTTTCTCACTTCCACTTCTGTAAAATTAAAATGGGCATAACATTTCTGTACTTCACAGGAATATGTAAGGATAAATGCACTAAACATTGTGAGATATTCAGATGGTAAGACCAGGGGATATTTTGTATCTAATATTTATTTATTTTATTTATTTCAATTTCTACACCACCCTTCCCAGAAGGCTAAGGGAATCTTACAAACAAATAAAAACAATGCATATAAAACACCATAAAAACCCAAACCGCCAACCTTTCCCCTCCCCAACCCTACCACAAACCCCACAAAACCCTCCCCAAACATCTCTTCACACCCCTACCCCAAACATCTACCAAAACCCCCAATGCCCTATCCCTGCCTGCCAAATGTCTTAACAAAAAGAAAGGTCCGGAAGATGCCCAGGCTTGGGCTCAGATAAATCTCTGGGGGAAGGAAGTTCCACAGCACTGGGGCAGCAACTGAGAATGTCCCCCTGTGTGCCCTGACTGTACAAACAAGACAAACACACGGTACCCACAGGGAGGCGCTCCCAGTCAATCACAGGGGCCGCAATGGGAATGGAAGGACAGGCAGTCTCTCAGACACATGGGGCCCAGACCATTTAGGGTTTTAAAGGTCAAAACTAGCACCTTGAACTGTGAACGGAAAACTATAGGAAGCCAGTGCAGACTACAGAGCACCGGTGTAATGTGCTCCCAGCATCCCACCCCCGAAAGGAGATGACCTGCCGCATTCTTCACCAGCTGCAACTTCTGAATAGTCATCAAGGGCAACCCCACGTAGAGTGCATTGCCGTAATCTAACCTCGAGGTGATAAAGCATGGATGACAGTGACCAGATCCGAATCAGAAAGAAAAGGCTGCAGCCTCCTCACCAGATGAAGTTGGTGAAAAGCACTCCTGGCCACTGCTGCAACTTGACAATCCAGGCACAACAAGGGGTCCAGAAGAACTCCAAGACTGCAAATCTGACTGACCAGAGGGTTCCAGACTCCATCAATAACAGGAGTCCCAATCCCCTCCAGGTCACAAGACCGGTCAACCATCATCACCTCAGTCTTGTCTGGATACAGCTTCAATCAGCTCATCCTCATCCAGTCCCCAACAGCAGCCAGGCATCGGATAAGCACTCGGCTTCTGGGCCTGGGTCGTATGAAAAAGGGAGGAAGAGCTGAGTGACATCAGCATACTGATGGCACTTCACTCCAAACCTCCAAATGACCTTGCCCAGTGGCCTGATATATTATATTATTTATTTATTTATTTACAAAAAATGTATAACCGGCACCCTCCTGCACATAGGCAGCCTGGGGCGGCGTACAGCATAAAAATATAACAATAAATATAACATAAAAACATAACAATATACATGTTGAACAAGAGGGGGGACAGAATGGAACCCTGCGGGACCCCACAGAGCAGGTCCCAAGACAACGATGAGCAATTGCCCATCACCACTCTCTGGGACCTCCCCGACAGGAAGGAGCGGAACCACTCAAGAGCAGTCTCATGCACCCCTGCCAGGTCTCACAGTCGTGTCAACAACACCTCATGGTCAACTGTATCAAAGACCACTGAAAGATCTAACAGGATCCCCCTGTCAATCTCCAGGCATAGGTCATTGACCAAGGTCTCAAGTGCAGTCTCCATACCATACCCAGGACGGAAGCCCGACTGAAATGGGTCCAGGAATCCGATAGTGTCGCAATGAGCCTGGAGCTGTCAGTCAACCACCCATTCAATAACTTTCCCTAAAAAGGGAAGGTTAGAGATAGGCCAAAGGCTGGCCGGGAAGTCAGCATCCAAAGATGGCTTCTTAAGCAGGGGTCGGACAACCACAGTTTTAAGAATATCCGACACCCTATCTTCCCAAAGAGAGGTGTTGACAACCTCAGCCAACAATGGCCCCAGCATCTCTCGGCTGGCTTTCACCAACTAGGACGGGCAAGGATCTAGTTCACAACTGGTAATTATTCCAGCCATAACTCTTGCTGTTGCAAAATTCTTGGCATATGCGTGTAGGACTAGAACACAATATCTCAAGGATTGGGGACTGGAATAGGTCAGTTTATCTAAAAAAAAATTAGTTATTAACTGTTCCTTAGTTATGTATTCCACAGGAGGATTGTTTTGTCTGTGTATTTGTATTTTTGTATGATTTTATTTTGTTGTTTTCTATTTGTTTGTATATATGTCATGACCTTTGGTCAAGCATTTCAATAAATTCATTCATTCATTCATTCATTCATTCATAATTCACAACTGGTTGCCCACATTGCCCAAACAAATCCTCCGCATTGGTGGGTGATACCCATTGAAACTGATCCAAATAAACAGGACAGGACTGAGTTTTCATAATCTCATACTAATATAGATCTGTCTTGGGATTCAGCCCAGAAAGCGCAATCTTAGCTGATATTGGTTTGTATGGAGCAGTGAAGTGACAGCAGTCTGAAGGGAGGGAATCCCTTTCCCTGGCCTGCCATAAAATATTGGGGAAGAGGCAGATGGAGGACGTGGTTCCCCTCAATTTGGGGTACAGAGATAATTCCATCCTTAATTTTTATTCCACATGCACCCTTCAATACTTGTCATGGGGGTGTCAAAATTTAGGAAGGGACTATCCTCTATACCTCCAACTCAGGAGAGTGTGTCCTTCCACTTTAATGCTACTGGTGTAAGGTACTTCATCTCCATTTTGAGGGCCACATGAAAGCCAGCTGTTCATTGTGACAAAATAGCTAATCTCCTTAGCTTTGCTGTGTGCATACAGCACTTAGCAAAGGGAGCTGCTAGGTGTTCTTGCAATAAGCGGAGGTGACTTTCCACAGATCCCAGAGCCAATCTCTTTTAGAATCCAGAATAGAACCCAGGCACCCTGGTTCAATCCTCTGTTCTAATCAGTAGATGCGAAGGAGCTCCCAAGGGAATGGCAATGAAGGGACAGTGGAAAGGGGAAGCTGCTGGTTATGACTCCTCAGCTCCTAGTCTCTTCCTAGCTCCAAGGCTAGTTCCTCAGTGTTTTTTCAGGGAGAGAAATTAAGCCAAGACTTCCCCTGCCTCCCACACCATTCTTATTTTGAGTCAATTAGTGTCAGTGTGTATCTGGGAAGTGCACTAATGACTCTGGCAAGGAGTTTGGTAGTGGGCAGCAGGAAATGGCATGGTGGTCAGCAGAGAGCTTTGAATGATTGCCTCAGAGCCCCAAATTTGAAAGAAAGTGAAAGAAGAGCCATTAACATTGGCATCTTAGCAGAAAGTTTAAAGAGAGTGGAGGCTATTTGTCATGCTCTTGTCCTTTCTTTCCTTGCATAATAGATCAGTAAGGATGAGAAAGTAGGTACCAACCTAGGAAATAACCACAACGTAAGAACAGAGCTTTGCATTTCTTTTGCAGTGTCCATCTGGGGCTCTTCAAACATTAGCTAATCTTCCCATTACTCTTGCCAGTCCAGCCATTGTCACATAGCCCCCATTTTACAGATGAGGAAGCTGAGACAGAGAGGCAGCATACCTATGGCCACTTGCCTATGTTACCATGCTGCCAAATCTCCTGGTGGGGGATTCTTACGGATGGAAATTAAGGATGGAATTATCTCTGTGCATGTGGGCGCTTACAAAAAGCTGTGTTCAGTGGCTTTTTTTCTTTCGATTGTCAGGGCTCAAAATCCAACCCTGACAATCAAAAGAAAAAAAGCTGCTGGACGCGGCTTTTTACAAGCGTCTGTGTGCACAGCACACTGTAAGAATCCCCCGCCGGGAGATTTCCCCGCTGGGAGATTCGACAGCGCAGTAACATGGGCAAGTGGCCTAAGTGAATGCAGACACTGAGGCCCACACAGCTTGTTTTGATTTCTGGTCCCTGCTTTAGTCTTTAGGCCATGAAAAACATATGAGGGTGCAGCAACATGAGCTGATGCAATGGAGGGAGCAAGAATGGATGCGCTGCCATCCCCAACATAGAAATCTGGGATAAATCCCACACGTTACCAGAAAACACTAGGCTGAGCTTTTCAGATACTTAAACGATTTGCCTGTGTCAAAGCCCCTTAGACCTTGGAGCTCTCAGACTGAAACAGGTGCCTCGAGGAAAAAGATATTTTTCGAGCACCTCTACATATACACATAGATGATATTTGTTGTCCCCTGTACCAAGACTGGAAATATCAATCCAAGCAGCTTCTAGACAAGAAGCAGGATGATGACACCACAAATGGATGCTGCTCCCTGATCCACCCAGTTCCTTTTTTGCTGTCATTGCAGAGACTGGATCATCCTTGTAAGCATCACTCTTTAGATGTTAGGAGGACCCTCTTATTCTACCTGGCTTGTACAAAACCACTCATAAAACTGATGCCCCCTAGGGATGGGCGAACGCGGTTCGGAAGTTCGGAGCACGAACACAAATGCGAACAAACCGAACAATCCGAACACCGAACGGTAAAATGGCCGAACAGTTCGGTAAGTTCGGATGAGTTCGGGTGGCAAAAAAAGGTTCACTGGAAGGTCAAACATGACAGGGAGGTGTCAGTCACTGAGGAGCAGACTTCCAGGCACCAGGGGTGGAGAGGCTTGCAAGAAACGAAACTAATTATCTGCC
>QEPC01004381.1:1937838-2021583 GCA_003113815.1 Sphenodon punctatus | reverse complement strand
GGTCCTTCTCCAGCAAGACGCACAGGGGAAGTTACTCCCCTGCGCCTATTACTCTCGGCAGTTGTCACCGGCCGAGAGGAACTACACTATCTTTGACCGGGAACTTCTCGCAATCAAGGCCGCATTCGAGACCTGGCGACATTACCTTGAAGGGACACAACACCCTATTACCGTAACAAAAGATCACAAAAATCTGACCTTTTTACAAACAGCGCAAATCACCAACCCGCGCCATGCCCGATGGGCCTTATTTTTTGCCCGTTTTAACTTTGTCATCCAATATCGTCCAGGGAAGATGAATATTCTTGCGGACGCCCTGTCCCGATACCAAGAGGGGAAAGATCAAGACGTGCATCCCCGTGGCCCTATCTTAAATGAAAAGGTGTTTCTTGCCGCCACGCTTCCCTTGGACCTTCTCCGACAAGCCTCGGCCCATGAGTTGCAACACTTAACAGATCCGGCCTATACACTGGAAGATGGACTAGTCAAGAGGGCGCAGCAGATCGTTGTCCCTCCGCCTTGTTATCCGCCCCTATTATGGGCCCACCATGACGCCCCTCTAGCCGGTCACCCCGGTGTAGAACGAACCCTAGATCTTCTTCGGTGGTCCTTCTGGTGGCCAATGATGGCAGCAGATGTACAGCAATACGTTGCCGCCTGCCCTACCTGTGCCCGTACGAAAATCCCCAGACAGCTGCCTCAAGGTCTCCTGCAGCTTACCACCACTCCTTCGGGGCCCTGGCAGAGAGTGGGTCTTGATTTTATAGTCCAATCACCCTCCTCCCGGGGCTACAACACGATCTTTGTGGGCGTGGATCACTTTTCAAAACTTGCCCATTTTGTCGCCTGCAAGGGCATTCCCACTGCTCAACGTACGGCGCTCCTATTTGTGCGGCACTTTGTGAAACTCCACGGTTGGCCAGAAGAAATTATCAGTGACCGAGGTTCCCAATTCACCTCCTGCTTTTGGGCAGCCCTTTTTAAGGCCTTGAGAGTTCAACTGAAACCATCCACTGCCTACCATCCGCAGACGAATGGACAGGTGGAACGTGTCAATCAAAACCTGGAGCAGTACTTACGTTGCTACATCGCCTACTTGCAGGATGATTGGTACACGTGGCTACCCATGGCAGAATTCGCGTATAACAACGCGAAGAACGCCTCTCTCGGGGAATCTCCCTTTTATGTAACCTATGGTTACCACCCACAAACGGTCTCCCCTGACCTTCCTACCATCTCAGTACCCGCCGCAGGAGCCCTCGCCCAACAGATCCAGAAAACTCACAACCTTGCCAAGTCCACCCTCGAAAAGGCTCGGCAGCGTTATAAATTATATGCCGACCAACATCGGCGTCCCTCTCCTCGTTTTCAACCCGGGGACCTAGTCTGGGTGGACCGTCAACATTATCCCTCCACGCATCCTTCACCTAAGCTGGACCATAGGTATTTTGGACCCTTCCCTGTACTTCGACGAGTTAATGATGTGGCGTATACCCTGCAACTTCCCCCGCAAGTAAGAATCCACCCTACATTTCATGTTTCTCTCCTCAAGCCGGCTCTTCCCCTTCCAGGAATCAACACCCCCCTAGAGACCCCAGTACCAGAAGCGCTGAACTTAGGTCCAGACTACGAGATACGGGCCATCCTCGATGCCAAGCTACGACACGGGAAGTTGCACTATCTCATTGATTGGCAAGGTTTTAGCCCGGACGAACGGTCATGGGAACCTGCCTCCAATATTCAAGCACCCCGCCTCCTTCGTCTCTTCCACCGGCGGCACCCCGACAAACCAGGACCTACGAGGCACTCCTGGGGGGGCCTTCGGGGGGGGTACTTTCACCCACCGCCGCTCGACAACGCAGCGGGCGCCGGCCCCGGGGGCCGCCCCCCCCACCGAGGAACCGACCACGAGGCCCCGAAGCGACACGTCACCTCCGGTGGAGGCGCCGTCAGGCAGCAACACAGGGGCCGATAAGGCAGGCTCCTCCCAGCCTCCGTGTAGCAGCGCGGAGCCACGCCCCCCGCTGCGACGCTCGGCGCGGCTCGTGGCTCGCTCAGGGGGTGGGGCTTCTACGTTATAAGCCAGCAGCACAAGGGAAACAGCACTGGTGAACAGAGCTTCGTGTGTTTGGACGGACTGGCCCCCTCGTGCGAAAGCTAAGTGTTGCTTGTGTTGAGAGATTCTTTGCTGAGCCTCCCTTTGCCTTGCCCCCTTGTCTTTGCCTCGGTCGCCCTTCCCCAATTGTTCTCATCATATTTCTAAGCTTGTGTTGTGTGGATTCCCCCCCCCCTTTTCTGCTCCTGAGGACGCCTGCGTGGGTTGCCTGAGCCTGCGGGCAGTGGGTGTGACCCTGCCCCTCCGGGGTTTCCAATCCCTTCCCCCCTCCCTGGTGTGTGAGATCCCCGCAAGTCCTGCCCCTCCTTCCCAGGGTCCCTGTCCCTGCCTTCCCTCCACCATCCTGCACTTTTGCCCCTTTTCCCCCCCTGACAGGTGTGTGTGTGTGCGCGTGCAGCCCTTTCTCCTCCCCATGCTCTGAGCCCTATGATGATAGGGGTCTGACTTCTAATTGTGCTTGCACAAGGAAGGGCCCACACACTATCCTGACGGGCATCCTTTCTCCTCGCGGAGCCTCCCTGTGTGAGTCGGGGTTGTTGGTGGTGGTCTCTGTCTCCCCCCCTTTGTGTGTTCTTCCCCCGCCCCACTGACAGCCCATCCCTAATGCCCCCTTCTTTTCTTTTGTCCCTATGTTTGTAGGCAATAGAATAACATTTCAGACCCTTTCTCGTTGTATATATACTTGCTATGAGCAAGTGGGCAAACGACCCCCTCTTGGTATAAAAGTTCATCCAACTAGGACAGTTTCTACTTCTATGGCAGTGTTTTGCTTTATGCCTTTGGTGGAGATTGTATGGCAGCTCCATGGAGTTCTACTCGCACATCTACTAGGTATTATACTATTGATCTTGCCTCTAGGATGGCTCCCCAGTTTGCTGGCTCACTAATATACCATCTTTGTGTATATGGAGAGGCCCTCAAAGAAGAAGGATAAAATACTTACTTATAACATGTGTTCTTTTAGTTGAGACCTCTGCATATTTTATTCACATTTCTTGATTGTCCTTCCTTCCCTGAAGGAATTTTTGTTGCTCTGTCAAGAGAAACAAGAAACTGGGTGGGTCAGGGAGCAGTATCTGTCTGTCACATCAGGTAAAAACAGACATGACATTGGACCACTGTGATCCACTTTGACCCACTTTGCACTGGACCTCACCTACACATTTGTGCAGATGCTGCCAGATGTTGTCCTGGGATTGCCCCAGGCCATGTCAGTGGCTAGCCCGGGCTTGCACCCCCAGACTATGTCCAGGTCACAGCCTGGGCTAAAATCCGCCTGATTGGGTTAAAGGGGGCCACAGCAGGCTGTCACATCTGCTGTGGCCTGGCATACACTGCCCAGATCAGATCTTTCCTAGATGGATGCCATATAGTCCACCATGGTGGGTGGCGGGGTGCTGGGTGCAGTGTGGGTGTGGGGCTGACTGGCTGCATGTTCTTGTGTCTCCCTGCCCTCCCCAGTGGTCCAGCTGTGGGCATGTTTGTTGTGTGGCCCAACTCAGTCTAGACTGTGTCTGCTGCTGCTTCCGGGCCTGGGTTGGGCCACCACCATATGGCTGTCATATCTGTTTCCACCCATTATCATCCTACTCTCTGTTTAGAATTTTCTTGAATAGTCATCTTCGGTGTCAGCACCAGGGGGCACCAAATACCATTTGTGTGAATAGGGGCCTCAACTCAAAGAACAAACGTTACAGGTTAGTAACTTACCTTTTTTATGTTGTTCAATTCCATCTTATTAGCCAGGGTCAGATTGTGGGAGCACACACACAGAGGGAGGTTGCAAGGATCCACCCCCTACCCCCCTCTCACAGGACCTGGTTGCAGTTGCAGCCCCTGCCTAATACACTGTAAATGAGGAGTGGAAAAGTTTTGTAGTAAGTCTGTTTCCTTTGCACATGGTCTGACAAATCCATGTAGAAGGTGCTGGTGTGGACACTTCCCTTTTGGTGCTTATAAGCCACAGGGAAGGTGGAATCTCTCCTGCAGGTTCTACTGGAGTAGGGCTCCAGGGCAGGTGTGACAGAGCAGATAATAACTATGAGAACATGTAGTTGGCTTCACAAGGCTTTGGCTGCAGGAGCTCTGTGCAGAGAGGAAGCACGCTTGGGAAACCCATGCAGGGTGGTGTGTTCCTTGGGGATCCAAAGCAGTATACCCTCCAACATTTGATGGAGAGGAATAAGTACACATCATGCCATCCATAATTTACATAAATGTGCATGCTTTTATTAAAATTTATAATAGCCCACTGACTAACTTTGGGACCAAGCTGGGAAAAAAGGATATGTGGATGAGAGGCTCTGTGTACACACATTTATTTATTTATTTATCCCCCCCCCCCCCCTTCCTGCCACAGCAGCTCAGGGCAGCTCACAACAATTTAAATATCAATCATAAAAACTATCTAATATAAATAACAATAAAAATAAATATTTATTATACTGGGGGCAATCTCGGGGTGCTGCTGGTGTACCGGGCCCCTTCCTGCCCAGCAGCATCCCTTGCCACTCTAGCAGAGCTGGTTTCGGCCGTGGTGCTGAACTCCTCCAGGACTTTGGTCCTGGGGGACTTCAATACCCATGTTGGTGCCGGCCTTGCGGGAGCAGAACGAGAGTTCATGGCTGCCATGACAACCATGGACTTGTCCCAAGTTATTAACTGACCGACCCATGTGGGTGGTGGGGGGGGGCATACCCTCGACCTGGTGTTCTGTTCTGGCCTTGGGGCGGGTGATCTGGTAGTGGGGGATGTGAGGGTTATGCCCTTCTCATGGACGGCTCATTACTTCCTACAGGCCAGTCTCTCAGCACACCACCTCCAGAAGGGGAATGGACCAGTTAGGTTGGTTCACCCCCAGCAGCTGATGGAACCTCAACGATTCCAGGAGACCCTGGGGGATGTAACCTTAGACCTTGACGGCCACTCTGTCGATGAACTCATCTGAGCTTGGAACATCTTGCTCGGGAGGGCCATTGACAGGGTGGTTCCGAGATGTCTCCTACCTCTGTCTCATCATCGCAGGGGCCCTTGGTTTACTGAGGGACTGCAGTGTATGAAGTAGGCAGGTAGGTGACTAGAGCGATGCTGGCATCGGACTCGCGCTGAATCCGACCGACTTCTCCATAGGTCCCATTTGTGGTCCTATGTTGAGGCTGTGAGGATGGCAAAGAAGGAGTTCTTTGCCGCCCTCATAGCATCTGCAAAGTCTTGTCCAGCGGAGCTGTTCTAGGTGGTCCAGAGGCTGGTCAGTCCGGCCTCCCTCCGCCTGGATGGGGACGCTGTGAGGAGTTTTCCACCTACTTTGCAGACAAGATCGCTCGGATCTAGAACAACTTCTACACTGGATTAGGGGCAGTAGAGGTGGAGTGCGAGGTAATGGAGGCCCCGTCTGGTTCATCTTCTTGGGATGAGTTTCAGGAAGTGACACCAGCTTTTGCTGTGGATGTCCTGGGGTCTGTTAGAGCCACAAGTTGTGAATTAGATCTATGCCCATCCTGGTTGGTGAAAGCCTCCAGGGAGACATTAGGGATGGTGCTGGCGAGGGTAATCAACGCATCTCAAGGAGGCTGTGGTGTGCCCCCTGCTGAAGGAGCCATCTTTGGATGTGGATGCACTCGCCAGCTGTCGACCAGTCTCTAACCTTGAATGGGTGGTGGCAATGCAGCTCCACTTGTATCTTGACAGCATCGGTTTCTTTGACCCATTTCAATCGGGGTTCCGTCCCAGCTATGGCACAGAGACGGCATTGGTGGCTTTGGTGGACGATCTCCTCCAGGAGATGGATGCAGGACGTTCAACACTTCTGATCCTGCTGGATCTCTCAGCCGCTTTTGACACAGTGGACCATGGGCTGCTGTTGAGACGGTTGCGAGTCCTGGGGGGTCTGGACGGGACTGTCCTTGGATGGTTCCGCTCATTCCTCTCGGGGAGAAGTCAGCAGGTTGTCCTGGGGGCTGAATCTTCTAGCCCCCGGGCCCTGGATTGTGGCATTCCACAAGGTTCCATTCTGTCTCCATTATTGTTTAATGTATATATGCAGCACTTGGGGGAGATCATGAGAGGGTTTGGTGTGCGTTGCCACCAATATGATGATGATAGCCAGCTTTACCTCTCCTTTTCAACTGACCCAGGTCCTGCCGTCTCAGTGCTGTCCCAGTGTCCGGAGACCCTGGTGGATTGGTTGCAGCAGAGCAGACTGAAGCTCAGTCCTGATAAGACGGAGGTGATGGCGGTGGGTAGGGTGAAGGAGGTGTTGGCTCCCCTCGTAGAGGGGGTCCACCCTCCCGTAGCCCAGCAGGTTCGGAGTCTGGGAGTACTGTTAGACTTGGATCTCTGCCTGGATCAGCAGGTGAGACGGTGGCTAAGGCTGCCTTCTGCCAGCTGCATCTAGTGCGGAGGCTGTGTCCATATATTTCCAGACCCGACCTGGCCACCCTCATCCATGCCTTCATCACCTCGAGACTGGACTACTGCAACGCACTGTACATGGGGCTTCCCCTGATGCTGGTTTGGAGGCTGCAGCTGGTGCAGAACACGGTGGCTCATCTCCTTATGGGGATGAGCCAATGGGAACATATTACTCCTGTGCTCCACGCTCTGCACTGGCTGCCTATAGTGTACTGAACCAGTTTCAAGGTGTTGGTTTTGGCCTATAAAGTCCTACACGGTCTTGGCCCTTCATACCTCAGGGACCACTTCACCCTCCACACCCCAGAACGACCCCTTCGGTCCGCTGGGGGCGCCTTCTTGGAGGTCAGTTGTGTAAAGCGGGGGGTCATAATGGAGAGGGCGTTCTCAGTGGCCTTGCCGCAATTATGGAACTCCCTCCTGGAGGAAGCCTGTCTGGCTTCAAGTCTGCTGGCCTTCCGCTAGGCCTGCAAAACCTGGCTGTTCTCCCAGGCGTTCAGAGGAGGGGAGGGTGGGTTGGGATAAAAATCTGGGGGGGGGTGTTTTTAGGAGGATTTAAGATGTTTTAATTTTGTGTGTTTTATTGCTATTTTAATTTATGATTTTTTGTGTTGTAAGCCACCCCAAGATGCCATGGGCATGAGGCGGTGGCTAAGAAATTTAAATAAATAAAATAAAAACAATAATAAAACCCAGGCAGAGTTAAAAACCTATTTCCACCTCACCAAACCCAACCTCCCACCCATCACCCTCACCAAAGGCCTGGTGGAACAGCCAGGTCTTACATTGTCTTCGGAAAGAGGGGAGATCTGGAGACAGGTGGACGTCCATTGGGAGGGAGTGCCACAGCCTTGGTGCCACCATGGTGTGGCCACCAAGAATTCCCTCCTGATTGTCACCACCCAGGATAATCAGGGGACTTTGAGGAGGGCACTCCCAGCCAACCACAGGGGTTGATCCAAGACCCGGAGGGTGAGGCAATACCGCAGATAGGTGGGTCCCAGGCCATTAGGGCTTTATAGGTCAAAACCAACACCTTGAATTGGGTCCAGAAGACTACAGGCAGCCAGTGCAGCGAACAGAGCACTGGTGTAATGTGCTCGCGGTGACCTGTCCCCATAAGGAGACAGGCTGCTGCATCCTGCACCAGCTGCAGTCTCTGAACTGTCACCAAGGGTAGCCCCACATAGAGTACACTGCAGTAGTCTAATCTTGAGGTGATAAAAGCATGGATGATGGTGACAAGGTCAGAGTCTGACGTTGAATGTGCAGGACTGATGGTTCAAGTTACAACTCAGTCTATTAAAAAGTCAAAATTCACAAATGGGCGCATTGACTTTGACTCTAAAGCTTTAGTTTTAAAGACACTCAGAGGATCACATATGTATGCACTGACAGTCCCTTTCAGCACGCTAAAGAATCATCTCTCACAAACACATTCACATTTCCTCCTAGCTTTTTGAGTTTTCATCTTGATCCCAGGCACACAGCTCCCTCCTGCCTGGGTGCTGCCTTTCTTTGTTCTTTGATAGCAGAGCTTATCAAAGCTCATTAAGGTGAGAGAAGGTGCCCCACCCCCAGCAGTGAATAACCATACACAACAGCCAGGACAGAGAGTCAGCCAGTTCTTTCTCCAGCTGGATTAATGAGATGCCAACGGCCCCCTTTGTCTACTTACCCTATTGCAAACCTTACACTGCTGGGAAGGTGATATACAAGATAACAAAACCTGTTTCTGCACTGGACAAAAAAGTACAGTTGGAGGCGATGAATCAGGGCTGCCAACTGGAAATTTTAAAAAACATTTGTGGCAATCACTGTCAGATAATTGACTGCCAGTTTGCAGCCCTCATCCCATGCTGAGCTTTGGTGTTTTCAATACTGAAACCAAGTTACCAAAATGACTGAACTGAAATAACCAAATAATTGAACCAAAGTATCCAGGGCTCTCTGGCTTTGAGATGGAAGTGGGCAATTTGCCAGATACAGTGGTAGCATCAGAACTTCGATTCAGCTCTAGCTGGTTGTGAGTCTATGGGAATACTAGGAACTGGAATTTCTCTGCTGGGGAACAGACTGGCTTCTCCTGCTCTCTGTGCAGCTCCCTTTCTCTCTTTGCTTCTTCCAGGGAATGGGCTATCTGCATGCAAAAGGAATCCTTCACAAAGACCTCAAGTCTAAAAACGTTTTCTATGACAACGGGAAGGTGGTGATCACAGACTTCGGGCTCTTCAGCATCTCGGGAGTTCTTCAAGCAGGCAGGTAGGATGCAGCTAAACTGGAGCAGCTCTAAGGCCACTGGTGACTTTTCTAGCCCTTTTGATTCCTCAGAAGCCTCCAGCATCTGCTTTGACTCCAGAGGGTGATGTTTGTTTCTGCTTTGCTGTCCTTTCCTGTCTGTACTGAACTCCAAAGAGAGGCCACAGGAATATGCATGTGAATAACCTGGGTGTGAAATCATGGGGAGAGGGGGAAGAAGGGATAGGTTCCCCCATGGGTCTAGGTCACAGAGGACAGTCAGCTCTTTAATTTGTCATGCAGCCGGGAGGGGACTGCTCCTTATGCCATTCTTCTCCCCTCTGGTATCTGAATTTCCCAGCTTATGGATGAGTAGGTGGAGCATCTGCCATTTTGGAGAGGTAGGAGAGGGGTCTTGGGTGGTCAAGGAGGGAGAGCTCTCTCACACACACACACACACTCACACTCACACTCACACACACACACACACACACATTGGACTGTTGTCCTCTATTGAGAAAGTGGGTTTATGTTTCTGCAAATGTGGCAGAGATGGATGGAGCTGCTTTAACCAATGGGAAGCTTTCCAGGACTGACCCTTCCTTCCAGAACTCACTCTTTCTACAAGTGCATGGCCTGGCTTTTGGATCCAAAGTCCTTGGCATCCGTGCATCCAGCCTACTCATCAGCTCAGAGTTCTACTCGCCTACAGGATGAAATTTTTTAGCCTGGAGTTATTAATGGGGAAAATGCCAAACATGGCTCCCTCTTACCTAGTTTTCTAGACAAGGCCAACAGGACTTGTGCAGCTGCATTACTGAAGCCATTTATGAAGTCTCCTCACTTTGGCAATTGGGTTGGCTTTTTGGTCTAAGAGATCATGAACCAAGTTATGTTTGATCAGCTAATAGAAAGAAAGTATTAAAGTGATATCTTTTATTGGACCAATGCTAGTTGATGGAGGTATGCAAGATTTTGGTCCTCACAGGGTCCTTCGTCAGGCAGGTCTGGGGTTAAAAAATGAAGATAGTGAGGGTCCTAATCTGATTTTGAAAAGAAATGAAAGGGGTTCAGCTGCTTTTCTGCACCCTGGTGAAGCAGGTCCCTATACAGGAGGGTTTCAGCTGCTTTTCTGCACCCTGGTGAAGCAGGTCCCTGTCCGGAAGGAGTGCAGCTGCTTTTCTGCACCCTGGTGAAGCAGGTCCCTGTCCGGGAGGGGTCCAGTTGCTTTTCTGCACCCTGGTGAAGCAGGTCACTTTCAGTTCCTGGGATCAAGTGGAAATACTACTGGGTTTGAGAGGGTGCGGAATTACTCCTCTTTCTATTTTCTAGTAATGACTCTTTTGTTCAATCAAATAGGCATTTATTCAATAATAGCAACACAATTTAACATACCAATTATTAAGGAAGCACTTACACGTAGCATATAATCCCTCACCTACCCTGACTACTTCAAATACATACAAAGCACATATTCTTACGTGATCAGAGGTCAACGGTCTGGTTTCAGAAGGAGGGCGGGCAGGGGGCCCAACGAGCTGAGAGAGAGAGAGCCTAGCTGTGGCACACTGCAGGACTTCCTAAGGAGAAGTCCCAAAGAGGACCAATCATTGAACCTGCCAGCGCCCTGATAAGGTCTAGCGGACAAGTAGCATGAAAGGCAGAGGACTGATCCAGAGGCTGGCCTTATATACAAGTTTCCCTTATTACTTAACCATGTTAAGGGGCTGTTTGCCTCTTACTCCAGAATGTTCCCCTTATTGGGGTCTTTCCCATCTTTGGGGTCTTTCTGCTTAGTCATTGGTGTGGTGGGGGTTTTGCCCTGACCGATAGGGTCTGGTCCACCCCTCCCTCCGGGGGGGGGGCTGACTCTTTGGCCCTGGGTTACCCACATCCTTCTTAGAGACATCTGGTTGTCTGATAAGGCCATCTTTCTCTTGCTTGTACAGTTTAACTCTGTTATCAGTTTCTGACCTTCCTTTTGTCCCTCAATGTTCCTGTGAGTTATAAACTATACAGTTGTTTTGGGAACATGAGGTTTCTGCTCTCTCAGGCATCATTTACTTCCTCTGACCAGTTTGACCATCTTACTCCTAACACTTTCTGTTCTTTTGAATCAATGAATTAATACATGTACTAAATAATGTCTTACCTAATTTCTAGCATTCTACATAATCTTAAATAAAAGCCACAATGGCCTACACAAAAGTAACATTCAAAGTGTTACATACTTATAAATCCAGTGTATACTTTTGGTTACATTTCAAGAAGGAGTGAGTTACAATAACATTCAATGTCTGTTCTGGCACATTTGTGTCAGAAGAAGCACTTCTGATTTGGTTACATTGTAGCAAGGAAATTAGCATCTATGTTAGGCCCATGCCATATCATAACAGTCCCCCCCTTGGTAACTGGACCATTCCCAGTTAACACATCATTTATTTTGATATTTTGGGACAACATAAAATGCTCTGTGTCTTAAAGGAACTATCTTCCTTTTAATCCAACACACAATGTATATCACAGTAATAAACAACACAACTTGGATCACCAGAATGATAATAATTGGATGGATCAAGAGATCCCAGAATGAGTGCTTAGTGGTGTATTCTACTTCAGTAAGAACCTGGGTAATCTTGTTTCCTTCTGCTTTCAAAACAATTGCTGTGTGGCCCAATGTGTTTGCTAAACTTTGTATCTTGGTGTGGAACATTTGGGTATCCTGTATTGCCTTATGAATTGCTGTGCTGAATATGCAAAAGACATGTTCCAGAACTGGAAACTGTCCTTATCCCATAGGTTTTTCCATTCATTAGCATGCAGTGTCCATGAATCATTGCCAATAGATATTTTGTTAACATTGCATGTCACTATAAATCCATTGTCAGGGATATCTTGAAAGAATATAGAATTTAATGTCACTGTAGTATTTGGTTCAGCAACAATATAAAAGCACTTGTGTCCCAGTGTGTATACCTGAGGTTTCTCAAATTTCATGCTATCAACAGTGCACACATATGAGTCATCATTATGTCTGCATTGCTTGTATTCCTGGAGTGGTAATGGGCAATAATACTTTGTGTCCCTCCACACATTACACTGGGAATCCAATTCGTATAGTTCAACCTCTGTGGTGCGCTTTAATTGCCATAAGCCTGGAAGAACAAATTTTAATCATTGACTTTGTGCAACCCAGGGATATGCCTGAACTGCACATGCTGATGAGTCTCTTCCCTTTGGGGTGGCTACCTGAATATGTAGGGTTATCCCAGTTGGTAAGTGTGCGATATGGTGGGCCAGGACCTTGGTCCAGCCAGGGTCAATGTTTTCTCTAATGGCAGAAATTGACCACAGGTGTCTATGCATCTTTCCTGATTCTAAGCTTCCAATGATGTCATCCAATACACTCCATGCTCTTTCTTGCCATTGTGTGCACTGAATAGCCACCCTGGTTGTGTAAGCTAATGCTGCAAAAACATTATCTGTTGCCACAATTTGCTGCTTCATTAACATGTACCAATCAGGCAAAGTGAGAACCAAATGTTTGAGTCCCTCATGAAGAACTTGGTTGCTGTTAGTTAGGGGCTGGTGTAGTGAACCCAATAATCCTCCTGCAGATCCCAATTTGTTGGCCATTGTTTCAATATCTATGCTATTCAATACAGCTCCTCCCATGCCTATCCAACCTGACACATCTCTGGTATGTCTGGATTGGCTGGCAAAATTTTGTTTTTCCCCCTCTGTTTTTAAGTGTTGAAAGGATTGCAACCAGGCTTCAAAGAGTGGATCAACATATGGTGCACACTGTGACTGTCTTCTACTAATGTTATATGCTGCCAGTTTGATGGTCAAATTTACAAACTGGATGTACCCATCCCTTATGTGCACACATTTGTCCCATTGTATTTGTATGGATGAGGTAATATGTGGGGTAGTCCAGTCCAGATAACATATGCATTTACATAATTCTCTCTTGGGATTGCAAAGTTGCTTCTGCATCTATACCCTTGGTTTAGAATGCAGAAAGCAGGATCCCATGGAGACTGGATCTGTGTATCATTTTCAAAAATAGCCAATTCCTCAGGAAATTTTAATTTTTCCCATACAATGTCCTCCTGCATACCTAACATGCATGCCCTAGAAATCCATACATTCTTAACATTATTGATAGTACATTGCAAAACATTTTCCCATTTAAATGTGACATTTACAATCTCCTCCCCCCAAATGTCATACTTAACAACAGGTACACAGGTGTTCACAATGTCTGCTTCATGGTTTCCATCAGCGTGTAGATCGTGGGGCTGAAAGTATGTTTGTATTTGGGCAGGGATAGCTGAAAAAACTTTATTAACATAGCAGTTTAATGGTGTAGCAGCGAGACTGCCCGATAGATGGCATTGGCCAGGCAGAACATGGCAGCTTGGAGTGTTCAAGTTCCATTTGCAGCCCAAAACAGGATATGGGGCTTTTCAAAAGTACAGAAACAGTGCTTATAAACAAAGCACGTTGCTGGTCTGCAAAGCAGGAGCCTCAATTCATGGAGACAGGTCTGCGTTGCTGTCTGGACAAGTATTCTGCATGGTAGTGGGTTGCAGCAATGGGGTGTTGTCACTCAGGGAGTCATCTGGCACAGGATGCTGGACTTGGGAGATGTTTGGCAAAAGGAAGCTGGGGCTGAGATTCGGTTGGCATCAAAGGCAGGGCGTGGGAGTCATGTGGGTATGGCAAGGCTTGGGATGAGCTGGCGCCTGTGGGATTTTTCAGGTGTTTAGGAGCCATAAGCGTTGTTGATGGCAGGGGCCACATTAGGAACATCACACACAAGATAAAAGAAGGGTGCATGTCCTACATATTTAAATAAATAAAACACAACAGGCTAAGTAACAATCCCCCCTCCCCCCTTGTTGCCTTAATGTTCCATTCAAAGAATAAACCAAGGAAGAATATTGCCTTTTTGCCATTTGTAGCACACTACATGATCTCCCCCCTGGGAAAATGCCCATTGAAACAACTCTGTTGCTTTTCCTTGTTTGCCTGTGAAAATGTAATTTGAAACCATCAAGGTTACAGATAAGCAGAATGTCTGAGATCCTTGTTAGAGGCAGCTTTTAAACAGTCTGTGGATTTTGTGATCTGCACCCCTGTGCTGGATTTTTATGGCTTTACACAAACTTTTCAAAGCTTTTGCCACCAAGCTTGGACCTTAATCACTACTAATTACTTTTGGGACTTTAAATTTGAAAATGACAACATAGAACAAATCTGAAAATGACAACAGAGAACAAAACTTTGGTGCCAGCAGTATGATTTTTAACACTAAAAGGTACTGGTTTTCTTTTGTAGTTTTGGGTAATTTATCAATGTTAAAATAGTCCTTTGATTATTCTGGTGTCTGCTTGATTGCTAGCACAGGGGAGACAGTTATTGTGCACCCCACCTTTCCGGGGCAATTCCTTGTCTAATCACACTCTCCAACTGCTTCATTGGTTCACTCAGGGAGTCATCTATTACATAAGCCTTCTTTAAATCCTTCTTTTACAGCTATCCGCTATCTACATCTCATATTCATTCTCCTATTTCACTTTCCTGCCCCGAATACTGTTTTCTATCACTTTCCCTATTTGGGACTCCCTTTGTGTCACTGTATGAGACAGTATTAACACTTGTATTCCTTACCCTTCTCTGACCCTCTCATCTACATACTTTGCCTTGCTACTGATGTTTTCCACTGCTCAGTCACTATAACCTAAGAAGAGTTTGGCAGTGGAAAACAATTTTCCATACAATCCTTTAGTGAACCAATTATCATTCCAGTCAATACTAACATAGGTCTTGGCTCTTTAAAAATGCTAGCTGCAGCCTGAATAATGTGCCAAAAATCCTGTGTAGACCATTACTAATATGCTAATCACCTTTGTTAACTATGTGATTGCTGGTTGTGGTAGCAATAATTGTTTGCCAGCATTTTCAGTTTTCCAGTTATGGCTCTCCTGTTCCCCGTGGCATAACTCTGCCACCCGGGTTTCCAGAAGTGCCTTGTCTGTAGCCAGTGTTTTGGTATCAGCTACAGATATTTTCACAGCTTTCCAGAGCAACCACAACATGGCAGAATGTTTTTGTTCCTTTTTGACATTGTACATGGAAACATAATTCTCCCACACATCAAAAATCTGTTCTTCAGTAACTGGGGAACTTAAAACCTGATCGGTCCATGTGCATTTCCCTGAGTCATGAATGCACTCTAATAGCTTGGGTAGGATTTTTACCTTCTCCCACTCTCCCACAGGGACCCCTTCCCGCAAATTCCGCCTGAACCAGAGCATAATGTTTCGTGCAAGCGCTCTTTTTCCTTTGGGCTACCAAATTTAGTATTTCCACCAAGAACAATTGAGCCTGAATTGCACGTTCATCAAGACAGCAAATGGGTGTCAGGTTTCAACAAATATGTTGCTCTAATTGTACTTTCACCAAGACAGCAAATGGGTGTCAGGTTTCAACAAGTATGTTGCTCTGTGTCCAGCTGATGAGGGCCAATCACCAGGAGGAAACAGTGCAACATGTGGCAATACGCCATTTTCTTGGGAGCAGTTGAAATAATCCCCGCACAGGGCTTTTCGCCTGGGTACTCTGCTTTGCTTAAGTCCCCCGGTCCTTGCCTTCTGTACAGCTGGTTTACCAAGTTATTCCCAAGATTCCTGTCTTTCTTGGGAGTAGTTGAAATAATCCCCGCACAGGGCTTTTTGCCTGGGTACTTTGCTATGCTTAAGTCCCCCAGTCCTTGCCTTCTGTACAGCTGGTTTACCAAGTAATTACCAAGATATTAAAACTTTGTCTAAAACACAGGTCGACTACTGTGCGCTCTCAGGCATAAGACCTCAGTCTTGTGTGACTTTGTCTAAAACACAGGTACTTCTGTGCGCACTCAGGCATAAGTCCTCAGTCTTTTGTGACTTTGTCTAAAACACAGGTACTTCTGTGTGCACTCAGGCATAAGACCTCAGTCATTCTTTATTACTGTGCAATGGGCTCAATACCTTCTCTTGAGCATTCTCCACCACTGAAAAGAAATGAAAGGGGTTCAGCTGCTTTTCTGCACCCTGGTGAAGCAGGTCCCTGTCTGGGAGGGGTGCAGCTGCTTTTCTTCACCCTGGTAAAGCAGGTCCCTATACAGGAGGGTTTCAGTTGCTTTTCTGCACCCTGGTGAAGCAGGTCCCTTTCAATTCCCGGGATCAAGTGGAAATACTACTGGGTTTGAGAGGGCGGGAAATTACTCCTCTTTCTATTTTCTAGTAATGACTCTTTTGTTCAGTCAAATAGGCATTTATTCAATAATAGCAACACAATTTAACATACCAATTATTAAGGAAGCACTTACATGTAACATATAATCCCTCACCTACCCTGACTACTTCAAATACATACAAAGCACATATTCTTACATGATCAGAGGTCAACGGTCTGGTTCCAGAAGGAGGGCGGGCAGGGGGCCCAACGAGCTGAGAGAGAGAGAGCCTAGCTGTGGCACATTGCAGGACTTCCTAAGGAGAAGTCCCAAAGAGGACCAATCATTGATCCTGCCAGCGCCCTGATAAGGGCTAGTGGACAAGTACCATGAAAGGCAGAGGACTGGTCCAGAGGCTGGCCTTATATACAAGTTTCCCTTATTACGTATCCATGTTAAGGGGCTGTTTGCCTCTTACTCCAGAATGTTCCCCTTATGGCTATCCATCATTGCGGTCTTTCTGCTTAGTCATTGGTGTGGTGGGGGTTTTGCCCTGACCGATAGGGTCTGGTCCACCCCTCCCTCCAGAGGGGTGGGCCCTGACTCTTTGGCCCTGGGTTACCCACATCCTTCTTAGAGACATCTGGTTGTCTTATAAGGCCATCTTTCTCTTGCTTGTACAGTTTAACTCTGTTATCAGTTTCTGACCTTCCTTTTGTCCCTCAATGTTCCTGTGAGGTATAAACTATACAGTTGTTTTGGGAACATGAGGTTTCTGCTCTCTCAGGCATCATTTACTTCCTCTGACCAATTTGACCATCTTACTCCTAACACTTTCTGTTCTTTTGAATCAATGAATTAATACATGTACTAAATAATGTCTTACCTAATTTCTAGCATTCTACATAATCTTAAATAAAAGTCACAATGGCCTACTCAGAAGTTACATTCAAAGTGTTACATACTTATAAATCCAGTGTTTACTTTTGGTGACATTTCAAGAAGGAGTGAGTTACAATAACATTCAATGTCTGTTCTGGCACATTTGTGTCAGAAGAAGCACTTCTGATTTGGTTACATTGTAGCAAAGAAATTAGCATCTCTGTTAGGCCCATGCCATATCATAACAATTTCATTGCTATCTCTGAAGGGTTTATAGTGTAAGTGAGCAGAGATGATAGTCTTAAACTCTGAGCTGTTCTTGGCACACTTCTTCCCAGCTTCCACCACCTGGATTCCTCTCCCCACTCCAGCCCCTTACCAGTGTTGCATGGAGATGTGTCTTTGGGTGTTTTAAAACAAGCAAGGCAATGGGGTTGGGGGGTGTCTGGAACACCCATGGAGGTGGAGTGATTGGGAAGCAAGTCCAATGGGCAATGCTCTATGACTCACAGGAGCTCACATCTGGCTGCTCCACCTTCAGATGAGTGGTCGGATGCATGGCTCCTGGGTGTCCATGCAGGGTAGCATCTTGTCTGAAAACACCCTTTGGCTCCTTTATTTAATGCAGCTGAGCCGACACCCAGACATACCTGTTTGTTTCTGTAGATGCTACTGAAGTGCAGTCACAGCTCCCTTAGTGTTTGAGATTCAAGCATGGGTAAATTATTTTTTAAGCTTAATAATGGGGAAACAGATTTTCTTTTGATCATTTGGAATCGACATCTAAACGCATACAGCTCAGTTGTTATGTTACTTTTTAAGGACCAAATTCATCAGTGATGGTGCAGACTGTCATGCTAGAAATCTGAATGTTGTTTTTAATAATGTAATCAAAATTCCCTCATACAGTGTGAGGGCATTTGTCAAGATTGGAAACTTTGCATTCATTCATTCATTCATATTTTTATTCCACACTTCCCATAAGGCTCAGGGTGGGCATGATTGTTAGCCAGTCCAGATGTGATTTGTTTTAATCCACTGCTGGCCAGCTCTTTCTTTCTCTCCTCTTCTATGACTCCAGTATATTTCAGCTAGTTACAATTTGGCTGAGAAGCAATGGATTACCACAGTCTAAAGTGAGGAGGGACAGTTCCTCTCCCTTGCCTCCAATCCTCCCCCACCAACATCTCATGTCTCTCCATCCCCCAGTGTTTTTACACCCATACTGAGTAGTCTCGTCACCTTGCACTTTGCCTCCTGCTTCTAGGAACATTTTTTTTTGCAGCTAAACTAAATTGTTTAACACAGTTGGTCATAAAACAAAAAGTGAATATGACACAAAGTTTAGAAATTTGAAAGGTTTGGGTTTTTGCAGTTTGAAATGATCCAAAGTTTTGGGTCTTTTGCAACATTTAACAGAACATTTTATCCATGTTTTCCTGCTTTTTGGAGGAGGGAGCTGATAGTTTTAAAAAGAATTCCAAGAATTTTCACAAAGAAAAGCCCTGGGAGGGAGGACAAATTGAGCACATGGGGGGTAAAACAGCACATGGACATTTTTTTAAAAAAAGTTTGGATTTGGTTCAAAAATTAAAACAAAATTAAAGATCTCCAATGCTGTTGTGGAAACTTTATGCTTTGAAAGTCACTCATGTCTGCAGTCTCCTGTTTGGACTGTTAAAAATCCATTTGCCTATGCCTAGGTAATTTGTTTCTTGGTTTTTCTCCCTCCAACACTCCATAGATGGACTGCAAGATTCTTCAGCAAGCTGCAGTTTTAGATGTGACTTTCATTTATTTTCTTCTTTTGTTTAGTTTTACATCAGGTTTAATTCTCTGGCTGTTTTCAGAGTAAGGGATTCTTAACAGTGGTGGCTGGTGGACTTTTAGTTTGGTGGGGTGCTGGTCGAACAGAAAACACAATGACCAAAGAAACACAGTTTATGTGGAACAAAAACCCACACAATGGTGGTGGCATGCAGTAGTAAGAAAAATGCAAATTTCTGTGAAAAAATGGAAAGTTGGGGTGTGCATCTTGTTTTTGTTATTACAATAATGATAACAAAAATTGTCATTATAGTTATTACAACAACAAAAATGACAAATAATAATAATGAAAATAGAAACAAAAACAACATTGTGTTTTTGAAATAAAGGGAAAAAAACTGAAAAACGTATTTCTGGCTATAACATTTTTGTTTCTTCTTCAATTCTGATGAAACTTGGGGAGATTGTACCCCCAGTGGAGGGAACTATGTGTACCAAAGTTCAAATGATTAGATAAAGGGAACCGATTTCAGAAGCAATTGAAAGAGGTGATTTTAAGAAAAGCTCCATACACATTCATGGCTACAACTTATTTACCTTCCATTCAATTTGCATGAAACCTGAGAATATTATTTCCCTCCACAAGCTTAACATTCCTGCCAATTTTCAGAAATATTGGATAAAGGGTCCTGATGGTACATGACAATACATTTCCAGCAGTAACATTTGTATATTCCATTCGATTTACAAGATATTTGGCAGGAATGTATCACATACCTTCCCTGTCATTTCTGCCAAACTACAGGACAATTTGATAAAGGGACCCAATTTTATAAGCAATTGATGTTGTCCCTGTGAACATCATTATTCAGATAAATAGCAGCACATATGCAGTGCCAGTTAGAGGAAGGCACCCTGCATGGCAGGGGGATAGAGACTGTAGGAGGGAGGATTTGGAGCAACCCAAAAGACTGACAGACACATTCACTGGACAATTACTGCATGCTTCTAGCTTTACAGGAACAATTGGTAGTGGCTTTGAGGCAGACATAGGGGGCGGCCCTGAGGCAGGCATAAGGGACATAACTAGGACTTTGGGGATAGCATCCCAGCAATCAGGAGACATAGTTTACACATCCAGACTGGCCAGTTATTATCACAATCACATCCTGCAGCACTGTGACAGAGGACATAAGAGAATCTCTATTGGCTCTTTCCTAAACAGATGCTTCTGACTTCCCAGTAACAAGTGGGGGAGAGATTTTGGGATGGTCAAAGCACAGAATTAGGACATTTGGTTGACATTTCTGCTGGTCAATTGGCATCACAAACTGATCTTATACCACAGTGACACGTAAGAGAATCCCTGGCATAGGCTCCTTCTCTGCATATGCTGTGCAGGCATATAAAATTGGGACCCTTTATTACATCTTTCTGATATTTGGCAGAGATGATCATGAAAGTGTGGTATACAGCCCTGCCAAATTTCATGTGCACTGGTTGGACTACAAAGATGTTACAGTCAGACATACATTTATATGTTAATTTCTTATACCACCAGTACCCTTTATCCAATACTTCTGAAAGTTGTAGAGTTAGTAAATATGGGAAGGGGTATAAACATGCCAAGTTTCATCTACATTAAATGTGAGGCAAAGAAGTTACATCTAAGAACATATATGAAGATTTTTGCAAAATAAAATAATTCAACTGCTTCTAAAATTGGATTCCTTCATCCAATCATTTTGGAATTTGGTACATATATGGCCTTCTATTGGAGGTATATTCACCACAAGGGTCAGCCACATATAATGAAAAACAAAAATGTTACAATGTGTTTTACATTGAAACCAATGGAAAACAAAAACGAAAGCAAAAACCAAAACGACAGTTTGATATTTATGAAAATGAAAACAACAGAGTTAAATAATGAAAACAATAAACAAAAACAACATGAGCCTCTGGTGAACACCTCTATAAAAAAGGGAAAACCAGTATTTTCTCCTGTAGATCAGGTGCTAGAAAAAAATAAGTTGACAGGTCAAGGCTTCAGGTCTCTTTTAAATAAGGGGACATTTATATGCATGTGTGATTTCTTTCACTTTTAAAATTTGCTATTTTAAAAAGAAGATTCCATTCATCAGAGAAACTCTAAATATGCCAGGGATTTGAGGGAAGCTTCAGGAGACGTTGGGGCACTTAATATACATAAGAGAATCCACGCAGGGTAGAGAACCCTTACATGTGTTCTGACTGAGAAATGCTATAGGGTGAGCTCAGTCCTCAGTACATATCAGAGAATCCAACCTACAAGGGAAGGGCCCTATAAATGCCTAACTGGGGAAAGCTTCAGGGTGAACTTCAGTCTTGAGACATTTTCAGACAAGGCACTATATCCACCCACCCATTACACATGTTGCAGGGCTTCAGTGTTGCCCTATGGGTGCCCTGTAACATGTAGAGTGGGTGGGAGGTGGGTGGGGAGTGTCTTGTCTGAAAATGCCCATAGTATGCATGAAAAAAACCAAACTGTTCCCTCAGTCTTACCCTCACCTCAGCTGCAGTTGGAGTTGGGAGAGAGGTAGGCATGAATATAAGAGTTCACTTTGGAAAAAGTATGGGACAGAATACTTTAGGAAACAGTGTAGTAGACCAAAATCTGAGCTATTGAGTCACACTGAGGTACTGCATTTATACCCCTAACCTCAGACCAGCCCCTCCCATCCCCTTCTCTCCTTCCCTTACACCAGAGGTGGGAAATCTCAGGCCTGGAGGATAAATGTGGCCCATGGCAAGTTTTTATGTGGCTCCTTTCCAGTTCCAGGATCTGATCTGATCTAGTTCCTAACCTCAAGAACTGAAAATCTGAGTTCAGGGTAAGGGAGCAGAGATAGGGCATGCACACACAGATAGGGGACATATCCATATGACTTCGGGTTGCAAAACCAAAAGCCTTTGGGGAAAAAAAAATCCAGTTTTAATATTCTTTAATTATTGTCATGATTTGGGAGGGAGGCTACTCATGATTCTGGAGCATTTGAAATCAACGACCTTGTACACAGAGCCTGGGTTTCCTCCCTTAAATTGCTGATTTGACTGATGTCACCGTGTTTGATGTTTTCTTTATGTCCCTGGATTAGGCAGAATCCACAGACTCCTCTTGAAGAAATTAATGACTGTTAAATTTGGATTAAACAGACTGGGCAACTTTCCCAACCAGACCATGTAGGCAGACTCTGGAATTAAACAGCACAGCTAGATCATGCAGCTAGATTGTTCATATACATTTTACAAGCATGAGGCTAGCTGTGTGTTTAAAAAAGGGACAATTAGAACTGGGGCTTCAGGCTGTAAGCGGATGACTGGGGAGGCCAAGGGGGAAAAAAAACTCTCTTACGCATACAGCACCCATTGCACAGATGGTCTAGTGAATAAGTGACACGTCAGAAATGAATGTCTTCTCCTAGCAGCCTGCAGCTACTTTTTATTTGGACTTTTGCAGTTCCTGGATTGGCATCTGGATCCAGTTCCTATCCCCAGTCACTGAAAGGCTGTGCTAAGAGAAAAGGAACAGAGATGAGAGCATTCACACAAGGGTTGGGGGTAGATGCAGGGCACAGATCCACAATCTCGGCTCAATTGTGGACTGCTTCAGGGGTTTTGCCCCCCCCCCAGGACTCGTGCTGCCTGGCCCCCAGGTAACACCAGACCCCCCTCCTCCCTTGTGGAGGAGGGAGTGGGGTCAGGGCACACATCCAGGACTTCTGGACCTGGCGCAGCCAAAAGCGGCCTGCTGTCCAATTTTGTGGGATCAATTTCAGTTGGTGACACCCACTGACGTGGTGGAGTTCCTGGGGGCGGTTTGGGCCACCTCTTGTGAATTAGATCCGTGTCCGTCTTGACTAGTTAAGAGCTGCTGGGAGACAATGGGCCCGTTGCTGGCTGGGGTGGTCATTGCCTCCCTTCAGGAGGACAGAGTGTCAAGCTGCCTCAAGGAGGTGGTGGTGCAGCCTCTGCTCAAGAAACCATCGCTTGACATTGACTCCCCTGCCAGCTATCAGCCTGTCTCTAACCTTACACAGCAAAACCCCCAACCACAGCATAAAAACTCCCCCACCTAGAGGAAACCTCCAGTACAAGACAATAAAGAAAGGAGGCGAAGAAAGAAATGTACAATTTATTGAACTATCTTAAATGGTAATGATGAAGAATTGACCCCAAAAGGCCTGTACACATCAAATGGATAACCATGTAATAAACTATATATAAAAGACCATAAACTATATAAAAAACCAAAATGCGTTTTGGGGTGCAGCCCCTTTCTCAATGGTATAATATAAAGATATACCAACTAATGTCAACTGAAGGAAATGAAACCTCACTAGAGGCTTGAAAGATCATGGGTCTCTTAACTTTGTCAGCAATGCCTCATATATAACCTCCCTCTGGTTATATAGCAATCTTGTAATCTGGCAATAGCAAATAACTGAATTAAAATACATCCATACACCAGCTCATAAATACGAGCATTCAGTGTACATTACAAGGATAACTTGGCCGGTCTCTAACCTTCCCTTTCTAGGGGTGATTTCAGACATTACGCATACTGGAGTCACCACAGTGGATTCCCAGCGGTGGTGAACCGAACAACCACCCCCCATGGTCAATAAAGGCCCCGAACAGACGTGACGGGAGCGGGACCACGGCAGGGAATCGGCCCACCAGATCACGGGCCGGGGCAGCGCAACAGACATGATGTCGATCCTCGGGCGTGGTCAAAACACCCAGAACAAGCCAGGAGGGGCGGGACACAGACATGGCCGCCTGAGGGCAAACGAAGCCAAAAGGGACACAAGGGAAACGGGAAGGGAGGGGGGAGAGGGAGGAGAGCCGCCCAGGTACCACACACAACAGGCACACAGACAGCGAGGGCACAGTGGAACACACAGCACAAACACGCATGCCCAGACAGGAAAGGGGGGGAGCCACAGCAGGACAGACAACACACAAGGCACAACAAGAAAAGGGGGGAGGGGGACGAGGGACAGGGAAGAGGAGGGGAAATGGCACAGGGGCACAGCGGGACACAGGCAACGGCAACCAGAACCCCCAATACAGAACAGCCCGCATGGGTACCCGCACAGCAACACAGGCAGTCCCAGAACAGGGGGCTCCAGGCATTCTAGGCACAGCCACAGCGGGAGCACACACGGAACAGGGAGCGGGCTGGGAACACTCCAGAAGGCACACTCGCAACCCAAGCGCCGGTGTGGGGGCGATGGCGGGGATACAGGACGTCCAGGGTAGTGCAGCAGGTCCAAAGTCACACAGCAGCACCCTGGAGAGCCGGGGGGGGGGGCCGGTCAGGGCACCAGAGGCGGCCAATGGAGATGGCGGCCATGGAGGGGAACACCGGGGGCAGAGGCAGATGGGGGGGCCAGAGTCACAGGCAGGGCCAGCGACACCCCAGGCAGCACAGCAGCACGGCCAGGACAGCAAGGATGGAACAGGCAGCGGGCCATGGCAGCAGGACGGAGCCAGGAGTCCGCATGGGGGCCAGGAACAGGGGTCCGGGAGGCACAGAGGGACTCACAGCCAGCTGCTGGGGGCCATGAAGGGCCCAGGGGCTGGGTGCCCTGCCTGGTGAATGAGGTGGGGCCAATGAAGTATGCCCCGGTGGTACCCCTGCATGGACATTTGGTGGGCGATCAGGTAGTAAGCCTCGAAAGGATCCTGCATGGAGAGACCCAGCTGCACATCGGAAGGGGACCACACACCACACAGCGCTGTCAGCTCCGCTGCAGTAGGCTCAGACACGCAGCAGTCAGCAACAGGGGGCCACGGAAGCTGACCCAGCTCCAACAACTGGTGATACACTGCCCCACGGAAGCGCTGGTACCCCTGGGCCCCATGAACGCAGCCAAAGTAGGACACGGCCAAGGCATGGCCTCCCTCCACCAGACAGACCATGTAGGTGGCCAGGCTGCACACAGACAGGGTGGACATGGTCTCCGGCACAGACCAGGCCACATGCGAGCACCTCATCTCTGGGATGCACCCATTGGGAAAGGGAACCAGCCCCAGCGTCTCAGCATGCCGCCGGCAGCCCGGTGGAAGCACAGCCAGCCATAGTCCAGCACACCAGGGAGAATAACACCATGGACAGGGGGGCCCACATTCTCTCCAGGGGCGGGAGGGGGTTCGGGGGGGGGACCAAGGCTGACCGAGAAAGCCGCAGGCTGCAACAATGTATGGCAACAGAGCAAGGCGTGGGGTGCAGACCCAGCACAGCTGCAGGAACTGAGCACACAGACAGGACAGCCGCCATGCTAATCAGGCCGGCAAGGATACGATGTTGCCAACAGGGAGACATGGGAGGTGATGACAGGAGGTATGCAACTGCATCCTGCACGCCCTGGTGAGCACCGGCCCGTGCGCACAGCTCCTGGCAGGGACAGCAGATGTGCTCTATACCGCGCACCTGCCGCCCCGGGCTGCCTGCCCTGCAGGAGCCGACGCAGGCAGCCGGGGGAACACCTGTCCCAGCCTATATTAGGGCCGCCAGTGGCCCCCCAGGACTCACCTCACCATGGAACAGGACAGGTTGGGTGCATGCGGGATGCTCCTTGCGCTCTGTGACGAGTGGTACCACACCCACACTGATCAGCTGTGCATCCAGACCGCTGAGGTGCACCTGGGCGCCCGCCTGTGGGTACCTATGGCCTGGAGTGCTGCAGGGGCCCGCAGGGCTCACCAAGCCCACAGGCACTCCCTGGCCCAGCTCCGGGCGCAGCGGGTGTCCGGGGCAGACTTACAGGCCGTGAGCCGCAGCCGGACCAGGCCTGCGGCGATCCGTGAGGCAGCCAGACGCCTCCAATGGAGGAGGGAGATCATGCACCGGGCCGCCCTGCTTGCTATGCCCATTGCCCGGTGGCTATGGGTCACGGAGTGGGCCCAGGGCTGGTGGTCCTGGGCACTGGCTCAGTGGGATGAGGCAGCCTGGAGGGCACATTTACGGATGGACAAGCTCACCCTACTGCGGCTCGTGGAGCTGCTCACGCCCTGGCTGGAGTGGCAGCACACCCCCATGAGGAACCCCATCCCCATGGTCCAGCAGGTGGTCATCGGGGTCTGGACCCTGGCAACGGCTGACTCCTGCCGGTCCATCTCGCAGCACTTCGGTGTTGGGGTGAGCACCGTGGTCTGTATCCTCCGGGATGTCTGTGAGGCTGTGGAGGGCGTACTCCTGGACAAGGTGATCCAGCTGGTGGCTCAGGGGACCGTGATGGCCGGCTTCGTGACTGGTGGGTTCCCCAACTGCATGGGCATTGTGGATGGCACCCACATTGAGATCTTCCACCCCTCCACAGGGGAGGCAGTGAAGTATGTCAACAGGCACGGGTATCACTCCCTGAAGGTTGTCGCAGACCACTGGGGGAGGTTCATAGACACCTTCACGGGCAACTCCGGGTGCAGTCACGATGCCCGGATCATGACCATCTCCCCCTTTTATGCCCGGAGGTACCGGGGGGACTTTGCAGACATGGGGATGGCCCGGATTGAGGGGGTGCTGATGCCCCCGTGCATCCTGTGGGACCTGGCCTACCCCCTCACACAGTGGCTGATGAAGGTATTCCCGGTTGCCCGGACCCTGGCGGAGGCACTCTACAATACCCAACTGTGTGCAAGCTGGACCGTGGTCAAGTGAGCATTCGGGACCCTCAAGCAGAGCTGGAGGAGCCTCGTAGGCTGGCTAGACTACGCATTGGAGACCTCAACCCTCGTGATCAGTGCCTGCTGTGTGCTGCACAACGTGTGCGAGACCGATGGGGCCGCCCTCGAATACCCCATGCCTACCCGCCCTCCTGGCCCCGTGCCTCTGTATGTGAATGCGGACAACCCAAGGGAGTACCGGTACACCAAACGCATCCGTGCTGCCCTAGCCAGGCACATCAGCTGGGAGGCCCAGGTGTGAGGGTGCCCACCACCTGGCCCACCCCCTCGGGGGAGTCTCCGGGTGAGCCCCTCTACGGGCAGGGTCCACCCCCCCCACCTCTGGGCCCCTGAACAGACCACAGGAGGCGGCTGTGTCATCCGTGCCTTTATTCTATCTCCTGCTTACCCGTGTCACCACCACCACCACCGTCCCCCCTCAGGCCACCCTCCCCCTTCCCCCTCATCCCCCCCAGCCCCCGCATTTCCTGGGGCACCCCCTTGAGCGGCCGCCCCCTTGAACTGCCCTCTCCCCCACTGTCTGTGTCCCCAACGGTGTCCTGGGATGCCTCGGTGTCCAGAGGGGCAGGTGGTGGTGGGAGGGAGGGAGGACCCAGGACCCGAGGGGCCCCCCTGGGCAGCTGCTTCCTCCGGAGGCCTATAGGGACAGGGAGGCAGAGGCAGGGCCCCTGCTGGCGTGGAAGTGGCTGGGGTGGGTAGGGAGGTGGTGAGGGCGCTGAGGGGCCCAGTACGGGGCCCTGAGCAGGCAGGGTGTCCGGTGGGGCAGCTGCCATGACATAGGCGCACATAGTGCCCGCGTGCAGGAGCAGGGAGGTCCCAATGTCATGGGACCTGTCCATCTTGGCTGAATGCCCCCTCACCATCCTCTTGATGGTCTGTTCCAGCTGCCTGAACACCTCTACCTGCCTGCTGTGTTCCCGGGGCTCCCGCCTCCACTCCAGGTGCACCTCTGGCTGGAGCCTCTGATCCCTTGCCTCCACCTGCTCCAGGGAGCGCTCTATGGCTGCCTCCATGCAGTCCACAGCTGCAATCATCTGCTCCCCCTGTTCTGTGGTGGTCCTGACAATGTCCTCTGCCTGGGCCTCCCTCTGGCGCTGTACCCGTGCCCGGTGCTCCCTCATCCGCTGGGCTGGGGGCATGGGTGTGGGTTGCTGGGGCCCCTCCAGCTGTCCTGTAGGGTACATGGTGGTTAGTCATTTGCCGCCCTGGGCACCCGCCCCCCTTGGCGCCCACCCCCCTTTCCCACCCCTCTGGGCCCCCCATCCCACCCTGCATGTCCCGGGTCCTCCATACGGCCTCTCCAGTGCCCCCCCACCCTGCCTGTGTGCCTCACCTGGGTCCTCCAGCTGCTGCCTGGGCTGCTGTGTGCCGGCCTCCTCACCTGCCCGCCTCTGGTGCTGGAGCGTTCTGTGCCCTGTGGGGTATGGGGGGGTGGTTGGTGGAGGGCTTCCTGGGTGCCCGGGTGGCCCCCCTGGCCCCAGACCCATGTCACAGACTGGCAGGGCCGGGTGGTGCCTGCCCCCTGGCCACGCCATCCTCAACCCCCCTCCCCCCGGGTCTGTCCCTCCATCCCGTATGCTTGCTTATCCTCAATGTCTGTCTCTTATCCCTCTGAGGCTTCCCCCCCCCCCGGTGTTGCTGTGCCCCCTCTGCAACCACTGGATGAGGGTGCCAGCCTTAGCGTCCGGCTGTCCGGCCATGGGGTGGGGGCTCTCTGGGTTGCTGTCTGGGGGGGGCTGCTGGTCCCTGAGGTCCTGGGGTGTTCCTCCTGGAGGTCTGGGGCCCTGGAGCGGGTGCCTTCTTGTGGGGCAGTGAGGGGAGGGGGTACCTTGACCCGTTCCCTGCCCTGGACCATAGCGCTCCTGACGAGCCGTGGGGTGACTATTGATCCCTTCATATGAAGGATGCAGTCCAGGGCATCATAGAAAGGGGCAGTCCGAAGTCCGTGTCCAGACCTCTGGTGGTTGTCCCTGATGGCCTTGTACCCCCTCTTCAGTTCTTTGGCCTTGGAGCGGCACTGTGTTACTGTCCGGTGATGCCCCACCTCCTCCATTTCCCACATACATGGAATATGTGCTCATACATCTCCTGGAATACGTGCTCATTCCTCTGACTGAGCGCGAGCTCCAGTTGATGTTCCAGGGTCCCCCAGATGCGGATGAAGTCCTGGGTCTCCCAAAGCTCCCACTGGCCCCCTCAGTGGTAGGGCCTTCTCCCCCTTCACCCCTCCAGTTCCTCCTCCTCCTCCTCCTCTGCCTGTGTCCTCCAGGGGCTCCGGTTCGTGGGCCTGTTTGCGTGCCTGTGGAACAGAAGTGGGGGGGTGTTGTTGGGTGTTCGAGTGCTGTTCTGCCTTGGTCCCGCATCCCTGCCCCTTCCCCCCCACTTGTCGGCTGCCTGGCCACTCCACCACCACCCCTGGTTCCCCTGTGGTGCCGTGTCTGCTCCCCTTCGTTCTCCTTTCCCGTTTCCAGGGTGCCTCCTCCCCCGGTCTGGTCGCTGTCCCTGGGGCTGCCTGTCCCAGCTGTTGTTGCTGCTGCTGCCCCTCCACCTCCTGCATGTGCAGCACGACCACCTGCGCCTCCACCACCACCACCTTCTCCTCCTCCTGCCTCACTCTCTCGCCCTCCGCTCACCTCTGCCTCCCGCATCACTGCATCCCTCCATGTCCCCCTGCTGCTGTGTGCCCTTTAAATCTCCCTCTGCAGCCTGTGTTGTTGCTGGTTGCCTGGCAGTGATGCTGCGTGCTTTGTCCCCAGCTGGGAATCATTTTCTTTGATTCTGGCTGGTGATTGTCATCCAGACATTACTTTTTTTTGTTTCCCGCTGGGAATCTCTTTGACCACGCTTTCGGAGATGGTTCGGGCTGGAGGTCCAGAAGCGTGGTTGATTTTGACCCCATGTGGGTATTGACTGTGGTGAACATCTGGCGGCTGCCGAACAGACGTTCAGGGCACTTTGGACCCACCGCAGAATTGACGATGGTTCACTGTGGTTGAACGTGATCTTGTAACATCTGAAAATACCCTAGGGAAGGTTATTGAATGGGTGGTGGCTCGACAGCTTCGAGAGTATCTGGGCCAGGTCAACTTTCTTGATCCCTCTCAGTCTGGGTTTCGTCCAGGTTATGGCATGAAGTCTGCATTTGTGGCCTTGGTCGACGACCTCTCCCGTGAGTTGGATCAGGGTCATTCGACTCTGTTGATTCTGTTAGATCTCTTAGCTGCATTTGATACCATTGATCATGGGTTGTTGGTGACTCAGCTGTGAGACTTAGCAGGGATAAGCGGAACTGTTCTTGAATGGTTCTGCTCTTTCCTGGCTGGGAGAACCCAGGGAGAACGTGTGGTGCTGGGTGATTATTCATCTTCTCCCCAGGGCCTCACATGTGGAATTCCACAGGGTTCCATTTTATCCCCTCGCCTGTTCAGTGTGTATATGCTTCCTTTGGGGGAGGTTATCATAGAGTTTGGTGTAAGGTGTCATAAATATGCTGATGACATCCAGCTATATCTCTCGTTTTCATCAGACCCAGGTCCAGAAGTCTTGGTGCTTACCCGATGTCTGTCAGCTGTGGGGGATTGGATTAGGGTGAGTCCCTTGAAGTTAAATCCTGACAAATTGGAGGTGATGGTTGTGGGGAAAGCCGGGGGAGCGATTGCCCCCATCTTTGATGGGGTCCACCCTCCCCTGGTATCTCAAGTCCATAGTCTGGGAGTGCTCCTTGATCTGCAGCTCCACCTGGATGTCCAGGTGGCATCTGTGGTGAAGGGGGCATTCGGCCATTTACATCTGGTACATCGGCTTAGGCTGTATGTCTCAGACTTGGACCTGGCCACAATCATCCATGCTTTTATTACCTCGAGATTAGACTACTGTAACACACTCTACGTGGGGCTACCCTTGGTGCTGGTCCAGAGACTGCAGGTGGTGCAGAATGCGGTGGCTCATCTCCTGAAGGGAACAGGCCAACGCGAGCAAATTACACCAGTGCTCCACTCTCTGCACTGGCTGCCAATAGTCTTCTAGGCCCAATTCAAGGTGTTGGTAAAGCCCTAAATGGCCTGGGTCCCACCTACCTGCAGGACTACCTCACCCTCCGGATCCTGGATCGATCTCCGCAGTCGGCCGGGGGCACCCTCTTTGAGGCCCCAGGTTTCCCGCGTGTCGACCATGAGGACGGCGTTCCTTGTGGATGCACCGCAGCTGTGGAACTCCCTCCCATTGGAGGTCCACCTGGCCATTGACTGTCTTTTTGTAGACAGTGTAAGACCTGGCTGTTCCACCGGGCCTTTGCTGAAGGAGATGGGAGGGGGTTTGGTACTGGGTTATTGTAATTTTAGGGTCATTAGTGTTGTTTTTTATGTATTTTATTTTATTATGTATTTTAAAATGTTGTTAGCTGCCCCGAGATACTTATAGCAGAAGGGGGCATCATATAAATTTAATAAATAATAATAATAATATGGACCCTTCTCTTCCTGCATGCACTCCATGGACCCATCTGCCTTCAACTTTACATGACTCCCAGAACTTGTACTAATTTTTCGGTTAGTCCCTGGGGGAAAAGGGGTCCCCACCTCTGATATAGCACTTTCAGTATCCTTTCTTCAAGCTCCCAGACCAGTGAACAAGAGAGAAAAAAACACATGGGAAAAAATCCTTAATATCCCAAATTCCCAGTAGCATCAGCTTGCAGGGGCATAGCTAGGGTGGAATGACCCCCTGGCCAAGAAGTCAAAATTTACCCCACCCGCCTGTACCCTTTGTCTCCTGCCAGCGGCTTTGCCAAGGGCCGCTGCCCAGCTTGCATGCATGTGAATTAACTTTAATTAACTTTTGCCCTTCCTCAAAATGGAGGTTGTTTGTACCCACTGGACCCTCAATGATGGTTTACAACTGGGTGTTTCCAACAATTCCAACTACAAGCATTCCACAAGCAGAAAGCAAGTAATAAAGCATGCACACAGAGCATTAAATTCCAAATGACCAAGCCACAATCAAACACACAAGACATCCCAAAATACAGCCTATTAAGCACATTATGCTGTACAAAGAGACATTCTTCTAGATATATAACCAGTTCATTTATGCCCCCATCAATTCACGCTGCCCCCACTCATAACCAGTTCATTTGGCCCCCATAATCAATTCATGCTGCTGCCCCACCCCATAATTAGTCGCATCCCCATGTAATCAATTCATACTGCCCCCACAACCAGTTAATTTGTGCCCCCAATAGTCAATTCATGCTGCCCCCATTCCTAACCAGTTCATTTGGGCCCCCAATAATCAATTCATGCTGCCTCCACCCCATAACCATTGTTCCCCCCGCTCCATAATTAGTTCATGCTGCCCCTCCATCCATTCCAACCTCCACCCTGCTTCAACTGTGCAGAGTGGCAGCAGGTCCCACCTGCCCAGCAAGCCCTTCCACCCCTCTGCTTCCCCCCTCACCTACCCATGGCATGGAGTGGACGGCGGCTGGGACTGCGGTGCTGCTTCTGGTGGGCTGCCCACTCCCACCACTCCCTACTCTCCCTGGGTGGGTAGGAAGCCTTGCATTGCTTCAGTCCCCCACCCCTCCCCGCACGCCATTGCGCCTTGCCAGTGACTGCCTAGTATCAGCTGTTTCTGGCTGGAGCCAGAAGCAGCTGACACTAGGCAGCAGCTGAGGGAGAAACTCAAGTCACAGCAATGAGGGGGAGGCCTGCAGCAAGGCAAGGTTTCCTAAGGCGGACTCAAGGAGAAAAATAAATCCTACACAACTGGGCACAGCTATACATGGCAGCCCTCAACATAAATCTGGGGTCGCTCAATGGGCACTGCACCACTGTCAGCTTGCTTGTAGAGTAGGAGACAAAATTCAAAGGAGCAACACTATTTCCCCTTTTCAAAAACAATAAAATCACAAGGCCATATGCAGACTGCAAAGCAAGTATTTTTAAAGTGTTCACACTGCAGCAGAAAGATTGAATATAGCAAGTCACTAAATAAATCTTTTGGAAAGACTTCTATATTCTCTCTGTCATTTTTTTCACTATATGAGCGTACCAAATTATCCTAACCAATTTAAACTTTCAAAGTTCAACAAAAGGTTTCTAAAAGCATCAGGTCACTGGGGAAAAGGGACAAAATCCAAAGAGTCTACTGCAGGTAAGAGCACAACTATTTTCTCCTTTCAGAAACACTTTAAGACTATGGGCATTTTCAAAGACACTACTCACCTCCCACCCACTATACATGTTAAAGAGCACCCAGAGGGCAACACTACAGACCTGAAACATGTGTAGTGGAGAGTGTCTTGTCTGAAAATGTCCTATATAAGTTCATGTGAAAAGCAAATATTTTTGAAGTGCTCACAATGCTGCAAAAATATTAAATTTAAGGAGACTGCAAGTAAAGCTTCAGGAAAAACGTTTAAATTCCATTTGCATTTTTTTCTCTGGTGTACTCAATCAACACACAAAATATGCAAGCCAAATATTGGAATATTTTGTAATTGATATTTTTGGGCAGTGTGTCTGGTATTGAATTTGCAATTATTGCCTTGTATGTTCTTCCTTTTCTGTAAGCCGCCTCGAGTCGCCATGGGCGAGAGAGTGCGGGGTACAAATTAAAGGTTGATTGATTGATTGAAATATGAAAAAGCAATACATAATCCCTCAGATATAAAATATATCAAAAAATATAGTCAAATACACCAAATATCCTAACCAAATATTCAAAAAATAAAAGAAATATTAAAAAGCACCCCAAATTATATTTAAAATATCCAAAAACTATCCTCCCCATCCCTAAAAAATAAATCCAAAATAAAAAATACATCACTCATGGAGAAGGGTCAATTAAAAGGTGCTGTACCGAACTGAAGAGCAAGAAGTCAGGAAAATAAATAACTTAATAAAATCCAATCTGCTCTCTATAGTAGCAGCCTGGAACTGGTCTAGGCCCCTCCTCCAGCCCCTCCCCTTGCCTTTAACCCACTGGTGACCCTGCAGGCGACTGTCCTGCCCGCCCTCAGAACCCCAGTCCATCAAAAGCAAGGGGAGGTTTCCTCCTAATGCTGGCACTAGGTCTAAAATTAGGGGTGTGCATGTCATTTTCATTATTACAATAATGATAACAAAAATTGTCATTTTAGGTATCGTAATACAAAAAATAACAAATATTAATAATGAAAATAGAAATGAAAATGACATTTTGTTTTTTAAATAAAGGGAAAACACTGAGAAACGTATTTATGGCTATACCTTTTTTGTTTCTTATTCAATTCTGATGAAACTTAGAGAGGCTGTGCCCCCAACAGAGGGCGCTATGTGTACAAGGGTATTTTCAGACGTTACAAGATCACAGTCAACCACAGTGAACCACGGTCAATCCTGAGGCGGGGCCAAAGTGCCCTGAATGTCTGTTTTACGGATGCCAGATGTTCACCACAGTCAGTCCCCACCAGCGGTAAAAAATAACCATGCTTCCGGAGCTCCAGCCCGGACCATCTCCGAAAGCGTGGTCAAAGCAATTCCCAACGGGAAACAAAAAAAAGTAACGACTGAACAGCAACCACTGGCTGGAATCAAGCAACATGATTCCCAGCCTGGGACAAAGCACGCAATGTCGCTGCCAGGCAACAAGCAACAACACAGGCCGGGGAGGGAGATTTAAAGGGCACACAGCAGCAGGGGGATGTGGCAGGAAGGAACGAGGTGTAAGGGAGAGGAGAGAGGAGGACGAGAGAGCAAGGCAGGAGGAGGAGGAGGTGGTGGAGGAGGCGCAGGTGGAGGAGGCAGTGGTCGTGCTGCACATGGAGGTGGTGGAGGGGCAGCAGCAGCAGCAGCAGCAGCAGCCGGGACAAGCTGCCCCGGCACCTTCCGCGTGCTTTGACCACAGCTCAGGATCAGCGTAATGTCTGTTGCGCTGCCCCGGGCCATGGTCTGCCAGTCCGATTCCCTGCCATGGTCCTGCTCCCGTCATGTCTGTTTGGGGCCTCTCTTGCCCACGGGGGGTGGTTAGCTGGTTCGCCACCGCTGCGAATCCACTGTGGTGAATTGGGCACCTGTAACATCTGAAATCACCCCAAGTTTAAAAAAGATTAGAGAAAGGGAACTGATTTAAGAAGCAATTGAATGTTGTGATTTTAAGAAAAGCTCCATACACATTCATGGCTACATCTTCTTTATCTTTCATCCAATTTGCATGAAACCTGTGAATATTATGTCCCTCCACAAGCTTAACACTCCTGCCAATTTTGAGAATGTTTGGATAAAGGGTCCTGATGATATAAGGCATTATCTTTAAAAATCATTTCCAGCTGTAACATGTTTATATTCCATCCTGTTTGCAGGATATCTGGTAGGAATGTATCACATACCTTCCCTGTCATCTCTGCCAAACTACAGGTCAATTTGATAAAGGGACCCAATTTTAAAAGCAATTGATGTTGTCCCCTGGAAGACCATTATTCAGATAAACAGCAGCACATGCCCCCTTCCTGCGTCTCCTTCAGTCCACCCTCTCCTGGCCTGACAAGAGGTGGCTGTGCATGCCCCATGGCTATCCCACCCCCAGCCCTCCCCCTTCCTATGTCCCCGCCTCCCTCTACCTCCTTCCTCTCCCCCTCCTAGCTGACCAGCACATTCACAAGAGCACACAGGGTTGGCCTGAAAGGCACGCTGTGCATCTGTGCACGTGCCTCAGATTGGGTGTACCTTGTCTGTCTCCAGTCTTGGTGGATCCAGTACATGCACAGAAGTGCACAGGGCCTTTCAGCTCTGTGCACTTTTGTGCATGTACTGGCAAGCCCCCACCAGCATGCTGGCTAGCTGAGAGGTGACATGGGTGGAGGGAGAGCAAGGTGGGGGCAGGCTGGCTGGCTGGCTGGCTGGCCGGCCATGGCGGTGAGTCCTGCTATTCTGAGGCAAGTAGGGAAGACAGGAGGGGCACGGCTCCTCTCCTTGCCTTTCATGTGCACAAGTGGTGCAGCTGAGAGGCAGCTGGGGCTGAGGCCGAACCAGGCTGACTGCAGGGAGTTATAGGATGGGAGAATGAGGCAGGGGGTTCAGGAAATGGGGTGCTGACCCCTCTCACACCTGCTCACCAACCGCCCCTGATTCTTAATAAACTCATAAGGAAATCTAATCAAGATGTGCCCTCTGTCCCCACTAAAGAACTTCTGAGCTTCCTTTTTCCTGTTACATTCTGAACTGGAATTAATCAGCTCATGACTACGGGCGGATTCAGACGTGTCTTTAAATTGCACAGCTGCCTCGGCGGCATCGTGCGATTTAAAGAACCCCGCACTTCCGGGTTGGTGTGAATGTGGTGAGTGCGCACATTTCCACCTAGCCCGAATGTTTGGAGTGCGGTTTGAAAAGTTGCTCCGAGCAGCTTTTCAAACCGCACTCCAAACATTTGGGCTAGGTGGAAATGTGCGCACTCACCGCATTCACACCAACCCGGAAGTGCGGGGTTCTTTAAATCGCACGATGCCGCCGAGGCAGCTGTGCGATTTAAAGACACGTCTGAATGCCCTCTAAGGGGAGAGGGCACCAGCAGCCTGTTGCTTGCTGACAGTTGCTTAGCCAATCTTTGATTAGAAACATCAGTCCAAAGAGGCAGCTGCAGCATCTGCTTCCCTGCATCAGGAGGAAAGGTGGAGAGAGTGAGGTTACTTCCTAGGCACTCTTTCCTTATCTCTAGCCTCTTGTTCAGTTATCACCTCTGGAAGAGTCTGAGCTGCCTTCAGTTATGATGAAACCAGCTTAAGGCAAACTCCGCTTCAGGTGCCTCCTAATTTAGATTTAACTTACTGTGCTTTTTTCTTCTTCCCACATTTAAAAAAAAACACACCCCACCCTGGGTATTGTGAAGATTTGTCGCAGTTAATTATTGCTTTATTGCAAAGCCGCCTCTGAGATAAATTGCATATTTTAATCTTCCTGTAATTATGGCATGTCAAAGGCAAAGGATTAAAGAAAGAGATAATGGGCCACCTATTTCTTTCCCCATCCCTCTTCTCCGGTGTATCAATTGTCAGGTTTAAGTGGTTAACAGTACAGCCAGTATTTTTCTTACCACTTGAATAATTATATCCTCTCCTTTTCTCAAAGCTCTTAAAGTGCCACAGCCTTGGGTGCAGCCACAGGAGTTGCAGAGGACCCAATTCTCGCATGGCCCCATGGCATAGCCACCACACTGTATGCCTAGTACAGGGAGCTGGTAAGATGGTTTTGTGCCACAGAGTGGCAGAAATATCACAGAGAGATTGGCACATAGCTTGCGGGCAGGGGACAAAGCAAGAGCGGACACTGGCAGGCAGCAGACACTAAAGCAGCAGGCACTGTGACTTGCAGAGGAAGGAGGACACAGATGGTGGTGCATGTCCCAGTAAGGCTTCAACTTCTTGGAAGCAGAATATTGGGGCGAGACTAGCACACAGCAGGCAGACAAAAGATGGAGCATCATCAGGGAGATGGGCAGGCTGGCACTGAGAGGCAGCAGGGACTGGCCAAGGAGACATGCTATCTAAAGTCTGTTGGGCTTAAATTTGCAGAGACTGCCCCGGGGGGGACAGGACTTATGAGAGAGAGAGAGAGAGAGAGAGAGAGAGTACAGACTGGCAGTAGCAGATGTGCAGTTATCAGGCTTGCTTTGGCACCCCAGAGGGGACAGGACTTATGAGAGAGAGAGAGAGAGAGAGAGAGAGAGAGAGTACAGACTGGCAGTAGCAGATGTGCAGTTATCAGGCTTGCTTTGGCACCCCAGAGTATGGCAGACAACACTCCATGGGGCAGGACATATGAGAGAGAGAGAGAGAGGTGGGGGCACTGCTTGCAAGCAGTTCTGGGCATTTGGTACTGTCCTTGGCACCCCAAGCAGTTGCCCTGGAGAACAGGACTTGTGAGAGAAAGACAGGAGCAGGCAGTGGTGGCGTTAGTATTTGAATCCTAAAGTCTGGCAGGGTGTTGAATTGTAGAGAGCACCCCAGGGGGGCAGGACGTGTGTGTGTGTGTGTGTGTGTGTGTGTGAGAGAGAGAGAGAGAGAGAGAGAGACTGGCAGGAGCCAGGAGCTGTCACTAGTGGCTGGCTGTAGCAATATAAAGCTTCCCCAGTGCCCTCCCAGAGCTCCCGTGATTGGTTCTGGGAGGCTGGAAGCATTGAGCAATCAAAGCGTGCCATGCCACTGCCTGGAATGTGCTTTCGATGCCCATTCGCCAGCCAAGACATCAATCATGTCTCCTTGCTCCAAGGTGTCTGCTCCCGCCTCCCTTCCCAGAAGTTGTTTGCCAGGTTTTTCTTCCAAAATGGAGCCTGGCAATAATGAAAATAATAATGAAAACAAACAAATTTCATTATTTTGTTATTTTTTTTGTTTACATTTTTATGAAAACAAAAACAAGATTCTTATTTTCATTTTCATAAAAATGAAAATTAATTGCACACCCCTACAGCCTACCAGCATGGGGTAACTCCAGGTGTATATCAGAGGACAGGAACCTCCAGGTAATGGACCAGCCCTGGCCTGCAGCTGTTTTTGGCCCTTTTCCAGTTCCTAGATCCAGCTTCTACCTTCAAGCCTTGAAGAAGCATGTTCAGGGGGAAGGCAGCAGAGAGGAGGGATGCAGCTGCAAACCGCGTGAAGCATTTAGACGAGAACAAAGTAAGGCGGCTGATTAAAGGATCAGCTGCGTTTTTTGTCTCATCTAAAAATGCCCTGAGTCTCCAGAACTGTACACCCTGCGACACTAGCATCTCCCCTCTCATCCCTCTGTTGGGGAATTCAAATGCCAGTAGAAATGAGAGTGGAGCTGGTGAGAGTCCCCTCCTTGAGTCATCCTCCTCCTGCAGGAAATTTCAGGGAACCAGCGTTTCATACGACTAGTAGCGCTGTAGAAATGATAAGTAGTAGTAGTAGAACCAAAATTAGCGGGGAAATACACAAACTGGAAAGATTGGAGGTGGGAGGTTTTTTTTCCAGATTGGAGTGAGGGGGGCTGAAGGGACAAGGCAAGCTCAGCACAGCTTTTCAGCATTCTATTGGCTGATGACTTCTGCTAGCAAATAGAATGCTGAAGACATCTGCTGAGTCTGCCCCCACTCCCCCTTGTTCTCTTCCCCTCCCATTCCTGATAATTCTCTATCGGCCTTTCTCAGCAACTCCCCACAGAGACTCCATAGTCCTGGTCTCCAGCCACAGACAAGGTAAGATTGCTGGGGAGAGGACAGTGTGGCTTCCTCTTTCCTCCCTACTTTGCATTTTGTTTTACGAGATTCTCATGTTTCTTAGTGAGAATCCAGCTGATTCTTGAGAGTGAGATGAGAATTGATTCTCATCGGGAAACCTAGAATCGAGTTTCAACCCTACCCAGGGTCTTGAAGTTCCTGCAGCAGCAGCAGTAACAGGTGAGTGCCAGCAACAGCACTTGCAGCTAAGGATGAAACTTGATTCTAATCCTTGTTTTCTTCAATGAGAATCAGGGTTCTTGGCTCATTCTTGCAAATCCCCACAGCTCTGGGAGCTCCTGCCCCAGCCCTGGGGATAGCAGGCTTCAACAGGTTCCTGCCCAGCCCCAGGGACACCAGGCTGGGGGTGGGGGGGGGAGACAATCCTCTCAGCGGCCCAGGGGCAGCACAATTGCTAGCTCTCCTCTCTCTTCAGCTTCCTGAGTGTGGTAGCGCTAGCTCTGATAGAAAGGGGTTCATGGTCAGGGATATTTTCTTCCCTGGCCTTGACTCCTTTTTCTATACCCGCTGCTATCCTTTCCTGGCAGCAGGCTCAAACTTTTGGCAAGGTCCACTAGGCCCAGGCCCAGCGGGGGCACACAGTGGAGGGTTTCAGAAAACCAGGGGTAGAGGGTCACATGACCTCAATTTTCATGCCCTGTTCTGCCCCAGGCCCCCAGCCAGCCTAATTGGCTACTTGTGCTGCTGTGCACATGCACCTGAGCTGCTACGCTCCCTACAGGCGGAGAGACTCGCATGGTGACAGCAGGAGCACAGGCAGCCCCCCCCCCCTCACACTTTGGCAGCAGCCTAGGCAATAGGAAGAGAGCGAGCCTGAGTGTGACTGGTGTGTGGAGGCAGACTGCGGGGAGTGCAAGTGTGTTACAAGGGCCTGGACCCACACCCCAGTGGAGTGGCAGGAGGCAGCAGCAGAATGCAGAGGAGGCCAGGGGGCATCATCAGTCCTCATGTTGCTTCCTTTTAAGTCCCCTGGGGTTGAACAAGCCCCCACAGCCCTGGCCAGGCCTCAACTTCCCTGCCTGCCTCAGGGAGGAGTCGCAGGCAACTGCCAGATCCTTCTCAGCTTCAGTCCCTTCCTCCGCCCCGCTCTCTCCTCCTCCTGCTGCCCTGACACATTCCTCCATCTGCCACTGCTGCCCTCCTCTCCTTCCCCATTCCCGCTGACACACATCCCATCCATCCATTCCTCCCTCCCCCGGATCCCTGACACACTCTCCCCATCCCCACCCACCCAAAAAAAATCCCTGGCACACTCCCCCCATCCTTACCCTCCTCTCTGGGTGTTTTTTGACAAGCACCTTCTCACCTATTACCCATCACGCATGTTGCAGAGCAGCATAGGGCGCCAATGCAGTCTTGCACCACGCATGATGGGTGGGTAATGGGTGCAGAGGCAGTTGTCTGACTCACTCCCCCCATCCCCCACCTCCCTCCTGGATCACACACACACACACACACACACATCCATCCCTCCTCCAGATCCCTGACAGACTCCTCCCATCCACCCCCGCCAGATCCCTGACACGCTCCTCCCATCCATCTCTCTCTCCCCCAGATCCCTAGCACTGCCCCATACCCTCCAGCCCTGACACACTCCCCCCATTCATCCCACCCCTAGATCCCTGACACACTCCCCCCATCCTTACCCCCCTTTTGGATCACTGACACACACACACACATCCACACACACACACATCCTTCCCTCTTCCTGACACACTCCCCCTGCACCCCATCCCTCCCCTGGATCCCGCCACACTCCTTCCAGCCAACCATCTCTCCCTCTCTCAGATCCCTGACACACACACCCAAGCCCTGACACACTCCCCCCATCCTTACCCCCCTCTCTGACACACTCCCCCCAGATCCCTGGCACACTTCATCCCACTCCTCCCCCAGCTCTACTTCATTTACCTCCAACATTCCGCATCCACAGTTCAAACAGCTTTACTGCTAGGGGGTGGGGGGCTGGGACCAAGACAGAGCCCATCCTATCCCCCAATTGTACTTTTTCCACTCTTCATCCATCCCTGTCACATTCACTCCATCCTTCCTCTCCCCCACCTCTCCCCCAGTTGTGTATTTTTTTAAATAAAAAAATGAACTTTGCAAGCATGCACTTTAGACATATTTTCCACAAATGAATCTCCCAGTTTAGCAGAAATAAGACTTTCCCCCCTCCAGCCCCATGCAGCATCCAGTGATTCCTTCTTTTAAACCAACCTGAATCATATGGAACAGAGAAATAGGATAGGATCTGGATCTACAATAGCCATGTATTAGTCTGATCCTGCAGTCTTTGCTCGAACTGGTGACTGTAATGGGAGTTTTGCTTGAGTAAGAACTGCAGAAGCAGATGCTATTCTGTTAGGGAAACCTTGGTTTTTTTCCTACGTGCTAGGAACCTCCTAAACCAAGCTAAACTGTATGTAGTGGTGCTGCTGTGGATGATAAGGTTGGGACAGAATTAAGGAATAATGCATAATGTGTTCAAGACAATCCTGTTTCTCCTGCTCCTTTCCAAAGTGGTTTACAGCCACCGTTTTTATATAGCATCCCTAAGGAAAGAGCTAGTGCAAGCAAGGTATTGTTGTCTAGCATCACTATTTTCTACTTGTATTGATCAAGTTGATTAGCTTATTTATTATATTGTGCTATTTATTGTTTTGTATAGGGCTGGAAAAATTGGCAAATATAGTAGATCTGTTATAAAATAGATCTCTCCTAGTCAGAGTCTTTCCTTAGTTACATTGAAGTAGAGCCATTGAAACCAATGAGGTTGTTTACGTTATGTGGAGGCAAAATTCCGTCACCCTTAAAGGCATTTTCATAGAGACACATTAGAGAAGAAGGGGGGGCTAGGTGGACTGAGAACTTTGAAGCCAAGGACCCCAGCCACTGGGATGGGCTTTAGGACACTGAATGACCCTCAGATATATTTTTTAAAAGTCACTCAGTTTAATGATTGTCCGTCTGTTTTGCTGCATGGGGGCGGGGCTTGGGAGCAGCAGCCTGAGAAGGGTCTAGGGGTGCAAAATTCCTAAGTCTGGCCCTGCCTGGTGGGAAAGGAGAGAAGCAGGAATCAAAGCCAGGGTGCAATTCCTCCAGAGGATCCAGGCGGCTCCTGCACTCCCCTCAGTTCCTTTTCCAAATGAAGAGAGGAGTATGGTAGGTGCTCAGATCCTCCAGAGAAGGTCCTTCCTGAACACCCTGCCTTGCTCTCACTTCTCTATCAGCTCAGCAGCTGTGCCAGCAATTGTGCTGTCCCTGGGCCGCCTGTCAAGTGGGCAGCCGCACCGAGTGCTTTCCCCAGGCCACCTGTCAGTCGGGTGGCCATGCCAGTGATCGCACTGTCCCTGGGCCACCTGCCCAACTGACAGGCAACACAGGGACAGTGCAATTACTTGCTCTCCTCTCCTTCTCCCTTGGCCACCTGTCAGCTCCCTGGGCACTCAAGGCACAACTTTATGGTGCTGGCGGACCTGAATGCGGGTGAAGCTGCAGATTAACCTAATTAACAAGTTGTGGGCCCATGGGCCCGTTAGCCTGTGCCCACTCAGATTTGCCCACACAGCAGGCTCCACATTCTTCAGGACAATGCTGAGAGTGGGGGCTGTGGGGTGGGAGGATGGCAGGTGCGGGCGAACATCTGGCAGTCACCTAATAGATGGACAGGCGGCCACCCATCTGATGTGGGCTATTATGGGCTACAATCTTGTCTGTTAACACCCACACATATTGGTTTAACCCGACTGATTTTTTGTCTTGTTCTTTCGATCTTTCTTCGTCCACTCAATACAGTTTGATGCCTTTTGGCGCTGTTGTCTCTTGCCTCCTTGGCTGATCCCCTCCACTTACTGGAATAGAAATGGCTGTGGCATGGTGACATCTATGATCAGGACAGACCTGCAAGAATAATGTAGGCTCATAACAATTAGGAGATGACACCTGAGGCAGTTGCTGTCACACCAACAAAGGGACCTGCCTTGTTAAATTGTGGGAGGGGGAGCCGCCCATTGAGCTGTGGATCACAGAGGAGATGTGCCCTCTCCTGAGTTTGAGGCAGGTAGGCGACAGTTTCACCCTTAATTTTGAACCTCTGAAGTGAGCGACAACAGTCACAGGAACTGAAAATAAGGAGGGCACTTCCCCTACATCACTGCTCCCAACTTGCACTTTAGTTTCTTTAGTGGTGGATGAGTGGACAGAGACACTGCCATTTTGTGGGGCCTATGGGTCAGGTCTTGGGGGGCTAAGGGAGAAGAGCTACCTTCCTATCCAAATTTTGTTGTTTAAAATTTGCTTTATATAGCATCTACATTACCCAGAATTGTATATCTAAATATCACTATCCTGTTACAGTGCAAGGTTGCCTCGCATCACCTAAAGAAAACTTTAAATACATTTTTCACATGTACTGCAATTTTACACTACTATTTCAGTTGTACCATACTTTGGGCTGTTACTTCCCTGCTTGCAGCCATGCTAAGAACAGGCCCAGTGACTCAAAGTGGGTGTTTCCCACAAGGCAGGCGCCTGCGTCAGGGTAGCTCACCCCTTCTGCCCACCTGTGTGACTCAAGTGTGAGGGCTGAAGACACCAGGCGCTTTTTGCTAGTTTCCACTATTGTTTGTGGCCTTTCACAGGGTGCGACTAATGCTCCTGTCAAAGCACACCTTCCTCTTTTGTTTGTTGCTGTTTTTCTTCTGTGGAGTTAATTGCTGGTTTTATGTGTGGAGGGTGGTGTTTTGATAGTCCGCGAGAACAGGGAGTACTAATTAACTGGGGTATGTGGGTTTTTTCCCCGTTGGTGTTAAGTGACTAGCTGAAAAGAGGCTCCTTTGTGGCAATGTAGCCATCTCTTCTAGGTCAGAGCAGACCAAGGGTTGCAGCCAAAAATAAAAAATCAGGAACCATACTGGGGTCAGTAGCCAAGGGTGCTCTGCTCTCCTCTCCTGCCCAGCATCTACCAGTTCCAATCAGGGGGGTAAAAACAAGGTGTGGGAAGAGAAGACACATCTTCCTCCGATTTGGGGTGCAGAAGTCAGTCCTCTCTTTAATTTCAGTCCTGCATAACTTTTCTATTCTTAAATGAGTCCGGGGGCAAGACTTTGAGGGTCAGGCGTAGGCGTGAAACAACAAATCATGATGAATGCTGTTTACGTTGGAAACAGATCGTTTGCCTTCATTTGTGGGACACAAACTTACCGGATTTTCTGCTGTTTTCGCCATTTGTTGTTATTTTTCGTGAGCTGAACAAAGCTGCTATAGCTGCTATAGCAGTTCTAAACCCATGTGCTAATCCTCAGAATGTGCTAATCCTAAGAATGCACCTCCAGGGGCTGTAGAGATGTGTACGTGCTGGGGAAGTACTGGAAATTACAGTAAAAGTGTCGTAAAAGTCCTGGAAAGTGACAAAATTAAGAAAATGGGAAGTGACAAAAAATGATGGAAAATGTCAGAAAGTGATGGGGGAAAATGTCAGAAAGTTACAGGAAACTATGAAAAATTACAGACGCCAATATTGACAACAGCAGAAGCATGGAATCACCAGAGAAGGTCAGTATTTCCCTGCAGAACAGAAACACTTGCTCTTATCCCAGCCCTAGTTTGGAGTCAGGGCTCCTCACAATTTTTTGGGTTGTTACACTGTTGACTCCAATCAGGAGTTACGTTCTCAGTGAGCCAGACTGGTCTAAAGTATATTTCAAAGTATATTTTTATTTGTCAAAAAATAGTGTTTTCTCTTTGGAAAGTGGAGGAGATCCCTGCTTCTGCTCTTAGTTGCTGAACACAGCAATTTCAGGTCTCCAAAATTAATCAGAAACTAAGAATTTTCAGAAATTACTAAAAAAAGGAAAAAGGGAAGCTAGATTTCTCTTTAGAAAGTCTGAGCTGGAAAGGTGAGCTAGGCTTTGAAATTTTTCACACAAAGAGAAGCGAGATCCCCAGCAGCTCTACTGAAATAACAGTCTATGTCTAGGGTCAGGTCAGACCTGCAGCCGGGGGGGGGGGGGGGGGGGGGGGGGGGGGGGGGGGGGGGGGGGGGGGCATCATCAGCTGGAAGATGGAAGCTGCATCAGAAACCAAAAGGTTGATGTATAGAGTCAAGCCACTGAGTCAGAATCCAGATCAGAGCAAGCCAAGGGTTGCAGCTAAAGTCAAAAAAAGAGCTGGATTTGAAGAAGATTAGGTTAGGGAGCCCACAGTCTGGCCAGCAAGCGGAAATCGTGAGCGAACACTTGCCACCTTTTGCTGGGGGTCCATCAGCCAGTTGCAGTTTACTGGAGGGAGGTGACTTAGCACGAGTTCTGTGTTGAACTGAGGTTGTGCACTAGATGTTTGGTAGTAGAGTGGCCAGAGCAACTGCCAGGGCCTAGGAGATCTAGGTTCAGGTTTTTCCCCACAGCACTTGTTCTTAACAGTCTGTGCCCTATTAGCATATGACTTGGCAGGTCCCTGCTCCCAGGTGGTGGTGTTTTAGTTCAGATGCCAAGTCTTTCAAATGCAGCCCATAATTTCTAATTAACCTCCTATTCTTAGAGATATGGAAAGACCCTACTTCTCTAGATCAAAGATCAGCTCTGTTGCTGGTCACTGCAGTTTTGCAGAGAATCATGCACAGGGCTCTATTCCTCACAGCATCATTGCCTCAGATTGGTTGATGGAGCAGACACCTCTACCTTCCATGGGTTTGTAGTCATTGCAGTTTCCTTCAGTTTAATACAGTTATAGTCATGGAACGGATCTGTTTGGTCTTGCACTGCGAGTTCTGCATTGGTGGCAACTGGCAACACAGGAATCTGAGTGGGGCAGCGAGTGGAGGGCAGAGGTCACTTGCTACCACCTTAAAAACCTGCAGATAAGAATTAAGTGGTGGAGTGGAGAGCTCTGGGCTTGTCCTTCAATGTTCTTGTCCACTTTGCTTTTCTTTCCCAAGGGGGGGGGGGGTTATTCCTAATGCACCCGGAAAGGAGAGAACAGCTCACTAGGTGGTGCCCAGAGCAATCTCAGTATGCACTGCCAAGGGAAAGGGACCTCAGTGTTTATTTTACATTCCCCCCAATGTTGAGGGTCACATTCAATCTAAACAAAGCCCTGATCTGACAGATTTGTTGGGGGCATATATCTGTGGGAAGGGGACTCATTAGGTATGCATGACTGGTACAGCTACACAAAGTTTAGGCTACAAGGGGTCCTGCCAGGATCTCTGAATGCAGTTACTTGTAATGAGTTTCATGCAAGGAGGGACCCCAACAGGATCTCCGAGAGTCTATGTCTGCAATGGGCTCTGCCCTAGGAGAGCCAATCACTAAGAATGCCTCTGTGTTTGCTGGTGATGAACACACTGCAAGTTGGATCCTACATGTGCAGTGAGGGATCTATGCAGAATGCCTGATGCCCTAGCACAGTCCAGGGTTGCATTTGCAAGAACCTAAGTGTGTGCAAAAATCGTGAATGATCATTAGGCATGCGCTTATTATCTCCATACACACAGAAATGCATGTGACCTTTCCAACCTAAACTTAATGTGAGCTATAAGATCTGCCCTAGGGAGATACTTGGTGTGTAATGTTTTAACCCAGATGTGACGTTCTATTATTAGGGTGGCCAGATATGCAAGTTTTAGAGGATACTTAAGAGTAGGGATGGGACTTTCAGTTTAAACCAAGAGTTGCCAATAACTATTATTATTATTAGCATGTATAGCGCCACCAGCTGTGTACCTGGCACTTTACAGAACAATAAGATAGACGCGGTTCCTGCCTATGGCTTACAATTTAATAGACATGGACGGGGAGACAAGGAGAGGGGACATAGGGAGAGACAAGGGATAAATAACATTCAAGTGGATGTGAAGTCTCAGGTGCATGTGCTTGGCTTGGTTGCGGTTAGGCAGGAGTCTGCCGGGAGGGCAGACAGTAAATATTGAAAGGAAAGTTCTAACAGGCATCTGGAAAGGTGGCGAGGAAGAGGTGGGTTTTGAGGAGGGATTTGAAGGTGTGGAGAGAGGGGGCAAGGCGGATGTGGGAAGGGAGGGAGTTCCAGGCATGGGGGGCAGCAAGGGAGAAGGGAAGAAGGTGGTTAGGGGAGATGAGGGAGAGTGAGGGAGGGGGTAGAAGAGGAGTGGAGAGTGCGTGCAGGAGTGTGTAGGGCAGAGAGGTAAGGGGGAGCCAGGTTGTAAAGGGATTTGTAAGTGAACACCAGGAGTTTGTGAAGGATGCGTTTGGGAAGGGGGTGCTAGTGAAGTGAGGAGAGGAGAGGCTGTACATGGTCGAAGCAACGGGCTGAGTAGATGACCCTAGCAGCGGATTTTTGGATGGAGATAAGGGGGGACAGGTGAGAGTGGGAGAGGCAAGTAAGGAGGAGGTTGCAGTAGTCAAGGTGAGAGATGGGTTTTGGCTGAGGAGACAGAGATGGGTTTTGACTGAGGAGACATAGAGAAAGGGGTGAATTCGAGAAATGTTGTGGAGGGCGAAACAACAGGACTTGGTAACAGAGTCGATGTAAGGTTTAAAGGAAAGGTGAGTGTTGAAAATGAAGCCCAAGCTACGGGCTTGGGAAACAGGGCAGATGGTGACCCCATCAATAAGGATGGACAGGGAAGAGGGAGAAGAAGGGTAGGGAGGAAAGATAAGGAGTTCAGTCTTAGCAATGTTGAGCTTGAGCTGACATCTGGACATCTAGGCGGAGATCTCAGAGAGACAGTTGATGAGGTGAGCTTGGACAGAAGGGGAGAGAGAGGGGGTGGAGAGAGAGAGTTGAGTGTCATCAGCATAAAGGTGATATTGGAAGTCGTGGGAGGCAATGAGTTTGCCAAGGGACAGGGTGTAGATAGAGAAAAGGAGAGGGCCCAGGACAGAGGAACCCCAACTGAGAGGGGGAGGGGAGTAGGAGTTGCAATTGGGAAGAGACACATTAAAGGAGCGGTCAGAGAGGTAGGAGGAGAACCATTCAAGGACAGAGCTTCAGAAGCCTAGGGAGCAAAGAGAGTCCAGTAGGAGTGAGTGGTCAACAGTATCAAAGGCAGCGGAGAGGCCAAGGAGGCCAAGAATGGAATAAAGGTGCTTAGATGTAGTGACAAGTAGATCATTGGTGATCTTGGCAAGGGAAGTTTCAGTGGAGTGAAGGGGGTGGAAGCCAGATTGGAGAGGGTCCAGGGAGGAGTTGGCAGAGAGGAGGTCCAGGCAGCGGGAGTAAATGACCCATTCCAGAAGTTTAGAGGCGAAGGGTAGGAGGGAGACCGGTCAGTGACTAGAGGAGTCAGAAGGGTCGAGGGTGGACTTTTTGAGGATGGGAGAGACAGTGGCATGCTTGAAGGCAGAGGGGAAGGAGCCAGTGGAGAGGGAGAGATTAATAATATGTAAAGGGTTGGGGGAGGCGACAGTGGGAGCAATGGAGGTCAGGAGGTGGGAGGGGATTGGGTCAAGGGGGCAGGTGGAGGGGTTGGAGGAAGAGAGCAAAGAGGAGATTTCCTCCAGGGAGGCAGGAGGAGAGGAGAGAGGGGAAGGGGCGGTGAGGGAGCGGGGAGAGGAGACGGGTAGGAAGCAATGTCCTGGCGGATCTTGTCAATCTTTGACGTGAAGAATGATGCGAGATCCTGAACGGAAAGGGAAGAAGGTGGAGGGGAGCAGGGGGGCTTGAGAAGGGAGTCAAAGGTGGAGAAGAGACAGCGAGGGTCACGAGAGTAGGATTCAACCCAGGAGGCATAGTTGTTTCGCTAGGGAGATAGAGGGAGGAGAGGGAGAATTTATAGTGGAGGAAGTCAGGGTGGGAACAGGATTTGCGCCAGAGGCGTTCAGCAGCTCGGGTGCAGGAGCGGAGGTAGCGGATAGTAGGGGTGAGCCAAGGATTGGGGTTTGGGGGTCAAGCGGGGCAGGAGGAAAGGGGGGCAAGAGAGTCGAGGGTCGTAGCAAGAGAGGCATTGAGAGAAGAGATGGCAGTGTCGGGGGAAGAGGAGAAGACAGGAGGGGGGAGAGGGAGAAAGCAAAGTCTAAAGGGTTAATAGCCTGCAGATCACAGGAGGGACGTGGAACTGGGGAAGAAGATGAGGGTTGGTGGGAGAGGTTGAAGGAAGTGAGGTAATGGTCGGACACGGTACAAGGATCAAAGGAGAGGTCAGCAACAGGACAGTTTCTGGAGAAGATGAGGTCAAGAGAGTGGCCACCAGTGTGGGTGGGGAAATCAGTCCAGAGGCAGAGACCAAAGGAGGAGGCTAGGGAGAGAAAGCGGGAGATAGAGGGCTGGGAAAGTGCGTCAACATGGATGTTGAAGTCACCAAGAATGAGAGCGGGGGTATCATCGGAGAGGAAGAAGGTGAGCCAGGATTCAAAGTCTGGGAGAAGTCATCTATCGCCAGGGGGGCGATAGATGACAGCGACATGAATGTGAAGGGGGGAGTAGAGACGCACAGAGTGAGCCGGGAAGGAGGGGGAGGAGAAAAGGGCTGGAATCAGCAGGAGTTGGCAAGGAGAAGGCCCACGCCACCACCCCGGCCTTCAGTGTGAGACCAGTGGGAGAACGATAGACCTCCAGAGGAGAGGGTGGCAGGGGTGACAGAATCAGAGGGAGAGATCCAGGTTTCAGTAAGTGCAAGGAGTTGAAAGCGGCGAGAAAGGAAGAGGTTGTGTATGAAGGGGGCTTTATTAATGGAAGAGCAGCAGTTCCAGATGGAGCAAGGGAAGGGGAGTTGATCAGGGAGAAGGCAGGGAATGTGGATGAAGTTGGGGGCTGTGGAGCGACTGAGCTTGCAGGGACTGTGTAAGGGTGGGTGGAGGGGAGGAGGAGGCTTGCAGGGAATGGTTGGGGGAGGTGAGGGGGAGGAGGGGGAATAGGCAAGGGGGAGAATAAGGGGTGGGGAGGTTGGAGAAAGAGTGATGGCGGAGGGAGAGGCAGAAGCAGGGGAGACAGCAGCAGTGTGAGAAGGAGAGGAGAGATGGAGGGCGAGGGATTGGGGGAGATAAGAGGAGACATTCTAGTGGTCGTCGTTATTCAAGGCAGCAGAGGGGATAGCCAGGCCTGTGGCTGACGTGGGAGTCTGGGCGACGGCCAATGGTGATGCGAGTGACGGCTGGAGGAGGTTGTGTAGCACGGATGTCGTCACTAGAGTTGGGTCCTCACGGGCCTCGCTCTGGCCTCAAATGGCCACAAAACGGCCAGTGCCCTTTTGTCGCCGCCCTTCAGTTTAAAACCGCCCTTCAGTTTAAAACTGAGAGATCTGAGAATTGGGGCCTCTCGGCACCCAATTATCGGATCTCGGATCTTCCCATTGAAGTCAATGGGAAATCCTCCTTATTGACTTCAATGGGAAGTCGCGACTTCTCCCTCATTTCCCCTGACCGAAACAGCCGGACAGCGGAGTGGGCCAGTGGTGTGAGGGAGTGGTGGGGCCTATGCCTCTCCTTCACTCCTGCTGGCCCCATCCACTACCTGTCAGTCAGAGTCGGCCGGGGGCCCTGCATTCGGGGTCTCCCCAGGAACGGGGTCCTGAGCAGCCGCCCTGAGCTGCCCCACAGTAGGGCCGGCCCTACCAACAGGAGGCCTGTTCTGTTGCTACAGGTGGAGGGACGGAGTAAAGTTCAGACACTTGGGAAACATTTTAGCTTTTGCTTGAACCCCACCCCACCCCCATTAATTTATAGCCACTAGGTTTTCCAGGGCTCCCAATCCCTAGTGCTAGTTCAGAAACCTAGACTCCAGATTTGGATCCACTAAAGAAGCCTCTGGTACTGATCCATTGTGGACATCAGTATGGAGAGCTGGTCCCATCTCTGTAGGGACCTGTGTTTACTGCGCTTTGCCTATTTGGGGAAAACTCAGCAAAAATGGGTCCCTGCCTGTAATGAACCAAAGTAAGCCCTGGATCTAGCATCCCAGAAATGTGCAGCTTGAGCCTGTATCGCTTTCAGGCAGATGATGACCTCAGATGCTGAATGGTTTCGAGACTCAAGAAATAATAGGGAGCTCCTGGTATCAGCCGAGCACCGCTTTCAGATTCTAGGCTGAAAAGCAGGGGACAGAAACCATACAAATAAAGGACTGCATGAGTGAAACTAGGAGATCTGGCAATGCCAGGCAGCCTCTCAGAAAGCCACTTCTCTGCCCTAGTGGCAATACTCTCCAGAATGGTGTGCGTGTATGTGCACACACCTGCTGCATCCTGCTCATTCTTTTGCCTCTGTGCTCACTCCTACCCTCAGCACTGTTAACTCAGGAGAGTGTGTGTATGGGAGGAGGGGGAGGTAGAGGCATACCTTAGTGCCTTTTAATCGACCTTGGCGCTTCACAGCAGTGGGTAATTAAGAGCCAGTGCACAGGCCACAACACCCCTCCCTCCTCCAGAGCCTGCTGGTGACACTTAAGCACTTCTCTTTTGCACCAAGGGCCTGCACCTCTGGCCCCTGAGCCCAGGGGTATCTGACCATCACTGGGGCTATTGATTGCCAAGGCTGTCTCCTACACAGTCATGCCCTTGAGGCTGTCAGATTTCTGGAGTGATCGCAGGGGCTTAAATCAGCAAAGCAAGCTCGTGAGCTCTCCCCTCACACATTGCAGGAAAAGCTTAGGAAAGGGGGGGGGGGGGCGGGGTTAGAGTTAAATAGATGTGCTGCTTCTGATTGCATCTCTCCTTGCCTGCTTCAGACAGATTTGAGAGGAATTGGGAGGGGCAGGGGATAGCAAGGCATTAGTTCTGATCTCATTCACACAAGGAGTAAACAAAATTCCATTAGCATTACTCCTGAATTACACCAGGGTCTGTGAGATCAGCCTCTGGGAGCGCAGTTTGCCCTAGAGGTATATTTAAAGTTTTGTGATGGAACATTCTTGAGGCAAGGGGCATTTCTGAAAGCAAATCAGCAAATTTCCTTTTCCTGTGGCAATGAATAGAGCCAGACAACTAAAGCAGAGAGAAGCAGAAACAGGAAGAGCAATCCCACCTGAGGGTCTGTGTGGGCCCATGTTTGTGTGGTGCTGGGTATGTACTTGGATATGCCATTGCCACACATTTGTTCTACGAGGGCTTTGGCTTTAAGTCACAGTTGTCCTCAGAAATGACTGGCATTTCAAGGAATTGTTGTCTTTTGTGGCACAACTTCAGACCTAGACTCTTACGTGGGAGATGGTTCTATGCTCACCTTCTTCCCCAGCATCAGTTCTATGCCTGGATCCCAAAGCCCAGTCTGCCCTTGACCAAGGCGTTTCCTTTTTAGCAGCCTTTTCACTCCTGTAATGAATTGTGCCTTCAGCTAGTAAAGGCCAGCATGGTAGCTGCTTTCTGATCCCCAGAAAGCCTGGGCCTGCATGTGCTATTATCTAGATTGGACTCCCTGTCCTGTTGCGGAGACTCCAGCCCCCCACCTCCCTCCCACTCCCCCGTCAGGGGAAGACTTATGTCCTCTCTGGGTAGCTCCAGTTCAGCTTGGTGAGCAGTGCCAATGGGAAAGGGCAGAGCAGTGATAATCAACTGGGGAATTGTCCTCTGTAAATTATACCTGCTTGATTACAACCTGGAAGGCAAGAGAAGGGAATGATCTACCTGGCACGTCAGTATTATTTAATTTTATTTATTTATTTATTTAATATATTTATACCCCGCCCCGCCTGCAAGCAGCTCGGGGCAGCTAACACATTTTTTAAAAACAGCTTTTAAAAACATTTAAAACAGTTATAAAAATCTCACAAATAAAACAGGGAAAGGACAACAAGAAAATATAAAGAATAATAAAGAAAGGTAGGAGGATAAAAACCCGCTAACCCACCCTCCCCAAAGGCCTGGGCAAATAGCCAGGTTTTACAAACTCGCCGGAATGTTAAAAGGCTCAGGGATGGGCGAGTTCCTCCGGGAGGGAATTCCAAAGGCGCGGCCCAGCCACCGAGAATACCCTCTCCATTGTGGCCCCTGGCTTAACATGGGGGACTTCCAAGAAGGCACCCCCGGCAGACCGAAGGAGCTGCTCTGGGGTGTGGAGGGCGAGGCGATCCCTGACGTATGAGGGGCCAAGACTGTAAAGGGCCTTATAAATCAACACCAACACCTTGAACCTGGCTCGGCACACTATTGGCAGCCAGTGCAGAGCCCGGAGCACAAGTGTTGTGTGGTCCTGGCGACCCGTCCCCGAAAGGAGGCAGGCCACCACATTCTGCACTAGCTGCAGCCTCCAAGCCAGGAACAAGGGCAGCCCCACGTAGAGCGCGTTGTAGTAGTCCAGCCTCGAGGTGACGAAGGCATGGACGAGGGAGGCCAGGTTTGGGCCAGAGACGTATGGACGCAACCTCCGCACCAGATACAACTGGCGGAAGCAGCCTTTGTCACCCCCTCTACCTGCTGCTCCAGGTGGAATCCGCGTCCAGCACCACCCCCAGACTCCGGACCTGTTGAGCTACAGGAGGGCGAACTCTGCCAATCAGGGGGGCCAACACTTTCCTCGCTCTCCCCACCTTCATCACCTCTGTCTTATCGAGGTTGAGCTTCAGTCTGCTCTGCCACATTCATTCCGCCACAGCCTCCAAACACTGGGATAGCAAAGAGATGGCAGGGTCTGGGTCAGCTGAAAAAGAGAGGTACAGCTGAGTATCATCAGCATATTGGTGACAGTGCACCCCGAACCCTCTCGCAACCTCCCCCAAAGGCTGCATATAAACATTAAATAATAATGGAGACAGAATGGAACCCTGCGGAATGCCGCAGGACAAAGCGCGGAGGCAAGATGTTTCAGCTCCCAGCACTACCCGCTGGCTTCTCTCCGAGAGGAAAGAACAGAACCATTCAAGAACAGTTCCGTCCAGCCCCCCCAGGTCACGCAGCTGCCTCAACAACAGCCCATGGTCCACGGTATCAAAGGCGACCGAGAGATGTAGCAGGACGAGAAATGTTGAACACCCTGCATCCATCTCTCGGCGGAGATCATCGACCAAGGCCACCAATGCCGTCTCAGTGCCATAGCCAGGACGGAACCCAGATTGAAAAGGGTCCAGGAAACCAATGCTGTCTAGATGCATCTGGAGCTGGATCACCACTGCCCGTTCAATAACCTTCCCTAAAAAGGTTATTGAACGGGCAGTGGCGATCCAGCTCCAGGTGCATCTAGACAGCATTGGTTTCCTGGACCCTTTTCCTTCCCTTTTCCTTCAAAAGGGAAAGTTAGAGACAGGTCGGTAACTGGCGAGTGCGTCCACGTCCAACGATGGTTTCTTTAGCAGGGAGCGCACCACAGCCTCCTTGAGGCTGGGTGACAGCCCCCCCCTGCTGCAAGGATGCGTTAACCACCCTCGCCAGCACCGTCCCCAACATCTCCCTGGAGGCTTTCACCAACCAGGACGGGCACGGATCTAGTTTGCAACAAGTGGCTCTCACAGACCCCAAGACATCCACCCCATCGGCTGGCGTCACTTCCTGAAACTCCCCCCACAAAGATGGACCAGACGAGCCTCCATCACTTCGCACTCTCTACCTACTGCCTCTAATCCAGCGTCAAAGTCGCTCTGATTCCAAGCGGTTTTGTCTGCGAAGTAGGTGACAAACTCCTCACAGCGTGCCTGGGACACGTCCCCACCCAGGCAGAGGGAGGCCGGACTGACCAGCTCCTGCACCACCTGAAACAGCTCCGCCGGGCGTGACTTCGCAGACGCTATGAGGACAGCAAGAAACTCCTTTCTCACTGTCCTCACAGCCTCAACATAGGACTGCAAATGGGCCCTATGGAGAAGTCAGTCGGAGTCAGATTGAGTCTGACGCCAGCGTTGCTCCAGCCTCCTGCCTACTTGCTTCATCCCCCGCAGCCCCTCAGTAAACCAAGGGGCCCTGTGGTGACGAAACCGAGGCAGAGGGCGTCTCGGAGCCACCCTGTCAATGGCCTCCTCCAGCAAGCTGTTCCAATGCTGGACCAGCTCATCAACAGAGTGACCGTCCAGGTCCAAGGTTAACTCCCTCAGGACCTCCTGGAACCTCTGAGGTTCTATCAGCCTCCGAGGGTGGACCATCCTAACTGGTCCCTTCCCCTTCTGGAGGGGGTGCGCTGAGAGGCTGGCCTGAAGGAGATAATGGTCTGCCCATGACAAGGGCACAGCTCTAACCTCCCCCACAACCGGACCCCCCTGCCTCAAGGCCGGAACCGAAGATCAGGTTGAGGGTATGCCCCCCAATGTGGGTCGGGCAGATGACCTCCTGGGACAAATCCATGGTTGCCATGGCGGCCATGAATTCTCACTCTGCCCCGACAAGGCCGGCATCGGCGTGAATGTTGAAGTCCCCCAAAGTCCTGGAGGAGCCCAGCACCACCTCCGAGTCCAGCTCTGCTAGAGCGGTAAGGGATAAATACCTCAAACACTGCATCTTTCTGTCTGGTAGCCATCTTAGGGGATCCACATGGCAGGCACCATTTTGTGGCAGAGCCCTGCCACGGGTAGTCTTTAGCATGATTGTGCACCACACTGTTGCGCTAACAAAATTGCAGTAATATAGCACCGTTCTACCACACTATTGTTACACTAACATTGCTGTGGGAAGGTGGCCCAGCTCCCCGCATTTGTGGCAACAAACGTATGTTCAAAACGCCAGAAATACAGGCAAATCTTCAGCAATTCTTGTTCCTTCTTGAGTGGCTGCATGCATTCCCATTGCTGGGTGCAGGTGCACCGCAGCCATTCTCCGCAGAGCCTTCAAAGCAGTTGTAAGCATGGGACAGACTCCACCCATCCCTTGGCACAAGACTCTCATTGAGCCAAGTGAGGGTATAAAGGGGTGGGGCTATTCCTTTCCCTTCAGTTCTTTCAGCCACAACGCGAGTTCTCCAGCAGCTGAAGTGCCACAGAGTTCCTCTTCAGTTCTGTAGATATTATTTTTTTTTAAATATCAAAATAGAGTTTCCTTTACCTTCTATTCCTTTAATTAAAAAAAAAAAGAGAGAGAGAACCTCTCCCCATCTTTCCTTACCTCCCCCTCCTTATTCCTTACTGCCTCCATTTGGAAATTCTTTAAGTACTCTGGAGGGGTGGATTTATTAAAAACACATCTATTAAGAAAGGAGGGTTCAAAGAGTGCATAACTTACCTAACTCCCTATTCCATAACTGACTTTACACGATAAGTGCTTGGTATGTTTGGGGAAAGGGCGCTCCCCTACAGGATGCTTAGGCTGTCAAAGTTTAACCCCAGGCCTAAGGACGACAGACAAGCAAGACTCCAGTTGTTCCTCATGAAGAAGGCCCTCACTCCTTCTGCACAAACACCACTTTCTTCTCAGGCGGACACCAGAATTTTTCTTGAAATAAATCCACCAACACCAGCACTGTAGTTCCCATGCCAGAGCTGCCGACCGACATGGGCGGAACCAAGGAGAATCAATTTCCTCACCCCCGAATTGACAAGACCCATGTCAGCATCAAGCAAATGTTAACGAATGCAGATTCAGCACCTTCTGTGAGCAAAAAGCACTCAGATTTTTTTTAAAAAAAAAACAACAGAAAGAAGCCACTCCCCAAAGTCCCTGGGCTCACAGAGGGCTGGCCATGGTGCTGAAATGAGAAAGAAAAGATTCCACTCCTGCCTTACTTCCTGACAAGCCCTCGGCACCAGGTAGTGCCCAGAATGGTGAAGAAAAAGAGATGGTGTTGGACCCCACATGAAGATCCAAGCCTTTATTGACACTGGAGGTGGCATGGAGGCCATCCACACTGCTGGAATGGACACCTCACTCAGCGATAGCAGGAGAGAGAGATCAAACTTGCAAAACACCAGTGCTGATCGTACCAAGTACCTGAACACACACAAAAATGCCAACTCCCTCAATACAATCAGAACCAGTTCACTCATCAGCATTAGCAGTACCCACTACAATAGATACTACTAACTTATCATCAAGGCAAGTGACTCCACCATCATTACAGCCTCATATAAGAATCCAGCAATAACCTGAGCATTCAGCCACAGTAGTGGCATGCATGCATCCATTCCAAGACCAGGCATTTGGTGAGGGAGATGGGTAAGGCGTGGGGTGGGGGGATTTTAAACTCCACCATGTTGATTATTTTATACTGTTCTATGTTATATTTTATGTTTTTAAAATTATTATTAGTTGTGATCCACCTCGAGCTGCCCTTAGTAGGAGCGTGCGGGATATAAAATTTGTAGACACATCCCTGCTTGGCTGGGGAACCCATTGTCAAGGCCTAAACATTCAGGGCCAGTGGTCAGTAGAAGAGAGAGAATACCTTGTCAACTTTCTTGAACTAAAAGCAATAAAGCTGGCTCTGAAATCCTTTATAAATCTGCTCAAGGGCCATGAAGTACAAATTTGTACAGCCAATACATCCTCAATGTAGCACCTAAACAAGCAAGGAGGAGCAGAAGAACAAGATCACCTCATCTTTCCAAGCTATCTGAGGAGATCTGGAACTGTTGTATAATCAAAAACATTTACATCAGAGCTGTGCATGTCCCAGGAGTACAAAACATGTTAGTAGACATTTTAAGCACCAACACAAGTGGACCCTAAAAGATGACATACTCCTTTAATTATTTGCAGCCTGGGAGATGCTAGATGTAGACCTTTTCACCACGCCACACAACACAAAGATCAAAACTATTTTCTCTCACAGGGACTACACGGGGATTGTTGGGAGACACCTTCATGATTTGTTGGAATTTCAAATTTCACTATTTCTTCCCGCCAATGCCTGTGGTAGCCAAGATGTTGCAGAATGCATGTCATTTTCGTTATTTAAATCAGTCATTTTTGTTTTCATAAATATCAAATTGTTGTTTTCGTTTTTGCTTTTGTTTTCATTTTCCATTGGTTTCAATGGAAAAAACATTTTTGGTGGTAACATTTTTTATTTTCACTATATGTGTCTGAAACTTGGGATACATATACTTCAGAAGGAAGGCAATATGTGTACCAAATTCCAAAACATTTGGATAAAGGGATCAAATTTTAGAAGCAGTTGAATTATTTTATTTTGCAAACATCTTCATATGCATTCTTAGCTGTACCTTCTTTGCCTCACGTTTAATGTGGTTTAAACTTGGCACATTTATACCCCTTTCCATATTTACTATCTCTGCCAACTTTTAGAAGGATTGGATAAAGGGTTCTGGTGATATGTGCAATTACCATATAAATGTATGTCTGACTATAACATCTTTGTAGTCCAACTAGTGTACATGAAATTTGGCAGGAATATATATGATACTTTCACGATCATCTCTGCCAAATGTTAAAAATATGTGATATAGGGTTCCAATTCTATATGCCTGAACAGCATATGCAGAGAAGGAGTCTATGCCAGGGATTCTCTTACGTATCACTGTGGTATAAGATCGGTTTGTGATGCCAATTGGTCAGCATAAAGGTCAACCAAATGTCCTAATTCTGTTCTGTGACCATCCCAACGTCTCTCCCCCACTTGTTACTGGGAAGTCAGAAGCATCTGTTTAGGAAAGAACCAATAGAGATTCTCTTATGTCCTCTGTCACAGTGCTGCAGGATGTGATTGTGATGATAATTGGCCAGCCTGGATGTGTAAACAATAGGGGTGGAACACCCAGGAGAATACTGGATACTGGATGTACTGGTATCAGATCTCCCTGGTACCGGATTTACCTGTTCTTCACCTTTGACTCCCTTCTCAAGCCCCCCTGTCCTCCTCCTTCCTCTTCCCTTTCTGCTCAGGATCTTGCTTCTTTCTTCACCTCCAAGATAGACAAGATCTGGTTCGACATCGCTTCCCACTTCTCTTCCTACTCCCTCCCCTCTCCCTCCTCCCCTCCTGTCCTCCATCCCTCCCACTTCCCTTGAGGAAATATCCTCCCTGATTTCCTCCTCCAACTCTTCCACTTGCCCCCTTGATCCCATCCCCTCCCGCCTCCTGACCTCCATTGTTTCCACTGTCGCCCCTTCCCTCCTAACCATCATCAATCTCCCCCTCTCTATTGGCTCCTTCCCCTCTGCCTTCAAGCATGCCACGGTCTCTCCTATCCTCAAAAAAGTCCACTCTTGACCCTTCTAGCTACCGTCCTGTCTCACTCCTTCCTTTTGCTTCCAAGCTTCTTGAACGTGTTGTCTACTTCCGCTGCCTCATCTTCCTCTCCGCCAACTCCTCCCTTGACTCCTTCCAATCTGGTTTTTGCCCCCTTCACTCTACTAAAACTGCTCTCGCTAAGATCACCAATGATCTTCTTGTGGCTAAATCTAATCGCCTCTACTCCAGTCTTGTCCTCCTTGACCTCTCTTCTGTCTTCGATACTGTTGACCACTCACTCTTGCTGGACTCACTTCACTCCCTTGGCTTCCATGGCTTCATCCTCGACTGGTTCTCCTACCTCTCTGACTGCTCCTTCAGTGTGTCTCTTGCCAACTCCACCTCCCTTCCCCTCTTGGTTGGTATTCCCCAAGGCTCTGTCCTTGGCCCTCTCCTCTTCTCTATCTATACCCTGTCCCTAGGCAAACTCATTGCCTCCCATGGCTTCCAATATCACCTCTACGCTGATGACACTCATCCCTCTCTCTCTCCCCATCTATCCAAGTTCGCCTCACCAGCTGTTTCTCTGACATCTCTACCTGGATGTCTCAACATCGACTCAAACTCAACATGGCTAAAACTGAACTCCTTATCATCCCCCCTCATCCTTCCTCTCCCTGTCGATCCTCATCGATGGGGTCACCCTCCTTCCTGTCCCCCAAGCCTGTAGCTTAGGCTTCATCTTTGACTCACCCCTTCCTTTTATATACCCTACATCGACTCTGTTGCCAAATTCTGTCGCTTCTCCCACCATAACATTGCTAAGATTCACCCTTTCCTCTCTTTTTCCTCTGCCAAAACCCTTGTTCACACCCTGGTCATCTCTCGCCTCAATTACTGTAACCTCTTTCCACTGGCCTCCCCTGCTCTCCCCTTTCTCCTTTTTATCTCTGTCCAAAACTCTGCTGCCACAGAGTTCCACAGACTGGAGCTTTCAGTTCTTTTTCTCGGCTCTGTTTCCAGCCCCCTAAGGGGCTGCTGTTCCTCTAGCTGCCACCTGCACTCAAAATTCCAACCCAGTTCAAGCTACAGCCTGGTTCCTCACTGGCTTATTTGGATGTCCACCCAGGGAAAGGGAGGGAGAAGGACTAGAGGCCTTGCAACATGAATATTAATAATCCAAACCCCAAACAAGGTATGCCCTCGGGCATAGCACTTGACCTTTTCCCTTGCTAAAGCCCTGTTGATTAGAAACAGATGCCACATGAAGTTGAGCCACCCACAGTCCCTGGGGAACCTACTGCTGATGGCAATTAAACAATTGTTGGTTAATAAACTGAATTTGGGGCAAAGGTCAGGAGAAGTGGGGACTCCACCAAGCATGGCCTGCCAGCTTAACAGCTACATCCAAGGAAATTTTGCATATTTATATCTGGTTTAACAACGCACATACAAAGCATTATTTAATGCATCCTGCTTTATCTGTTTTGGTTATTTTGTCTTCAATATTTTGTTTACTTTCTTTATGCAGTGTTTCAGTAGTTCGTTCCCTTCAGCAATACTGTTTATTATTATTATTATTATTTATTTATTAGCAAGCATTTATAAAGTGCCAGCAATGTACATGATGCATTCAAGTGCCAGCAATGTACATTCATGAAGACGTGAGGTCCCAGGTGCACGCACTTGGCTTGGTTACATCAAGAATGATGGCTGGTTGGCCCAGTGGTGAGGATATGAGTACACAGACCTCAGATAACAGATTGTACTGGATGGAGGGTATCAGCAGGAGTTAGGTGAGGGGAGCGAGGAGTTGGGGAGAGCAGAGCAGAAGAGGTGGGTCTTGAGTAGAGATTTGAAGATATGAAGAGAGGGGGCGAGGCAGATGTGGGCAGGAAGGGAGTTCTAGGCATGGGGGCAACTAGGGGGAAGGGACGAAGGCAGTTAGGGGAGCAGGGGAGGCGAGGGAGGGTAACAGAGGGGACAGAGGAGGAGCGGAGTTCACAGACTGGAGTATGGAGGGAAATTAGTGCAGAGAGGTAGGGGGGAGCAAAGTTTTGAAGAGCTTTATAAGTGAAGACTAGGAGCTTGTGCAGGATTCGTTCAGGAAGGGGGAGCCAGTGAAGAGAGGAGAGGAGGGGCTGCATGTGGTCGAAACGATGGGCTAGGTGGATGACCTAAAAGGGGATGTCGGCTCCCGAAAAGGATTGAGATTTTCAAAGGCAAAGGCAGAAATGACATTTAGACAGTAAAATCCCATTTACTTTCAATGCAAGTTGGGTGTCAAACTGCTATTTTAACCTTGTAAAAATCTACCCCTAAGTTAGGAAGTTTGTTCCCACAGTTCCCATTGAAATGAAGAGGAAGTTGAATCCCCCTGGTGGGTGTGGAGACTTTACCCATAAACTCAGACTCTATACTGGGTTTGCTCTGTATTGCTAAGAAGCTGCCCATATCTCTGCAAGCCGTGTCCCCAGTTGTCCATGATGTAATTTCTCTCTCTTTGCGAGTTTACTTATTTGTCTCAGCTGTTCTGCTCTTTTTAGACATCCTGCAGATTTCTCCTTTTTCAATACAGTTTCTACTATTGCTGTGGCAGATGTGTGTAAAGGTCATTCCAGGATTTGGCTACTGTTTCTTTTATTATTCTGTGCAAAGCTGTTTGAGTCAGTGGGGGAATTGCTTGTTTGAATGGTTCTCTCTGTGTTCCTGGAGCCAGCATCACTATAAAACATGCCAAGATTCCATTTTCTTTCCTTCCTCACAGAGTGTTTTTAAATGAGCACGGCAATTGAGTGGGGTCCATGGCCACTGAGTGACCCTGCTGCAGAGCACCCACTCAAGTGAAGTGCGTGGGGAAGGATTTAAACAGGCAGCTCCCAGCATGGCTATCCCAGCCACAGAGGCAAGCCCCCATGCACTCCCTCTGCCACAGACTATGCAGGAGGGGGGAGCGTTCCGGGCTGGCCTTTACAATTGACCCAGGCTCCCCAGCACTCCCAGCCAGTTCTTGTGACTTGCAAAGGCCATGTTTCCCACCCACAGTGGGTATGAGCTGCAGACCAGTCTGGTGGTTTGGCTGGCCGCCCCAGTTCATACAAGCAGGAGCTCCATGGCTGCCCATTGCCACAGAGCTATTTGGCTTGCCCCGTACAGAGCACTCCGGATTTCCTGGCAGTGCTCTGTGTGTGACCATCAGTGGGTGCTGCGTGGCTTACAGGAGCATGTATCCCCCCTCCACCTTCAGATAGGCAGTGGGCTCCGTGACTCCTGGTTGGCCATGCAGGGTACCGTCTCATCTCCAAACAACCACAGTTTCAGCACGTGCTTGGTGTGAATCTGAGGGCACTTCCGCTGCAGTCTGTGAAGTGACTCCAGAGTTTCATTGCCTAATAGATCAGAATCTAATCCTTCCTTTACTTTTGGATTCTTCCTTCAGCTTTAGGGTCTCACTATTCTCCCCAATGCAGACGGTTCCTTTCCTCAATAGTGCAGACTCTGCCAGGAATCCTAGATGCAACTTTCACTGGACAAAGTTCTAGAATTTTAACACAGTCTCAAGATCACAGAGCTCCTAGTGCTGGCAGGATGAGGGATGGGCAACATGAGCACTTCCCCCAAGCAACTCTCCTGGCTCTTCCCCACCATGTGGTAGTTGCTTGTCTCTAGAATCCCATGCCAGTCTCAGGCTTTCAGGAGCAGCCGATTGGGCCACACACTGTATGGGAGTTTGTGACATGGCCAGATGTTTACGTGGCACAAGACTGAGGTCATTAATCCTTCTCCATGTGCAATTGACTTAAACAGGAACAGAAGCTCCAGGTCCCCCCTGGGATAGCCACTGCATTAGTTCACGAGCCTTATGAATCACTGAGCTGAGACAGCAAAAATTTGCCACCTTAGCCATTTTGTATCCTACTGCAATGGCAGCTCCATGACACAGACTCCTTGTCTCCTCAGGAGAGAGAACAAGCTGCGGATCCAGAGCGGCTGGTTGTGCCACCTGGCCCCAGAAATCATCCGCCAGCTCTCACCTGACACTGAAGAGGACAAGCTTCCCTTCTCCAAGCACTCCGACGTCTTTGCACTCGGGTAGGTCTCCTTCTAGAGAGGGGGGCCTTTCAGGTGACAGATGAAGCCCCTGCTACACTAGGTCATTCTGGTGGCATGGGCAGAAACTGGAGAGGGAAGAGAAGCTGGGCTGATGGGAATAATGCATGCTACTGAAGCAGAAATTTCATAATTCACTTGGCTAAATTGGAACAAAGTTGGAAGCTCTGAAGGCAGCTGATTCCCCATTGTGGGAAAAGTCCTCTGGTCTGTTGAGGGAAAGTGGAATGTGGCAAGCTCTGCAGCATTCTGGTGCCTACTGAGCTAAGCACTACAGCAGCACACCATCTGGGAGCATGAATGCAGGGGGTTGTTGGAAAGCCAAGGGAGTTGTTGTGCCTGATGTAGGTCTGTCCACTGATCACCTGGGTCCACTGGGCATAACCTAATGTTGAAGGCATCACAGTGCACTTCCTCCTCTCTTGTAGTCCACAGTCCATAGTGTTGTCTGTAGACAGGAAGCCCCAAACTGTGGCTTTCAAAAGGGTGGGAAGACATCTCTCCCCAGGTTGCAGGAATTTGCCTGGCCACAGTGCTCTGCAGCACCTTAAATATTAATGTCAAGAACTTCACCGTAATCTAATTTGTAGAGCCTCTCTAAATTAGGAATGTGCCTCAATCAAAACCCAGTTTCCAAACTGAGAGGAGTTTATCAACTGAATTCATATGCAGGTTTCAAAGCTGACCCATATCTCTAGTTCCATGGTCCCCAAAGTTTATCTGCGTGGCCCATTTTGAGACTCACCCTGAATCTCAACCCATTGTTAAGAACCTCTGCTCTAAAGGGTTGGGCCAGACCCCTGCGCTTCACCACCACCATCCTGTGCAAAAGGAATTTCAATCTCAAATCCCAACTCTAAATGCCTTTATAATATGGAATAAATCCTGATGACATGCCCCTGAAAGCCAGGTTTTCCTGTGCATGTGCGAGGGTGAGGGACCCAAAAAGTTTCTAGATTCCGAATACTCTATGAACGGTATCCTCGAGACTCCAAAATACCTAGAATACTGGTGCTGACTTTCTAAGGTTCCCTTTGTAAGGGCTTGATACAGGATTATCAGGTATTCTTGTAAATGGCTAATCAATTGCTATCATGTTCAACAGCTCAGTCAGTTACTTATAGCACATCTGCAGCACCTTTCTCAGACAAACTTGTCCCATAGCTAACACGGACCTGGAGCATAGCAACCCTCTTGTCTGGTCCCTTACAAACAGACCCGAGAGCATTCCTCCATCCCGCCCAGCCTGCCAGGCAAAACTAAAAACATCTTTCAGAATTACAAAATTCACATGGCAGAGAATCCATCATGTCCCCAAGTGAGAAGTTCCAGTGGCAAGTTACTCTCACTGCATAGAGCACTTTTGTCTGCAAACATGGTTATTAACACTTTCTAAGCCATTGATAAGAAGGACACCCTTGATATAAAGCATGACAAAACAGCGCTCGACAGTCATAGGGAAAGTTAAATGACTGAACATGCAGGAATCACAATCCTCCAGTGAGGTGGTCCTTTGCTAGCAGTTAGCACAGGTGAGAGTCCTAACCAAACAGTACTCAACACTTCAGTGAGACTTGCTTCCATTCTTATCTGCAATAGCGCAGCCGCATACTACTCCATGGAGGATCATACCCCAAATCTTGAATTCCCTAATTTGCAGCATTAAGAGAGGCAATTAATCATGCTTGTGCTCTACCTAAGAGAAAACACCCACTCGGCCCAGTTGTCCTCCCCAGATAAAATCTTTGTTGCGGCAGACCCAGGACTACCTATAGGTTTTATCCAGTGGATTAATTTTCTTGCAAGCTGCAGTCATAGACACCTTAAAGATTTTAGCACACAGTGATTAGTTTATGTGAAACCCCTATCTGATGAGATGTTTCAATCCCCAAAATGCAGTAATTAAACCAGTACAGGTTTTTAGTGTAACTTTAACTAAAAGAAAAAAGTAATTATGGGATCTTATCACAGTCAGTCTTGAACAAATGGATCTCACTTGAGTTTCCAGCAAAAAACTTTACTCTTGTGTTTGAGTAGCACTCTCCATTTGTGAGAAGCCATTTCAGCGCTAGGTTTCTAATTCCCTCTCCCTGGTTGGTAATATCACCTCAGAAGCTTGAAGATAGTGGACAAGATTCTCAGTTAATGTAAATTGTCTTCAGTGGAGTTTTGCCAAATTGTGATCCAAAAACTTTCACTGAAGATTTTTGGGCCAACTTGAATCTTCTCAAGGTGAAAGTCTTGCCATTGGGGGAAAGTATTCTTAAATCTCAGTAAGGATCCCAGCTCAGCGTTATTGCTCCTACCACCAGGCCTTCCTGTCTGGTAGTCCACACTGGACCCAGACCTGTTCCCAGAAGGTCCAGGTGGCTCTGTTCCCCTTTCCCCCACAATCCATTGTTGGCATTCCTGTGTGTCTCATTAACGTCAATTTAAGCAAGCCTATCCGCTTGCTCCCTGTTCAGACAGACGTTACCAAGCCCCAGCCTTCACTGCATTTTTCAAGCCCTTTCTTCCACTCGCTTCTGCCTCTTCTTTGCCAAACTCTAGCCTTGCTGCTGAGCTCCAGGGCCCACTCAGAGGAGAGCTCTTTCTAAATAACTGCAGTCCCTCTGAGCTATCTTTGACTTCTAGGGCTGTGTTTTAAAGCCCAACCGTTCCTAATCATCCATGTAAGAAAGGCAGGTACCTGGAGCAGGACAGCACAGTATCTAACCATTGTCCATGTACTAAATACCAGATTTTACTGACGTTTGTTTAGGCCTGCAGGGTTCCTCCTAGCCCCCTATGGAGAGCTGGCTTGAATGGTCACCAGGGATTACCAGCCTGACAGAAAGCCCAGGCCATGGCCCCATTCCCCTAGACATAGAGAGGATGATAGCCTAGGGGTCTCTGCACAGCTGATTGATCTCCTGTCCCCTCCCTCCCACTACACTCTGCTAATCCTTGTGGTGGCCCAAGATGGCATTAGGGTAAATGCCTGCAGCATAGGCAGGTCTATAAAAGTTTTCTTATGAGGAAGTATGTGCTTATGACCTCTGTTAATGAAAGGGGGAGGAAATAAGCAATAGAATCACTCTGCTTAGAATGTTTAAGTGTCAAAACACTAAATGAGTCCATCAGCCCTGCCACAGTAATTAATGTTATACTTTCAGCCTTATAGTTAAGGGAATAGCCCTGTGCAGGTCAAGGGGAAAAATATTTGATGTGAAGAAAAACAAGTCAATTAAAGCAGAGGCAGCTGTGGATCAGGAAGAAACCAGGAAACAGAAGAGCAGCTTTTTATTCTCTGAAACGTCTCTCTGTGTGTTCTCCATGGAAGACTCCTCCTCTTTGTGCCCTGGAGATAGACAGCTGTGATCTCTGGGTCCGATCTCGGATGGTTTGCCTCACTCCAGTTATAAACCAGGAGTCATTGTCCAGCAGTAATGGCTCTCGGCATAGCGGGAAAAGGCACAGCTGCCAGCACAGTCATGTTAAACTTGCCTTCAGACTGCATAACCTGATGCGCCTATGCTTGGAAGGGGCATGTATTAGAAGCCCTGAAATTCAGTTTAGAAGCACAACAGGGGGTGCATCCTAGCCCTTTGCCCACAGAACCATACTCCTTGATTCTCCCCTCTCTTTCACATTATTCATCAATCCCCCGCCAGGTCGACAAACTTGGTTTGTCTACCTGAAGGGGTGGTGTGGGGCACTCATAGGAGACAGGACCATGCCCTTTCCCTTCTCCACAGAGCACACCGCCCCACTCCGAGAAGCAATCGGTGCTTGGAGAATGCAGGGCCAGAGGAAGAGGAGGAGGGGACAGGGAGCTTGTGCTCTCAGAGGTGGAGATAATTGGGGGGGGGGGGTGTTGGGCTATCCCCTCAGTTTCATCCCTGCTGCTTCAAGTACACAGGGATTGTGAACTAGAGAAGAAGTCACAGTGGTGGTATAGAGGCATTGTCATGGGAGCTCAGAACTACCTGGCTTTTGCAAGGCTTGATCCCCACTGACTGATGCCTTACCAGGCAGGTCTCATTACCATCCCAAGCCTAGGTGCGTTACCCTTTGACTTGGCAGATCTCTTGTTTTCATCTACTTCCTGGGAATTGAAGAGCATATGTCTGCACTTCGTTGACGCATCCAGAATGAGACACGGACTCCAAGTTGGGGTTTTAAAGGCTGCAGTCTTTATTAGAATTTAATTGTGATTAGGCTAAGTGGTGTAAATGCCTCTAAGCAATTCAGGTCCAGCACTCCAACTCGTATAACTCTTAATAGTTAACAGAACAGGACTTGGCCTGGATGTGCCCTCCAGTGCCATCCCAAAATAACGTCTCCCCTTCTCTCACTGCCCCGAGGCCGTGATTGAAGGCGACCTTGTCCTTTCGGACTGGAGCAAGGATACAGTGCCGAAGGATTAAGGACCGTGCTTGTCCTTGCCCTCCTTTTGGCCGGCACTTCTCCCTGGGATGTAACCCTCGTGCTTGCTGTGCCATGCAATTGCGCCAGGTGTCACCTCCCCATCTCTTAAGGCGATGCCTCCCATTGCTAGTTACTTAACTAATTTAACCAAAACCAGTGCTGGACCCCAGCCACTAAGGGACCGCCGATTCTACATTGGACGATCCCGACCCCCACCCAGCCTAACATCATCTAACATTTCCACCAGCTTTGCCTTCAATGTAGTCAAGTATAACTCGTTGCCCTCTGGTGACAAGTGTACCCCATCCGGGGGATACAACTCCAGTGACCTGTGGGTAATGCCATAATGGGAAATCTTTGTCCTTCCCCTAGAGTGAAGCCATTTCCCCACCTCTCTGTTTATATTACGCCAGGATTTGTCTACTTTCCGTGTGTTCTGAGCATTGTCCCACCTCACCCTGACTACCAAGTCTGTCCAGACAATGGCAGCCCTGGGGAAAATGCACTTCACTTCCAGCAAGTCAGCCCTGATGTTAATAACCATAGCCACCTCTGTCAATGTAGGCAAATCGTTCTCCCCCAAGTGGATTACTACAATATCAGGTTTCCTGTTAGTCCCCACTGCACGAAGCATGGGAAGTAACTGGTGCTACCGCATGCCGCTCCGCCCCATCCAGCGAATTTCGGTTCTGCTTGCCAGTCCCAGCCAGGTTCCCCAGTGGGTCTGACCCGCAGCTTTCACGGCCCACCACACCAAACTGTGGCTGATGATTCACACCCACCCGCTGCTGCGACACCCGGCTGCACCTGAACAGACAGATAGAAAACAGTTAGCATACTAGATCATGAATGTATGAGCGATATGCCTGAGAGTGCCACCACCCCATTACCCTTATCCTTTGCTCAGGGAGGTCTGCTGCGGCAGCGAAGGATGCAGCCCCGATGCAGAATGAGTGTGTTCCATATTCCAGGGATAGAAGACGCAGGTGGAACAATGCCCTCCTCGGTACCGCCGTGAACTGGTACCTGCCCACTAGGGAGCCTTGGTAGTGCCTGAAAAAGGGGCCTGCCAGTGGTGGTTAGACCCTGATGTATTCCTCGTTCACTCATACAGGGCACAGTTTCATAGCGCCAGCCCTGTGAGGTCACCACGTGGCTCCTGCCCCGCTGATCTGTTTTCGACCAACACAGGTGCAACCGGAGCGTGTCGTTACCCAAACCTACGTCATTGATGGATAAGGCTCGCCCTGAGGAATCCCATCCGGACTCAGCTACCACTTCGCTAACTCAAAAGGCTGTAAATTGCTGCGAACAATAACACTTCAAACTGGTTGAAACAAACATAATTAAGGGCATTGATTATCCTAAGGAGGAGGGCGAGCATGATTGGGGCCCTGCTATCTGGCACCCGGGTTTGCTCCCGCGACCAACCCTCCATCATTCTGCGGCGATAAAAACCTCGGGCGGGAGGGGGGAAACTGGCAAGGCCACTCATAAACCCCAATGCTGCTAGTTTACCGGAGATGGTACCCACCGCTGCCCCCTGACACCTCAACGCCAGTTCAAATTGTAACATATGTGCCTCGGGGATAGGGAAGCCCACTCCCCAACCCTGTTGTGCTCAAAATTCCTGAAAGGATCTCGTGTATGCTGCCTGTGTTCTTGCCGCCAGAGATCCCAGAACGACGTTGTGCAGCTCTAGGATCCAAGGCTCCACAGTGCTGGGGACATGGGTTCCAGCGACAAGCGGGCTCCGGGGGCTAAAGAGTGAAATCGCTCCATCTGGAAGTGAGAAAGGGCATCGGCTATCCCGTTACTAATGCCGGGCACGTGCCATGAAACAAAAAGAATATTATGCTTTAGGCACGTCAACACCAGTGCCCTAACCAGCTTCATGACCCAAGGGGACCTAGAAGACAGCGAGTTGATGATGTGCACCACCACCACCATGTTGTCACACCAGAAGAGGACAGAGCGGTCCTGGAATTCAGCAGCCCAAATATGGACTGCCAAGACAATTGGAAAAAACTCAAGAAAGGTCAGGTCCTTCGTGACCCCCCGCTCCGACCACTCCTAAGGCCACGGTGCAGCACACCACCTGTCCCTAAAGTACACCCCAAAGCCACAGCCCCCTGCTGCATCCAAGTGCACTTGAGGCTCGACCTCCATCAGGAGCTGGTCCTTCCAGAAACTGACTCCGTTGTACCCTTCCAGGAAATCCACCCAAATTCGGAGGTCGCTTCTCATCTCCTCCATCAGTGACCCGTATATGATAATGTGCGGGGGTGTGTGTGTGTTCCCTTTCAGCCTGCAGTACAGGCATGCAAGGAAAGCCAGCCGGGGGCCACAACTCTGCATGGAAAGTAGAGGCTCCCTACCAAGGACTGCAGTTCCCTCGCTGTGACCTTAACTGCAGCAACACAGGTGTATATTTTTTGTCGCAAGGAATCCAGTTTATTCTTGGGAAGGCGGGAGAGGGCCATCACTGTGTCAATTTCTATCCCCAGGTATGTGAGGGAAGTGGAGGGGCCCTCTGTTTTCTCCAGGGCCAGTGGAATCCCCATTTCATCTGCCACCCTATGGAATGTCTCCATCATCCCTATGCACTCCCTTGTCCCCGATCTGCCAATGAAGAGGATATCATGGAGGTATTTCACCATTTCCCCCCCTTTCGCCCGCTGCCGTACCACCTATTTGACCATGGTACTGAAACGCTCCAAGGCAGAGCATGAAATTGAGCATCCCATCGGCATAGTCCAATTGAAATAATACTGGCCTTGAAAATGAAAGCCCAAGAGGTGAAAGCTTTCTGGGTGGACCAGCAGTAGTCAAAAGGCAGACTTGATGTCGACCTTAGCCAGCAATGCGTTAGGGCCAGCCCCTTTTATTAGGTGTACCACCCTATCAAAGGATACGTAGTGTACGGTCATCAATTCCTTAGGAATGGTATCGTTCACGAATCCCCGTGGGAGAGGTGGTGGATGAGCCGAAATTCCCCGGGTGCTTTCATGGGCACCACCCCTAATGGGGAGACGACCATGCCCTCCAACAGGGGGGTCTGGTACAGCCCGGCCACTCTGCCCTCCCGTATCTCTTTCCCCAACTTTGCTTCCACCACTCTCTCCAATCCCATCATGGATCTGAGATTAGGAGCTATCTTACCGTTTTGCTCTACCCGCCCCGCAGGCATCTTGAAGCCCTCACGAAAACCACCCACTATGTACGCCACCTCCTCCTAATTTGGGTAGTCCCTCAATGCCCTTTCCAGTACCTCTACCTTAATTGGGGTTGGGGGCCTTTCCTGGAGCCCCCACCCCACCCCGGCGGGGCTACCCTGGCTGCTCTTGCCTTGCTGGCCTGTCTGTGTCAGGGTTCGCGCTGATAGGGGGATTGGAATCAGTAGGCATCCTAGGAAGAAGAGAGATCAGAGGCATCAGGCTCACCGTGATTAGGGGGCGGGGCCTCTCCATGCTTGCAGGAGAACTCAGGCCCCACCCAGGCTCCAAGCATGCCGCGCATAAGGGGAAGCTCAGAGGCAGATTGAGGCCCTGCCCTGAGCACGCTAATCCCTTTTGGGCTTCTGGCTATATAATACACCGGCGGGGCTAGAAGCAGCCGCTGGTAATCATTTTGAGAAGCTGGCCCCCTGGTACCTTGTATTGCTCCTTGTTGCCTGAAACCTTGATCAAGAGTGAGACCTGAGTGACTGTTCCTGGTGTTCTCCCCCTTCCTGGTGTAGAGTGAATGGTGGTAAGAGTGGTGATCTGTTTGTCTTGTTAAGTCTTAGTTTGTGCTCCTGTATACTTGGTTTAAGATTCTGGTTTTTGGTTCCCTAGCTCCTGTTGTTCCATATCCTCAAGTCCTCCCTTCTCTTCCCTTACCATATTCCTTTCCCTGAGTGCAAGTCCTACCCCCTTCACCTTCCTTACTCCCTGTCATCCCTTCCCGTCTGCTCCCTTCCCCAGGACCATTTCCCCCTACCTTCCTGCCACAGATCTTCACGGTGTCTAGGTTCCTGTATATCTCCCTGAGCGACTGAGAAATTCCTTTGTGCTTTTCCTCCCCTGGGGCAATTGGCTTCCTCTCTACTATCCCAATGATGAGATGGGTTGCCCTCTGAGTAGGAGGGAAAGCCCACCCAACACCCTGAGGGATTATTATACTCAGATTGCTTACGACAAGAGGAAGCCGCCTCTTTTTCCCTGCCCCCTTTCCCTTCTCACCTTCCTTTCTCTTTTCTTCCAAACCCTTTTCCCCCAACCCCCGTGACAGTCTGATTCTTCCCTTTCATCCACGGTTTTCCTTTGTTACATGACGTCATTGCGTGGTACCCCCCACAAATGGCACATGCGTAGCAGAACTTGCATCCGCTGCGACTGCACTTACCAGCATGTGTAAACTCCCAGCATTGATACACACACACACACACACACACCCCGCGTGCGTGCTCTGGGCCTTTTGGCCCTCACTTCAAAAGGGGTCATTGGCAGGAGCCACCCCCCATTTTGTTAGCACGTGCCCGCTATCTGCGCTTGATGCTATGGTGGAATCGCTCATACAATTCAACCATAGCTCATGTGCATGAATGTCCCACCTAAGACCCAGCGTGTAGGATGATTGGTGTCGAAACCCCTCGTTGTACCTAAGCCACGCCCCTGGGGGGGGCCGTGTCATAGGCACGATGGACTATATCTGCGTATTTCATTAATCCATATGCCTTGTCTGAGTAGGCGTGCACCACTACCCCCTGATAAATTGAGACGGCCAATGTCCAGTTCGCCCAGTTCCTATTCGCCTTAGGGCGGTGGAATCTTTCCTTATCCTTCTTATTGTCCTTGTTGCTTGGATCAAGGACCAGGTTCGTAAACAACAAGGAAAAGATATCCACGTAATCCCCCTGCCATATCTTTTCCCTTGTGGACTGCAATAAATGGTCATCCAGTGGGGCCGAGATGTCCATGTATCCTCCACCCATGTGTGGGAGAGGGCGTGGCCCCTGACTCATCCCCATATATTGACCACTGGGATGGGACCATACCTGGAGGGCCTGCGCTCCATACGGGACTAGCCCTCCCCCAAATTGCATGTTCTTTTTCAGCTGCTGCAGCAGCGGCCCAGGGGGCTCACCATATTGGGTGTGTTCCCATCCCCACAGTGGGTACTCATGCTCCATTCCACCATAGGCGGGGGGGGTGTCTCGTTGCCCCCTCCCACTGCTGTTGCCACCCCGGCCGTGCTGCCGGGCATTCCCCATCCTTGTGCCACACTCCCTTGCAGGCTTTGCCAGGGCACCGTTGGGGTGCTGGCCACCCACATCGAGGATGGTTCCATCACCCCCACACCTTGATAAACTGGGGGACAAGATGGGCCAGGCTGGAACCCCCCTGCTCCCATGCCCTGATAAGCTGGGAGCTGGACTGGGCCAGGCAGGAATTCCCTTGCACCCATGCCATGATAAGCTGGGGGTTGGGCTAGGCCAGACAGGTACCCCTCCCACAACCCCATCATTCCCGTACCTGCATACGCTGATGGTATGGGTCGCGGCTCCGGCGGTGGTAACGAGGGCTGGTAGGCATCGGCCATGGCTCGTAGCCCTCGTTCCAGCACCTCAATCTGCCTAGTCGTGTCCGGGTCCTCTTGCTCGCTCTCTTCATCCTCCGCCCCGGGATCCCTCTAGCGTCGTCCCTGTCGGGAGAACGGGGCACCCCCTTCCACCTTGCTGTCCGGCGGGGGGGCACCTTCTGCAGAACCAGTTCCACCCCTATCCCTTCTGGTGCTTCCAATGGCGGGCCAGAATCCGGTGCTGCTTGCTCGCCAAGCACCTCTGTTGGCTGCTCTCTCCCTCTCCGCCCAGTGATAGGGGGGAGGGAAGGGCCCTCCAGGTACCTAGGCAGCGGTACCACCCTTCTGGTCCCCCACCTAGGCTCACCGGATGGGGGAGCCACATCCTTGGGTAATGGTCCCATGCTTGGACCCAGAGCCGGGGTATACCCCGGGGCTCCCCAGGAGGGGCTGGGCAGGTTCTGGGCCCACTGGGCCCCTGTGGGGGGTTCCCCCCTCCCTTCCATCACCATACTCGGGGCCTTGGCCTGCTGGGCGAGGGACCCTCACTTGTCCATGGGACGATGGGGGGACCCTGTCCCCTCGCCACCATCTGGGTCAACAAGGCCTCACACCAAGCCAGCTGCTCCTGGAGGGACAGGGCCGGTTGCAGGGCTGGGTTGGGCCGACACTTTTTCTTGGGCCTCCCCATCTTAGTTCTCCCTTCCCACACTCCTGTTACCAAAAAGGGGGGGGGGGGTTACTTGCCGTGAGGCTGGTGTGCCTTGCCAGGGAACGTAGGCAGTTTATCCCTGCCAGCAGCACTCCCCTCTGCTCGCAACCACAAGCTCGCTCCCCCCGCCGCTGGCCCCCTCCTTAAGGCTGAAGTGAGGGGGCAGTGAACAGGCCACGCTGCACTCACTGCGGCACTAATGGTGCTGCTGACTGCACCAGGCTCCATCGCCGAATGACGAGGGAGCCACCCGAGCTGGCGCTAAGGCTCCTCCTGCAGGGGAGGGCCCTCCGCACCACGCTGCTGGGTTGGTCAGCAGCCCGTTGCCAGGGGAACCCTGGCCAGGTCATTTCCCGCCGGCGCGCTGTTTCCCATCTTCCCGCTGCAGCAGCTTTGCTGCAGCGGGGAGTGCAAGCCTCTCCATGTCCCTGTCTCTCCCTCAGTGGAGTGCAACAAGGGGTCCATTGGCCACGATTGCTGACCGCCAGGGGCTGTTCTCCCAAATGTATTTTGCATGGTGCAGTGATCACTGCTGTTATGAACAATACATTCCCTTCCCCTAGAGTCACATCTTGGTGACTATTCTCAATGTGAGCGAAAGAGAACAAAGCCCCTGGTGAAGGCTGGCCCCTCCTGTAGTGCTGGGAAAAGGAGGCTGATGCTTCCTGAAAGCTTGGAGGATGGGCTCAGCAATTCTCCTCCCTCCCCGTCCCCAGACATGGAGAGGCGGGAACTAGGAGGAGCGGATAACTGCCACTATTCCCACAGAATGTGCAAGGGGCATAGGACAAGCAGGTGGCCAGAGTACACTGGTACAACATCCCTTTATGCCCCTTTACTTTCAGGCTGGTGGCTACTCTTTGGGCAAGTTCTCACAAACTTCCACAATGGATGCTTTTAAATGGATGGCACTGATGGCGCAGGTTGGCCTCACACCCAGGTGGCCTGTCCCTCTAAAGGCAGGCCACCAGATGTACAGACAGAGCAGAAGCAGAGCAGGTGGCTCTGCTCCAGCACTGCTAGCACAGTACTCCAGAACATCCCAGAGGATCACCAGCAGAGCCAAATGCTCAAATTTGGGCACCGGCCAGAGGCAAAGATGTGGTCCATCTACTCTAGCTCTATGGTGTGGGGTAGGAGGCCATGGCCATGGGTGGGCCATGGCAGATGCAAGGTCCATATAAACCCAGCGCAGTTGGGGCTGCACATGGGGTTGACCACCCCAGGAGCAGGTCCAAGAATGTCTAGCTTTGGGTCTGTCTAAAGACACCCAGTTAGTGTTAGTCATTCCAGAACAGCTAGCACAGTTCAGAGTGGTACAAATCACCCATTTAACTATGTCTTAACTACCCTGGTCTTGAGAACAGGGTGGTCAAAATGTACCACTGGGTTGTTAATGCAGAAGAACTGATCATGAACACACACCCTCTATTAATACTGTGGGTCAGAGTGGTCCCAGACAGCTTTCAGGCTAAGGGGACACAAGGGGGACTTCAAAAGCTACCTACCCCCAAGTCCCACCCCACTGATCTGTGCCTTGCTTGGTAATCTGTACCCTACCCTTTAATATAGGTTTCTAGCCCTCCTGTATGTACTGAAAAATCTAATGACCAATTAAACCAAGAGCCTGTTACAGCAGCTGCCATTCCCATGCTTGCTAATCTTATGAAGCCTTGCAATGCCAGTTTCACTGTGAAAGTTGTGAACTGCTGGCAATTACAGAAGAAAACACTGAGCTAAAGGATTTGTTTCAACCACCCTCCACAGGTACCAAAAGCCACTACCAGGTAGCAAACCCACCAGCTCTTTCCCAAGCAGCCCAGTTAAGGAATGCACATCAGAACACAGAGTTATTAGGATTTACAATTGAATAAGCAACACAGGGCCTGCAGGGCTGTCCATACAAGGCTTTTCCAGAGTTAAATGATGGGGCACCACAGAATGTTTTATTTAAGCAAAGCTTCCATGTAGTATCCATTCTGCTTCACCCCAATACAGGGCACCATGGAATATGCAGCCCTCTTCTATAATGGAATTAGATGGTTGCCTCCTAGCATGCTTGGTGGAGTGGGTGAAGGTGGACCCTTATCTGCCTGCCCAAGTCAGTGTACACTGTCACTTGGACTGCTCTTCTGCAGGGTTATGTATGAATCAGGTTTCTCTAGGGCTGTGGTTCAAGCACTAGATTCCCTTTAAACAAGCACAAAAGGTACAAAGGAATACTTGTCTCTTGCTCACTCCCAGATCCAGCTGGAGCAGGTGGACTGAATACAAAAGCAGCTGCAAACGCAGATTTACCCCCCACCCTGTATTAAGCTGCTCCCCATGCAGCAAGTTGAACCAGTATTGCAGCCCTGCAGGAGGCTGCCCTGCCATTCAGCCTACTCTCCTCTCAGTGGACTGGTATAAATTGGCACAGCTCCATTAAAATCAATGGCACTGCACTACTTTTACACCAGCTAAGGTCAGGATCTTGACCCAGTGCATACAGGGAAAGGAGGAATTACACAGGTTGTTACCTATTAATGGCAATGGGAGCTGCTGTCATACGTACAGTCACTATAGATCAGGATATGGCAGTGACGGTTGACAGAGCAGGCTCTGACAATGAGTTGTTGCAGCATCACTCCCATTAGTCTCTCAGCAGGAGCACCTCAATAAACCTAGTTCTGGAGACTAGATTATTTGCCACTGTGTTCATACAGAATTTCATACTCCAACTTTTCAAAGTGGCAATCACATATACACAATCAAACAGTAGCAGTCTCTTGTACATGCAGGCTAGCCCCCATTTTTCAGCCTTCCCTTGTTCTGGGCACCTCCCTGGTGTGACTTTACTTACCTTACTCCTTCTATTAGGGCAGGGATCCCTTCTCACTAGACAGCTGTCTAGTGCTGTCCAAAAGGGCCTCCCCATAGCAATTCTTCCCTACTTCAGTGTTCTTTCCTTAGAGCTCTCATTGCCTTTTGCAATCATGGTTCAGGGGTGAATAGGTCAGGCCAGCTCTCTGTTCAGGCTTGTCCCTCCCTTATATAGAGCCTTTATGCAATCATGCCATTACTTGATGGCCCAGCAGCTACATCAGTCAGCTCTGGCTGAAAGAGGTGGTGCTGTACTAGGGAGCTAATTCTGCAATGACGCATAGTCTGTCACAAATGGGAATTACTAGAGCATAGGAGGCAGTGCATTAGGGCTGGGGCTGGCTGGCAGGAGGTACAAGTTTGCATTTTGAGCCTACCAACAACTTGGCTTTGGGCAAGTCGCCGGTATTTCCCCATCTGAGTTGAGAGGAGGGGGTCATGTTTACACACCTGCCTGACTAGAGAGGCACAATCTGCGTGTCGGGAGAGTACATTCTCTCTGAAACACATCCCCTTACTTACCCTGAATCTGGAGTACGGGGCCCACTCCATCACTGCTGATGTGAAGGGAAGGAACAGGAAATTGCCCCTGTGGCCAGGCCTGCAGGGGAAGCTTCAGAAGGAGACTGCTGGGTGGGTTTCAGAGGGGTGTTGAAGTCTTCCTAACTCCTGGTGCATCATGTCCCCACAGCACTATCTGGTATGAGCTGCATGCACGCGAGTGGCCTTTCAAGACCCAGCCAGCAGAGGCAATAATATGGCAAATGGGAAGAGGGATGAAGCCCAACCTCAGCCAGATCGGCATGGGAAAGGAGATATCAGTGCGTACCTCACAGCCTCTGACACAAAGGGGAGGCAGGGAGTGGGGGCAAGCCCTACAGGTTCCTGCAAAGTGGCATTAGCTGAGAACTCCGAAGCCCAGCAGCCAAGAAAGAGTGTTTCCTTGGCTGGGCAAGGGATCTGAATTTAAATCCTGGTCCTGGTGTCTCAGCAGTAGGGGTGTTAGATGTTTATGACAGACTCCTAAGAACACCTTGTCCAGTTCTTATTTCTCAGGGGGGAATCTGGGTAACAGGGTGTGGGGTTAGCTCCACTTGCATAAGCTGAATAAAATGTCATCAAGTTATTAACACAGGAAGACATCGCAATTTGCACATGCTGAGTATACACATGGCACAACAAGAGGGCAGGGCTACCTCTGCATGCATGTACTTAGTACACACAGTGCAGTGACAGGACAGGGTTGGTTGTGCTTACATACTCAGCATAAAAAGCGCACCAACAAGGCAGTGAGGTCAAGGCCAGGAGTATAGCTGGGATTTAAAAAGGATTGGATAAGTTCTTGGAGGTTAGGTTCATTAATGGCTATTAGTCAAATAGATTGGGGAATGTAACCTCTGACTGTTGGGAGCTGGAAGTGAACAGCAGGGATTGGATTACTCCATTACTACCTGCTGGGTACTTCTCCCAAGTGACCGAGACTGGCCACTGTCAGAGACAGGATGCTGGGCTCAAAGGACCATTAGTCTGACCCAGTATGGCAATTGTTATGTAGTACATACTGTGCAGGTGGGAGGATGGGTTAGCTCAGCATGCAGCACATGCTCAGTACACACTGTGCAGTTGAGAGGCTCTGTTTTTCTCACTCCCTTCCTCATGCACTTTCAGGACATTCTCTTCTTCTGCTGGGCCTATGAGCAGGAGGAGCGGCCCACCTTCACCAAGCTCATGGAGATGCTGGAGAAACTGCCAAAGCGGAACCGTCGCCTTTCCCACCCTGGCCACTTCTGGAAGTCAGCAGAGTAAGGCTCTTGCCCTTCCCCCTGGCCCCTTGCTGTCCCTGCCATTGTACAGCCATTGTTCATTTGTGCAAGCCAACCCCAGAACCTCCTACGAGATTGGTTTGTGGGCTTAGGACAAAGCTCTTATTTTGACAAGGAGATATGCTGCCCAAATTCAGAGCTCCCTCCACAGCTTTTGCTCAGTCCAAACTCTGATTGGTGTCAATAAAAATGTTGCCGAAGTACAAAATTGATAACAGCCTTCTGTAATAACAGTAGAACATCCTTCCTCCCCTAAAGCATTCTATATTCTCCCTGAAGTTTCTTTAAGTGGGAAGTTCTCTCTATCATGGTCTGTTTTTCATCTTTGTATAGTACCTAACATTCATGCAGAGAAACAGATGGCTATAGAACAGGACCAGTGGTGTACATAGCCCCATAAGCATTCCAGGATTTTGCCTTATCTTGCAATGTGTTTTCTGCCATGGAGACCAGACAGCAGGGCAGGACACTGCTGTTGGAACAGAAAGGCAGCTAGAGTGATCTGTCTGCAGGAATTAACACAGGGCATTTTGTGTTTGGACCCCTCTTATTTGTGCCATACATATTCATGGGAGCTGAGAGATGCAGATTTTTTTATCATGTGTCTCACAACCTAATCTCCCAGCTCTGGCACATTGTTTCAGCTCCACAATCCCAAATGATTATTCTTTGTGCACCTCTCCTTAAGCCGCAGTGTCATGCTGGATAGCAAGGGATGGTAAGCTCTTCCCCATCATTGAAATTCTCAGCTAGAGAAGTTCCTTGCTCTCTAGCTTTGTGTGTGAGTGTCAAGGATAGGAGGCAGGTCAGGGTATCCCAAGCTCTAGAAACCTAGGTGAGCCAGTGCCTGCCATGAGTATGTCCATTTGGACAGAATGGGTATGTCATTAAGGACAGAATTACAGGGCATGTTGACAAACATGGCCTAATGGGGAAAAGTCAACACAGATTTAGTAAAGGTAAGTCATGCCTCACTAACCTATTGGAATTCTTTGAGGGTGTGAATAAGCATGTGGACAAGGGAGACCCAGTAGATATAGTGTACCTGGATTAAGCGTTTGATAAGGTCCCTCATGAGAGACTCTTGAGAAAATTAAAAAGTCATGGGATAGGAGTGTCTTACTATGGATCAGACACTGGTTAAAAAATAGAAAGCAAAGGGTAGGACTAAATGGTCAGTTTTCACAATGGAGAGCTGTAAAAAGTGGTGTGCCTCAGGGATCTGTATTGGGACCGGTGCTGTTTAATGTATTCATTAATGATTTGGAAAGGGGTGTTAAGAGTGAGGTGATCAAATTTGCAGATGACACCAAGTTATTCAAGGTTGTTAAAACACGAGCAGACTGTGAGGAACTGCAACAGGATCTTACGACACTGGGTGCCGTAATGAGATTTAATGTGGACAAGTGCAAAGTGATGCATGTAGGGAAAAATAATCCAAACTATGCGTACACAGTGCTGAGTACTAAGCTAGGAGTTACCACTCAGGAAAAGGATCTGGGGGTGGTTGTGGACAATACAATGAAATCCACAGCACAGTGCACAGCAGCAGTCAAAAAAGCAAACAGAATGTTAGGAATTATTCAGAAGGGGATAGAAAATAAAACTGAGGAGGTCATAATGCCTCTATACAAATCAATGGTGCGATCGCACCTCAAATATTGTGTGCAGTTCTGGTCGCCCCATCTCAAAAAAGACATAGCTGAACTAGAAAAGGTACAGAGAAGGGCAACAAAAATGATCAAGGGCATGGAAGAGCTCTCGTATGAGGAGAGGCTTGGTAGGTTGGGGCTCTTGAGTTTGGAGAAGAGACAACTGAGAGGAGATATGATAGAGGTCTATAAAATCATGAGTGGTGTGGAATTAATAAACAAGGAGCAGTTATTTACCCTCTTAGTTAGTACTAGAACTAGGGGACACTCCATGAAACGCATGGGTGGCAAGCTTAAAACAAATAAAAGAAAATATTTTTTCACTCAGCGTATACTTGGGTTGTGGAATCTACTGCCAGAGTCTGTGGTAAGGGCCAGTACTATAGCTGAGTTTAAAAGAGGTTTGGACAAGTTTCTGGAAGATAGGTTCTTTAGCAGCTATTAGCTAGACAGGATCAGGGAACATGACGGGACCTGGGGGAAAACAACAGGGAATGGATCCCCCATTGTGAGCTGTTGGGTGTTTCTCCCAAGCCACCGTGATTGGCCAGTCAGAGACAGGATGCTGGGCTAGATGGACCATTGGTCTGACCCAGTATGACACTTCTTATGTTCTTATGTTCATTTGTTGGAAATGGTGTTAATTGCTGTGTAATGCTCAGTATTGGTAATAGGGCTCACTCCAATTGGTAATTTCACTCCATGAAATGGCACAGAAGGTTAGAGGTTGATGAGCCCGAAAGTGGTGAGGCATCTACTTGTTTAATGGCATTTGGACATTCAGACAACTGGACTGGAGACCTTGCAGTCATTTTCCCCATGCTGCCCCCAATATCTGTAATTTGCAGGTTTCTCGGTTTCTCTCGCTACATGGGGATGAGGAGGGTGAGGGGTTTCAGAGTTATAGTTGTCTCTCTTTAACAGGAGCTTCACTGCTGTTCTCTCCCACCTCAGAGTAGTGTCACTGGGAAAGGAGAGCTGTGTCGTGCATTTGGCTAACGACTTACTTACTCCTCACCCACACTTTCCTCTGGTGATTGTTTAGGGAACTTTCTGGGAGATGAAATGAAGACACACTCGCATATACCTGGTATGTCACGGTTGTCCCCCAGTTGCTAAGCCAACTGTATGCTCACAGCTAGGCTGAACATCACAAGCTACTTCCTATTCCCCATCGTGTTTTGACATTGAGCCAGGACATGTTCCGAGAGAGTGCAGGGGGTCTTTGACTGCAGTCAGCCTTCAAGCAGCATTCATCTCATCAGGAGCATGGCACCAGTTAACAAGCCCACTCCTCATTCAGTACCATTGGGCTTTTGGCTTGGATGCAGGGTAGACTCAATTAGAGGTGTCCAGACTTTTCTGAGGATTAGGTGATCTGATAGTGGTTTCCTGTCTTGTGGTCTTCTATTACATCTTTGCTTTGCCTGCTGTGAAAAACCCCATCACTCTGAGATCAGCTTTTGGACGATGGGAATGATGGGCAGTCAGGAATGCAAGAGTCAGCATCAACATTTCCTTGGCACTTCCTTACAACTAATGCAGCACCACAAGAGGGCTCAGTGAGGCTGGCAACACTGGAGGGAGGTTTCAAAAGCTGGAGGTATGTGTGGGACAGGGTGGATCCTGGATGTAGCCAGCTTACAGGTTTTGCTCACACCTCAGCACTTTAGTAACAGAGGATGGTGGCTGCCGGCTGGGGTCTTGAGCAGAGCTGTGTGATGAAGCACAGGACTGGAAAGGCAGAGGTGCTGCAAGGTAGGACTGAGCAGCACTGCAGCTCAGGGCATCTGCACTGAAATGAGGGTGTACTGGATCGAGATCTGGAACTACAGACGTGTGAGCCTGACGTTGGGGCTGGGAAAACTGATGGAAATGGTTGTTAAGAACAGAATTACTGGGCATATTGATAAACATGGCTTACTAGGGAAGAGTCAGCATGGATTTAGGAAAGGGAGGTCATGCCTCACCAACCTACTGGAATTCTTTGAAGGGTGTAAATAAGCATGTGGATAGGGGGGAGCCAGTCGAAATAGTGTATCTGGACTTTCAGAAGGCGTTCAATAAGGTCCCAAGGAAATTAAAGAGTCATGGGATAAGAGGCAGTGTCCTATCATGAATGGACAACTGGTTAAAAGATAGGAAGCAAAGAGTAGGACTAAATGGTCAGTTTTCACAGTGGAGAGAAGTAACTAGCAGAGTGCCCCAGGGATCTGTACTGAGACTGGTGTTGTTTAATATAGTAATTAATGATCTGGAGAAAGGAGTAAACACTGAGATGATCAAGTTTGCGGATGACAAAGTTATTCAAAGTACTTACAACCCAAGCGGACTGAAGAATTGCAGGAGGATCTTGTGAGACAGGGTGGCTGGACATCCAAATTGCAGATGAAATTTAATGTGGACAAGTGCAAAGTGATGCACATAGGGGAAAATAACCCAAACTTTATGTACACAATGCTGGGTTCTAAATTAGGAGTTACCACTCAGGAAAGGGATCTTGGAGTCATTGCGGACAATACATTGAAATCTTCAGCTCAGTGTGCGGTGGTGGTCAAAAGAGCAAACAGAATGTTTGGCATTATTCAGAAAGGGATAGAGAATAAAACTGAAAATATCATAATGCCTCTATATAGATCTATGGTGCATCCACACCTGGAGTATTGTGTGCAGTTCTGGTCACCCCATCTCAAAAAAGACATAGTAGAACTAGAAAAGGTACAGAGAGGGGCAACAAAAATGAGCAAGGGTATGGAACGGCTCCCGTGTGAGGAGAGGCTTGACAGTTTAGGGCTCTTCAGCTTGGAGAAGAGACGATTGAGAGGAGACATGATAGAAGTTTATAAAATCACGAATGGTGTGGAACACGTAAATAGGGTGCAGTTATTTACCCTCTCTAGGAGTACTAGAACAAGGGGACACTCCATGAAATTAATTAGTAGCAGAGTTAAAACAAATAAGAGAAAGTATTTTTTCACTCAGCGTACAATTAACTTTTGGAACTTACTGCCAGAGAAAGTGGTCATGGCCAGTAGTGTAGCTAGCTTTAAAAAGGGATTGAATAAGTTCTTGGAGGATAGGTCTACTAATGGCTATTAGCTAAGTAGGTTTTGGGAACGTAATCTCTTAGACTGCTTTCCCACAAGCAGCCTTTGTCATCGTGGGAGCATGCACTATTCGATTCTAGCGCAGCTCCTGTCTTGTGGGAAAGGAGGAAGTGCGGCTCTCCCGCTGGCAAGCTCACGCATCCAACAGGGTAGGATTTCACTACCCTGTCCAATGTATGAGCTTGCCAGTGGGGGAGGCGCACTATCTCCTTTACCACGAGAACAGGAGCAGAGCTAGATTTGATTAGTGCATGCTCTGGCGGCGCCAAAGGCTGCTCATGGAAGAGCAGCCATACTGTTGGGGGCTGGAACAACAGGGAATGGATTGTCCACTGTGGCCTGTTGAGTACTTCTCCCAAGGGAAAGAGATTGGCCACTGTCAGAGACAGAATGCTGGGCTTGATGGGCCATTGATCTGACCCAGCATGGCACTACCTATGTTCTTATGTGATGCATTTTCTGAGCTTCATACGAGAAGCTCCAGGCTAGAATACCAGGAAACCTTTGACAGGGCACTCCTTATTGGACAGAGCTTCTTAGCTACCAACTTTATGAAGATTAAATTTGCCCCAAATAAGAAAACCCCCTTAATGTTTTATAAACACAAACAAAAATCACTCTTTGAACCTAAAGACATAGAAGGGGAAAGAGGAATGTGGAACCCATAATGCAGATACCATCCTTGGAAGGATTGGGGGGCAGCCCTGCAAAACCTCTGGGAAAACACAGAGCTTCCAGCAGCACCCCAGAGGTTAAGGGGTAGGGAAGCTGGTCGGGATCGAAGGGAAGATGGGAATCTTGGTACCCCCAAAACTGAGAGCTGGGATGCCTCCCTACATAAATAACCACCCTGCTCCCATGCAGTATCCCCTGTCTGCCCTGTGTCCTGAACAGAGAAGTGAAGTGTTTGCACCAGAACTTCACTGGCTTTGTTTGTGAG
>QEPC01004381.1:1912460-1937233 GCA_003113815.1 Sphenodon punctatus | reverse complement strand
GTGTGTGTGTGTGTGTGTGTGAGAGAGAGAGTGTGTGTGTGTGTGTGTGTGAATGTGCATGCATGTGTGAGAGAGACAGAGCGTGAGTGTGTGTGTTTGAGAGAGAGAGAGACACACACAGAGACAGAGAGAGAGAGACAGAGAAAGAGAGCATGAACAGGTGTGGGTGGGTGTGTGTGTGAGAGAGAGAGAGAGACAGAGACAGAGACAGAGAGAGAGCGAGAGCATGAACATGTGTGTGTGTGTGTGTGTGTGTGTGTGTCACAGTAGAGAGACTCACTTTCCCCAAATCCTTGCAATGGTTTAGTCCTCCTACTGAGTACATTACTTTTTCCCACGCTCAGTTATTTTCCTCCCATGAGCAGTACTTTTCTTTAGGCTGCATAGTGACTCCTGGCACAAATGGGTTCCCGCCACGTCTTGTCCTGTTCATGGTGACAACTCCTTTCCTGTGCCTTCACCCTCCCCATCCCATTTGGAGTGAAGGGATGTGAGCGAGTTGCCATCCTGGTTCTCACTGTTGTCTGTCTTGTTGTCTCTCCTCTCCAGGCTGTGACAGATGGTGCTTAGGGACAGTGCCTTTCTCACCCCTTCCTTCTCCTCCTCCTCTCCCTCTCCTCTTTCCTCCATGCACTACGGAAGACCAGAGGATGCCACGGACTGGAAGTGCAACAGAGGAGCAAAGCTTCTTCTCCTGCCTGTTTGGAGTGGCTGTCTCTCCCTGCTCCCTGGAATAGACACCGGCCTCTGACAAGAGGAGGAATGCCAGGCTTGCTCTGGCGGTCTCAAGTGGCTGCTGTGGGGACCAGAGTGGAGACAGAGTAGGCTGGGAAGTATAGCAACCACGTACCATATGGACTTGCAGTGGGGTACTCCTGCACTTTGGCCAAGACTGTGAGGGGCTGTGAATGGTGCGTGTGAGTAGGGTTGATCTCTTTCCACAATCTCCCACTAAGCTAGGGGAACAAGCAGCTTCAGTTCAGTACCCTAGCTTTCTGGAGCCAATCAGCGTCCTCAAGGCTAATGCTGTCCGTTAAGGGTAGTGGGGGGTTGCTTTATATTTTTTCGAAGATAAATGTTGCTGAAGCATCGGTTTTCTTTCTTGAGCCTGTGCCTGTCTGTTTGTCTGTGGGGATTGTTAGACTCTCAACCCTGAGCTGACTCTGACGGGAAATATCTGTAGAGACAACTAGCAGAGCCCTGCTCTCCATTGCTGCTTTGTGAAACCTTAATGTACAGCTCAGTGCTCCAGAAGTGGCTTCTCTCTGCCTTCCTCTCCCTCCCCACTGCCTCCCACACACTCATTTCCGCTTGGTGATTGCTGCTGCCTTGCATCTAGCAGCTTCCCTTCTCTCTGTTACACATGCACACTGAGGTCTGGCTTGCACAAGTAGCCCACAAGCTCCTGCAGATCAGGGTCCATACACGTGATTGGCCATATACACAGATGGGATAGGGGTCAGTGCTCTCACTCCCAGTAGTTCAAATGGGGTCTCCAAACACACAGAAAGGGACTGGGTGTATAGTTGGATTTTACACCCACACATGCACACAATTGTCTATAAGAATAAGCCTAGTAAACCCTCGTGCTTCAGGGAATCAGCCAGCTGCTAATTGCCTGGGTTAGTGGGAAGCCTACCTCCAGGGCTTGCTCCACAGCTGTCCAGGTTGGGGGTTCTGAAGCATCTGGCGCTGTCTTTGGGAGTTCTGGGCTCAGAATCCACTGACTAGTCTAATCCAGTGCAACAGTTTCTGTGTCCCTAGTTTTTTCCCTTGGTGGAATGAATGGTAGCAGGATAGAAGACTTCTCCTCTATGCCACCTACAGAAGAGCAGTTGGTAATTCAGAAGAATTTGTAGGCAGTTCCAACGTACAGCCCTAGGTCAAGGTCTCTTCCAGCAAGGCCACGGCTGATGAGGATCTCACCCCCATCAGTCATAGTTGCAGATTCCTGACAAGGTGCCATGGAGATGTATTCATAGCCATGGCTGTCCCTGCTCCTTCCCTGTGTCATGGCGGTGAATCTTGGACCCTTCCCCAATGAAGATACAGAGGTGACAGCTGTTTGACTGTTTCCCTGGGCCAGAGCTGGGCTCTCAGGGCAACTGCCTTGGAGCTGGAGGAGCAGCCTCTAGCACAATTTTCTTTCTGCTGTGTTCACTCCCGATCAGACAGAGCCTCGTCATCCTCTGCCTTAGCCCACTAACGAGCTACCTACCCCATGATCCTTGTCTTAGGCCTTTATCTCCAAACCACTTACTTTAGAGTAGCACTGGCTTCAAAAGGGCTACTCTGGAGTAAGTGGCCCGAGGATGATGTCTTGAGTGCTGTATTTCTTGTTTGGATACCACATGTGGGTAGTTCCCTGTTGCAGCCAGTTTGGACGGGCTCATGAGCTCATTATGCTAGATACCAAATGACAGATGAGAGCAAATTGCATTTCCAGCCCCATATTGAGCATAATTACTCAACAGGAGCCATCCTTGGTCATTTAATCACGACAGAAGTTAGCTGTAATTTGGAGTATTACTATGCTCTGAAAATGAACTGATGCTGTTCTGTTTTCCATGAATTACCTTAAACCACTTTTGATCACCTGTCAACTATCTTAGCTTCAATACGCAGGGTTATAAGTTAGAAACTCTCTCACTTAACATGGCATCTGCTGGGAGCAGGGGGGCTTTGGTTGCAAAAGCACAGTTTTAAACTGGCTTATTCTAGTGTGTGTGTGAGCGTGTCTATGTGTGTGTAAAATAAAGTGACAGGCACAGACTTCCAAGCTTTATGCTGGAGCCCGCTTTCCCTAAACTCAGGATTGTTTGAATGTAAGTGCTTTGGATCGGGCTTATTTCTAACACTTTGTAGATAGAATTTCCAAGAGCTCTGAGTGTGAGTCTAACTGAAGGCAGGAGATTCACCATTATGCCAGGGAATGCCCCTCTTTAACAAACCCACTCTCCATATAGGCAGTTTCTACGTGACCACAATTATCCTGGGATTAGCTGTTATTCTGGGATGACATTTTAGGATTGTCATCCAGGGATAATTTATTTATTTATTTATTTATTTATTTATTTATTATTTTGTCAATTTATATCCCGCCCCTCCTGAGAACAGCTCGGGATAAGTGTCTACACGATCATTAATTTCCAGGGGTAAAGCACTATCCCTACATGACAGTATAGATGCTTATCCTGGTATGAGTCACAAGGAGGATACATTAATCCCATGGTGCAGCTCCCTCCCCCAGAATATGGTGCAGGACTGGCTCAGAGGGGCACCCCGGGAGACTAAGGCATCTGACCATTCATTTAAGTGGAGCCTCAACTGTGGTAAACTGTGACTACTGCTTTTGGCAGCCTCCTAAATGCAACTTCTTACAGTGATTTGGTTCCCCTTAAATGCAAACCGCAGCACTCTCTCTGTAGCCCATGTGCCCTCCCCACCCCCACCCAAGGCAGAGGCCAGGCATTTCTAATTGCCAGCTTCCCACTTTGTACCCTGCTGTCAGACTCCACTGAGAAGAGCCGGAGCCAGCAGGAAGTGTTGGCAACATCACAGGTGTAATCCAACCTGTACGGCCTCCCAAGACTGCAGAACACCATAGAGAAGTTGGGTAGAGGGAAGGTAAACTCTGCCTGCAGTTCTCTATGGTGGAGGAGGGGGAGGGACTTTATCCTGGGATAAGCATCTACATGAGCACTATCCCAGTGTTATTTTATCCTGGATTAAATAAAACCTGGAAAATCAGGTTTTATAATTCCAAGATAAAACCAGGAAGTAGGAATTATTTATACTGTGATATCTGTTCACATGAACAATTAGATCCCAATTAGAGGGGTTTATCCTGGGATAAGGCTCACGTAGAAGCAGCCATAGTATAACCCTGCCCCAAGTTTAATCTGACTGGGAGTTAGCCCAGGAGTCAATTTGCCTTTATCCAATCCCTGAGCCTGGGCAGGTGAGGGCAGAATTTGGCCTGAGGGGGACATGTTCCTGCTCCCTACTGGATGGAGCACTGGCGTAATAAGCTTTCCATATTCCATATCCCCAGTCTGGCTCCCTAACCTCCTTAAGGAAGAAGTATTTATCTCCACCACCTGTGCATAGCCACATGCCCATTCTTGGGCACCCCCATAGCTTCCATACCCTTGACTCTTGCAACATGGAGTGCGAGGAATACAGTCAGACTCCCATTGTTCACCATCTCCCATGCAGGACTGTGGTCTTGGCCAGTGTTTCTGAGCCTTCATCAGTATGTGCCGCCTCAGTGATGTTCTGTGGCTCATGGGAGAACCCCCCACCCCTGTTGCTTGTCACCTCACACATCAACTTCGCAACAAGAGACACCTCCCCACCACCCAGCTCTCTCACACCGCTTGCTTTCTAGGGATGTGTAAACGCAGTTCGGAGTTCAGACCGAACTCGAATAGTTTGGTCTACCAAACCGAACTTTAGAACTGAACTTGAATTTGACCGAACAGTTCAGTCAAATCTGAACCAGTTCGGAAGGCAAAAAAACCCGGGTTTGAATGTACAAACTCAGTTCGGAAGTTCGGAATTCAACTGAACTCGAATAGTTCGGTTGACCGAACCGAACTTTCAAACCAAACTCGATTTTCAAACCTAACTGAACCAAATTTCTGAACTCAATTCTGTTCGCACATCCCTATTCCTTTCCCTGCTGCTCCACATGCCTGTTTGGGCATGCATGTGCATGTGAAATGTGCTAAAAATGTTGCACTAATCCTCTATCACCAATGCCTTCACTGTGTATGGATGGGCATGGCCATCCTTTGAGTACAACCCTTGTGGTGGGAACTGTTGAGGAACTGCCCTGTTCCCCTCTGCCAGCTTTGGATTTTCCTGTCTCTGATCCCTCCTCTCCCATCCCTGGAGTCACATGTTACAGAATGTTGTGTTTGTGTGGGAGGGATGAGGAGGGGAAAGTGGTCTCTTTTGTAGTTTGTACAATAGGCAGTGTGTTTTCTTCCTGCTCCATTTGGCCTTTCCCGTGAGGTCTGGCGTGTTGAGTTTCCCTGCACAAACACCAGGGAAGAAGGGTGGATGCTGGTGTCCTGTCTGGACTAGGGTATTTCATTGTGCATTAGGACTAGCTGGGCTACTCCCATACAAAACCCAGAGAGGAACGGACGCCCCAAATCCTGCCTGATAACAGACACTGGAGAATGCAGGCTTTGCTTGATCTCAAAAATTGGAAGTGCTATTATAGCCTACAGAAAAGAGCCTCTGCCCATCCTCAGTGGCCTCTGAGATCTCAGTCTTACTTGTGCTGATTGCAGTGTTTGTCAAACCCTTTCCCACCAGCTTCTGGCTTGGCCTGGAAAGCACTCAGTTTTGTAAGTGATCCCCAGACCAGTCCATTACCCAAAGTTATGTTGTCTATAAGTATCTCATTGGCCTGTAAACTTGTAGTTAGCTACCCCTGTGCTGTGAGGAGCGAACGCCACAGATGGGGGATCTGTTATCTCTAGTTAGAATTTGAAAGAAGAAGTCACAGTATATGAGGATGCTAGCACAGGGCTGGACACCAATTAGTTCCTGAGCAAAAGGTTACAGCCTGGGGCTGATACTCAGCCTGAGTGTCTTCCTGTTACGCTGTTCCTGGGGTGCTTCTGGTCAATATTGTTACTGCCTTCTGTAGGGAAACCATCCTCTAACTCACTCACTGCTGACCCAAGGGCTCTCTCAGACTTGCCGCAAAGAACGTGTTTCACCAGAGTAAGGTCCTGTGCTCAGGCCAGTCCTGGATCAGCATTGTTGGAGTCAATGCAAATAGGTCCTGCAGCCCACATGCTAGTTAGGTGTTTGGAAAGCACCTTTATAGCTTGTGGTGCTGCAGCCAAATAGTGAATGACTTGTCTGATACATACATTGGGATGGAACACAGGACTGCTTTTAGCCAGTGCTACATTTTTTGCAAGCAAAGGGAGAAATGGCACCATTTGCAACTTCAAGTGTGTTAGAAAGCCAGTTCTGCTTGCTCACTGCTTTCCTCACTTCAGCAGATCCAGCTAAAAGGCTCAATTAACAATGGAGTGGCTCAGTCAGAGACTGGGCACAGATTGGCAATGCTGGAACTTGGGGTTTGACAAAGAGTCATAGACCAACCAGCGGAGGTTGGTCCCAGCCTAGGAAAGAGTGTTTACAACCTCAAACAGCTTGGGAATGTCACCGTTAGAGGTTGCAAGGATCTGATGGCAGAGCTGGCCATTGCCTACCTTGATGTCCATACATCTTGGATGTTGGAGGATGACAGGAGGCCCCAGGTTTGTGCCTGATGCATGTGGCCTTCCTCTTGGAATCAGCATAACTAGCATCCAAGGATCAAACAAGAAAATGGTAGAAAAGGCATTCAGTCCCCTGTGGTTGTGAGCAGTCTGCCTTTGTTAAGCATTGAAACCTTCCAATAGTGCAGTCCTGTAGTCTAAGAGAGGTACCTGAAGCATTCCCCAGTCCACTACAGGCCCTTCCTAAGCAGCAGGGTTTGGTGCTGGCTCCTTTGACCATTGCTGGTTAAACACCTGGGTTCTGCAATCTTGATGGCCCTTGCTCCTGCCAACAAAAATATCCTCCCTAACCTCCCTGATTCCCACCACTTCCCTCATGCTAACATCTCCCCCGCCCTGCAAGCAGCAGGGGCCACTGGTGGCACAATAGTGCCGATAAAAAAATAGCTGCCATGCATTCAGCAGAGATTAGCTGCCCCTTCCCTCCATTCAGCCCAGCAGCAATTGTTTCTGCAAACCTGCTATTTGCATCATGCTTTCTTATTTCTAAACGTCTTAATTATTAAAAACAAACATTTATTTTTTTTCATTCTTTGTTTGTTTTGTTTTTCCCCCTCATTCCCAGCTTTGTGCATAATTTTTTCCGGTGTAAAAATAGCCAGCCCTTCAGCAGAGAGAATGTTGGGGAAATCGCCACAATGCTGTCTAATAGGCGATGCGAGGGAGCAGCAGAGTTCATCCGGTTGCTTGGTTTAGCAAGCGCCTGTGGAGGCAGGGGTTTATTTACAGATGGGTCTTTTGATAGAGAGCAGGCCTGTTGCTGTGGAGTATGGGGGGGAGGGGGCAAATCAACCCCCAGAGCATTCACAGCTGGAGCTTATTTTGATCTGGGCTGAAGTTTATAGCTAAGGACCTTCAAACTGGAGAGGGTTCAGATCTATCTTTGTGCCAGCACATTTTCAGAAAGATGGGCTTGAAGTCTTGCTTATGATAAGGGCCCCTTTACAGAGCTGTAGCAGTATAAAGAGGCTTTAAAGTGTAAAGGTTTCAGCTTGGTCTCATCTCCTTAATGTACATTGCAGGGATGGGCAACTTGGATGGGCAAGTAAGAACAAACTTTGGCTGTAACCCACAAACCACTATAGATCCACAGTAGGCCCATTGAAGTTCTTTGGGCTTTCTCTGGAGTAAGTGTTTTGTGGATCGCAGCCTGTAACTTTTGCCTGAACTGGAACTGAACTGTGAGCCATTGCAATGAGGCAGCACTGGAGGAGGTAGTGGTACCATGTGAATCTGGCATGTGAAATCGCTGTGCGTTCTAATAAATTGATTTTGCCAATCCTGCTCATTCAAGACATCTACTATCACCTTCCACTGGACCCAGGGCTGACTTTAGAATTTGCAGGCCCCAGGGGGAAGATAAAATGTGGGGGCCCTGGTGGCCCCTCCCCAATTGGAAGTTCCCTCTGCAGGGCCCCAAAGGTGATAATTGGGGGGGGGGGCATGAGGGGCCACTGCGAGGCCCCTGGAAAGGCCTGGAGAAGTTGTCCTGTGGTAAGGCTCTGACTAGACCCCAGAGGAGGTTTGCTTAGTGGTAGTGCTAACGCACTGCAAACAAGTAAAACAGCCATTTGGCAAGTATCTTGCAAAAATTAGCATAACAGAACCATGCCTCTAACTGCATCATAGATTCCAATGTGCCCAATGCATCTTTCTGTTGCATGTTAAGCACCAGCAACCCAGTCTTCTTTGTTGTAGAGGCTTTTCACACAGGCAGGTTTTCCATGACTCTGGCAAGAAACTTCTAGTGGATAATAGGATTTATTTGAAAGAAAGCTGCTGGGTGCCTTACACCTTGTGTACTGGATGTTTTGGCAGCAAGCCAGAGCATTAGGTTTTAATTCATCTGTACTAGAGGCTCATTCGGTTATGGCATTTGCCTTTTTTCTATCAAGATAGGTTTGAGTTTTGTTTATGTGGGGTTGTCCCCTTGCGGAGCTTGTCCAATCTTGATGGAAGGATTTCATCTCCCATGTGAGATTCATGGGTCTGAGCCCACCAAACAGTGCCTTATTGCAGTGAAAATTAGCTTTTCCTTTGCTGTACTGTTCCCAGTAGTAACAGTGTGGCAGCATTTTGTGAGAGAAAATCCAGAGGCCGCTGCCCTCAGGATGGCATCCCAAGTGGTAGCAAGTTTTGCTTTAACTCTGCAGAGACCTTTGTCCAAATTTCACTGTTTAATGGCAGGCTGTTCCTGTACAGGAGAAGCCCAGGACTGGAATTTCAAGAAGTGCTGCAGGATAGAACCAAGTTACATCTCTGTGTGAGCCAAGCCATTACTCTCCTGTTTTCATGACTGCCTCTACTTCTGGGACACCCTAGGGGTCCAATAGAAGGAAGAAAGGTGGTGACTCCACCTGGAGTAGTAGCATTTGTGTAGATATTAAGATCATGTCTGCTCCCCTCCTTGATACTTGGTGCAGCTGGAGTAGACCCATGGGATCTACTTTTTTTCCTTGGGCTTGGCTCATGCTTCATTGGGGAGAAATAGAGGTGGCAGCATCTCCTGAATGCCACCCATCAATGCCCCAAATGGGACATCACTCACAGTGAATCATCTAGACAGCAACCTGCCCTCTCATTTCCTAGAAGATGCTAACATTTCAGTGCTCATCGCTAGACATCACCCAGAGGCCTTGGGGCTATAGATGAGCGGGTTGCTGTCACGCAACCCGCTCGCGTGATATTTCAAAATCCTGCAATGTGGGATTACACGAGACGGAAGTAGGTGATCACGTGCATTATTTGCCAACCGCAAATGAAATACCTCACACACGGTGACCCGCTCATCTAAAAGCAGCACCAGGCCATGCAGGCTTGCATATACACCTCTGAATTTCCTGCATTCAGGCCTAGTCACTGAGATTGCCTCCACCACCCCAGCAGCTTTTATGTATTTTAAGTGAAAACAGAGATTATGGAGAGCAAGCCAGTTGCTCAGAGGAGTGCCCGCATTCTGTACATGTGCTGTTTCCTATCCTTAGGAGCCTACATATTACTCTAACAAACCACTAGTTTCTTGTGTGTAGTGAGGCAGGAGGAGAGTCTAATTTCAGATTTTTATCTCTTCTGAACCTACCCACCCCCAAAACCCACATTTTGGGACAACCAACAAATTCATGACAAGTTAAAAGTCATTTCTTTTAGACATTCCTCAAACCCAGCCTCTCTTCCCACCCCACCCCAGATCCAGATCATTTGTGTCACTCTTCTCTGAACTCTTCCTAGTTTGTCAGTATCTTTCTGACAATGCGATGTCCAGAAGTTAAACACCGCATTCCTGATGCAGTCATTGCATGGCAGTGCTGGACAGAGCAGGGACATCACCCACCTTCTCCAAAGGTACAGCCCCAAAGTGCACTGGCCTTTCCTTTTTGTTTCAGTTAGGCTGCTAGTGCCCATCCTTTTGAAATCCTGTCTCTGCCTGCTGTTCCCATTCTCTCTCAGCATTAACAGCACAACAGCTTCCGGCCCACTGGGCCAAGAAATTACACAGTTACAGTCAAACCAGGTACCTTGGTTGTGTGCTGGTTTAGAATGCATGCTACTTCTCTTGCTATGTTTCCTGGGAATCCTCTGTGTAAGGATTCCTCTGTGTAAGACAGCTGGCATACCCTTTGGGATCTGGGACATTGCGTCTAGGGTCTGAGGCGAACTGACCGGGTCGGCGATCGAGGCTGGTCAGACGCGGCTGGAAATGGATGCGCGTCGGGCCGCACATGCGCGTATTCGGCGGCAGCGTCTCGTGTGGAATGGGCTGCCGGCTTTTTTGGAAACAAGCGCGGGCGCCGCCGCGCTCGTCTAAAAACGGCCTGAGCTCTAGGTCCGGAGCCATGCATGTGCTGCTCCTTCTCTTGGCCTGGCTCTACCGTGTTTTTCATAAACTGCTTGTACTTCATCAGTCTGTGGCTAAAACACCAAAGATTTTTCTTTTCCTTCCCCCAAACCCAGTTTATTGTAGCTGCTGGTAAGAAAATTTAAATGCCCCCATCTGAGAGGAACACTTGGCACAGACACAAATGTTCTCCTCTCGTTGCACACCCTTAACTCCCATTAGTGTTAATGGGAGCTGTGCTTGTGCTGCCAGAGTACAATGGACCCCTGGAGAGTTGTCTTTCCAGCAGGACAGCTTTACAAATGGCCGTGGGCTCTCTGGATGTATTTCATGCTTGTTGGAGCAGGGCTGACGCAAACACATCTGCTTCCTGTCTCTTTCATGGGCTCTGGACCTTGCTTCTCTTTGGTGACAGGCACGGGGGCTTGCAAATGCTGTTGCAACAAAGTTTTGCCTTTTTGTCATGAGGGGATGCTGGTGACAGGAGTACTAACCAATGCCATCCCCTGGGTGCATATTCCCCCGTGGCTGATAGCAGAAGTCTTCACAGACTGTGGGTCCCCAGCTCTTGAATCTGATCACAAAAAACATTTCTGGTGTTTCTGTAAAGCCTCAGCTGTTGAAAATTTGAAAATCTCCACTTGCATTTTGAAAAGCAACTTTCTGCCCTTTATGCTGCAGAGAGATGCTTCAGTGCTCCAGTGTACATGAAAAGCTCAGACACCCTGGAAACCCCCAAAATTTATCTTTACCCCCAAACCCTTTTACTTTTATTATAATCTCATCATTGATGTTTCTGTTTGGGCATTTTCAGACAAGACATTCTCCACCGACCCACTATGCATGTTACAGGGTACCCATAGGGCAACACTGGAGGCCTGCAACATGTATAGTGGGTGGATAGTGGGTGGAGAGTGTCTTGTGTGAAAATGCCCTTAGTAAGAACCTTTCTGGGGTTCTGCAGCAGCTGAGAGATATCCACCAAGCTGGTTGTTCCCGGACTCTCTGTGTCAGCTGCCCTGGCACTTGGGATCCCTGGCAGAAACAGAACAATGATCTCTGTGTATTAGCAACAGCTTTCTTCACATAAGGAAAGTGAAGGCTGGGATCTCTGCTAGTGGAGCTCAATGGGTTGCAAAAGGTCTGGATGACCTCGGTCTCTTCCTGACTCTTTTGTGACCAATTGTGTTACCCTGGGCAAGCCACTGTGCTGCCTCAGCTTCCCTTCCTGTAAAGTAGAGATGATGATGACACCTATGTGCTTTGAGATCTGAAAGGTGCTAATCAAAAGCCAAGTGGTTAACTGCAGTGTGTACATGCAGTTCCAAGTCTGAGTCAGAGATGGCCATCCATGTAGCAGGAGAAGGTGAGCAATCCAAAGGATGCACCCCAAGCCTATGAGCCCTCCCTTCTATCAGAATACCTGGGAGATTTGTACTCCCTCCTGCTGTGGGAGGGAGCTTCCTACATGCTCCGCCTTTGGGAGGTCTGGTTTACAGCAACACAGGCTGCAGGTAACTGCTAATAATAGGCATGGAGATAAAACACTGCTGTGTTATCACTTCCTAACTCACCACTTACTTCCTATCAAAAAACCCTCACACACCAGGGGCTGAAATCTCACTGTCCCGTCCAAGCCTGAGGTTGTAGGTAGCAGTCCGAAGCATGCACACCAAGCAATCCCTTACCCCTTCTCACATACAGCATTTCCACACCACTCCAAGGCAGAACTATAATCTCACCTGCTACCCAGTCTGGGGTGCTCAGAGGGAGGTCACAGCCTCAACACGATTCCTAGCACAGAGCAGTGGAGTCAGCTCCGCGGGCAGGAGCCATGGTTTAGTTCTAGGTCCAGTTAAGAATAAACCAAACCTGCCAGAAATATAGTTTGTGTGAAGAGAAATGTGTCCCTGTGCGTCTGCAGCCTGCGTGCATGCTGATGACAATCCATAGAGGCAACACAATGGCTCTTCAAATCCCATTTAAACCTGACGGTATAAACGGCTTCAACCTCATCCTCTGTGTGCTCTTCGACGTGTTCAAGTGCTCCTAGCGCTTCATTTTTAAAAAGACATTCTATCATCTGCTGTGTAGAATGAATAGCCTTAAGTCTGCCACACCTAAAATCCCAGCAACAACCTGATTGGAATCCAAGGGCTAATCGCTGAGAAAAAGGAAATGAATGCTAACACATAGGCTGGTGAACTAGGAGGGCAGGGGGGAAGCTGTGCGTAGCCCTGTGTCTATTGCCTGCCCGTCAGCCATGCTCCGTATGCTTCAGGCTGCCTGCCCTAGGCCGCACCTGTGGGAAGCACGTGGCATGTTTCATTTTGTTCCTTACCTTTCTTTTTCTTTGCAAATAGTGACTTTTCGGAAAGTTTGTCAGTTACAGCCCTCTTTTTCTCTCTCTTCTGTTCTCTGTACAGTCTGCAGTTACGTTCTTCTGTACATACAGTATACACACATATATATGTGTGTATAGAGCTATATCCATACATATAAGCCAACTCTGAATCCTGTACAGTTTCAAACAGAATTTGATGGCCTGCTTCATTTTCTCCGTGTTAGTTCTGATTGTTGCAGAATGAGCTCAGATAAGAATTTTAATTTCCATTTCTGTTTTGGGTTTATATATATATATATATATATATATATATATATATATATATATATATTGTGGTGGCTGTTGCAGAATTCTCATCACCAGAAAAAACAAACCAATTCTGGTGCAAAAAACCACAACAATCTTAACTGAAATGGCATGACGGTTCTCACTGATTGTAAATTAAATTTGTACAGTACTGTTTATAACGTTTTCTACACTTTAAGAAAGTATTTATAATTTCCGCTGTCTGACTGGGGTGTGAGTCTCTGTGACCTGCAGAAATGGTTAGCCATTTGTTCCTGTGTTTTGTGCAGTGTTTTGTGAGGTAACAATGTATGAATTATTTATGCCAATAAAGACTTTGAAAATGATTGCATCACATCATTGCATTGGTCTGTGTCTCTTATGTGTACAGGGAGGTATACCACTCGGGCCTACACTTTCCCTGTGCTCCATTCTATTTCTCTGATGTTTGTTGTTTGTCCCCACTTCTCTCTCCTGGAAGCTAAGCTGGGTAACAAGGGATCAAAGGACCACAGTATGCTCCAGTAAGAACGCTCTGACCGACCACTGCATCTCTTCTCTTTGCTGCTGTAAATTTCCATTTAGAGTTAACTCCCTTCCTCTGCACCAGCTACTTGCGATAAACAGTACCATTAATCTGCACTTAAGGCAGCCATGCATCCTGCTGAGCAACATTCAGATGGCTCCAATGCCTGGCCCCTTGAGTTGTTTTACTGTGATGATTGGCAAAGTTCTAAAGTGCTTGCTCAGCACTACTTGCTCCTTATTTGGGCAAAATGCTGACTGAAGTCAGAGTGACTCAGTCAAAAATCAGCAAAGCCTTCAAGATGAAGCCATTTCATGTCAAAATTTTATCTGCAAACTGAAGAGTGTCACCAAGACGTCCTCTCATAGCTTGTATAGAAAAATCATGCTTCTCTTCAACTTTATCATGCATGTTGTCTTTTGTCCCTACCTGCTAAGGTTCTTGCATATAAAATTTTCTTTCCCCTAATTTAAGGAAAAAATTTGACAAACGTAACTATTAACTGAACATTTATAATGCATATGTTGCCCCAGATATTTTACCCAAATATAGAAAATAGACAGGATATAACAAATATAGTGGGAGAGAATTATAAACTGTACAAATGAATGAATTTCAGCCACCACGCTTAAATCCTGCCCAGGGTGAGAGCCCTCACCCCAGGCAGGAGTCTGTTGCGCCACTGAACAGACATTCTGGCAGCTGGGCCTGGAGAGGGCGGGGTATGTGTGGTCATGGGTCTGTACAGCCCTGCCCCCTGCATGGCCCTGCCTCCTCCCTGACGGGCGGGTGCAGCAGCCTATGAAGCTGCTGTGCCCACCCAGAACTGGTCTGGCCAACGGCTGGGGTTAGGTAGAGTGAGCCATCGGACATGATGGCCTGCTCTACCACGGTCTGAGGTAGGCTTCCTTGTACCATGGCAGGGCTAAACTTGGGATGTAAGCTGCCAGGGAGGCCTGCTACGGTCTGGGGTGTACGCTGCTCCTGCTCGTGGTTAACATCTGATGGGCCGGAACAGATGTGACACCACCGCCAGTGGCCATGTCGGTTTAAGCTTGGCCACCGTCGGTGGTGTCACGTCTGAAAATACCTAATGACACATACACATCTCTCTCTTTAGGCCCCAGGATTAAAAAACATGCCATGTAGCACTATGTTTAATCTTTCCTCAAGCCAAACTGCATGCTCTGGATCCCTCTGAACCCTCTAATTACCGTCCTGTCTTGCTCCTCCCTTTTGCTTCCAAACTCCTTGAACGGGTTGTCTACTCCCGTTGCCTCAACCTCCTCTCTGCCAACTCCTCCCTTGACCTCCTCCAATCTGGCTTCCGCCCCCTTCACTCCACTGAAACTGCTCTTGCTAAGATCACCAACGATCTTTTTATGGCTAAATCCAACTGCCTTTACTCCATACTTGTCCTCCTTGATCTCTCTGCTGCCTTCGACACTGTTGACCACTTGCTCCTGCTTGAATCGCTTCACTCCCTTGGATTCTGGGACTCTGTCCTCGACTGGTTCTCCTCCTACCTTTCTGACCGCTCCTTCAGTGTATCTCTTCCTAACTCCTCCCCTCCTCTTCCCTACCCCTCTTGGTCGGGGTTCCCCAAGGCTCTGTCCTTGGCCCTCTCCTCTTCTCTATCTACACCCTATCCCTAGGCAAACTCATTGCCTCCCACGGGTTCCAATACCACCTATACGCTGATGACACTCAACTCTATCTCTCCACTCCTTCCCTCTCCCCCTCTGTTCAAGCTCATCTCACCAACTGTCTCTCTGATATCTCCGTCTGGATGTCTAAACGCCAACTCAAACTGAACATGGCTAAAACTGAATTCCTTATCTTCCCTCCCAATCCTTCCTCTTTCTCTTCCCTGTCAATTGCCATTGACGGGGTCTCCATCCTCCCTGTCCCCCAAGCCCGTAGCTTGGGCTTCATCTTCGACTTGCACCTTACCTTCAAACCCTACATTGACTCCGTGGCCATATTCTGCTGCTTCTCCCTCCACAACATTGCTAAGATCCGCCCTTTTCTCTCTGTCTCCTCTGCCAAAACTCTCATCCATGTCCTAGTCATCTCACACCTCGACTATTGTAACCTCCTCCTCGCTGGCCTTCCCCGCTCTCACCTTTCTTCCTTCATCTCTGTTCAAAATTCTGCTGCCAGGATCATCCACCTAGCCCGTCGCTTTGACGATGTGCAGCCTCTCCTCTCCTCTCTCTACTGGCTCCCTCTTCCTGAGCATATTCTGTACAAGCTCATTGTCTTCACTTACAAAGCCCTTCACAACCTCGCTACTCCCTACCTCTCTGCCCTGATCTCCCTCTGTACCCCTGTTCAAGCACTTCGCTCCTCTCCCATTCCCTTCCTCACCCTCCCACGCCTCCGCTGCTCCCTCACCCACCTTCGTCCCTTCTCCCTCGCTGCCCCGCACGCCTGGAACTCCCTCCCTGACCTCGTCCACCTTGCCCTCACCCTCCACGCCTTCAAGTTCCTCCTCAAAACCCACCTCTTCTGCTCCGCCCTTCCTAACTCCTGCTAACCATCCCCACCCAGGATTATTCCCCACCTGTTATCTGTAAACTCCCAATTTACTGTTACCAAGCTAAGAACGTGTACCTTAGTTCTCGCATCCTCATGAATGTTGCATCCCTTGACTCTCTCTCTGTTCCCCCTTCCCTGTCTCCCCGCCCCTGTATTTAGATTGTAAGCTCTCTGGCAGGGACCGTGTCTCTCTTGTTTTTTGTAAAGCACCAAGTACATTGCTGGTGCTATATAAATGCTTATAATAATTATAATAATAATAAATAATTAATCATTAATAATAAATAATAAAGTGAAGGGGGAGCAGCACCTCCCCTTTCCCCCTTAAGCCACACCCTCTGACATCCCCCCTCCCTCCCAAGCCACTGCTCCACCCACTCATCCAGCCTCTGGGAAATTAAAATGCCAGCCGGGAGAAGAGTGGTGTATGGAACCCCTGCAGTGGCCATGCTGCTGCCACGAGGGGCCAAAGGTAAAGAGGAGCCTTCCCTGTTCTCCAGATATGGGGCCAATGTAGCCTTTCTGCTTACTGTTGGACTCTCTTTTAAAAAGAGAGTCCAACAGCTACAGGCAAGTCTGGCTCTGAGAGAGGGGGGATTGCTCTGACTTGGAAGTAGAAACCACATGAACAAATGGGGATCACTAAGCAGGGTTGGTCAGACAGCCAGAAGGTTGGAAAAGACAATGGTGACAGCTCCAAAGGACATGGTTATGGGGCGCCATGGCCCCTGTAAGATCCATCAATGGAGGATCGGCTCTCATTCCAAAGAGCAAGTTAAAGCTTATAAGTATTTTGGGGTCATTTTTGTTCCATCCTTGAGCTGGGTCCCCCATTTGGAAGCTGTTAATCAGCAAATGAGAACAACGACCGCCGCTATCCTCGGATATTTTTTCCATCGGGGGGGAGACTGGTATTGCCGGCCTTACGGCTCTTTAGGGCTAAGGTTATCCCTCAGTGCCTTTACGCCCTCCCGGCTTGGGGGTGGAGCTTTTTTATCTAGGCTTGAATTTGCTCAGAACCAGCAGCTACGAACAATTCAGGGACTTCCTAGAGGCATGTCACAGGTGCTTTTGAGGTTGGAGACTTTTAGCCCGACTATAATATCTAGGGCCAGGATGGCATTCTTAAAATTTTGGGTTAGGGCATATCTTTTTTCCCCGATGGATGGTTCATTGCTGGCCATGTTGGTGCTTGAGGGGGGCCTTAATTTTTGGGTTAACCAGATGGAGGCAGAGCTGAACCTTCTGGGGTTTACTGTTGAATCCCTGAGATGGCTTGGCTTATCTGGTGCTCTGTCCTTGATACGGAGGCGAATAGAGGATCAAGAACTTCAGACAGAGAGGGCTCTTTTATCCTCCCAGGCAGTAGCACCGGAGTATCCTCTACCAGATCCCCTGCGTCCGTGTTCTAGTTATTTATTTGTTTGGATAGACCCGGGCTCAAGGTGGGTGTATACTCGACTCAGATGTAATTCTCTCCCTTCTGCCATGGTAGAGGGACGATACCGGGCCACCGCTAAGCAGGATAGATTTTGTCAACTCTGTCAGTTACAGGAGCCTGACACTATTGCCCATATCTTTTTCACTGCCCAGCTTTAGTGGTTCCCAGGAGGGAGCTGCTGGGTCAGTATTGTGAGGCCTTTTGGGATTTGAGTATATGTCTAAAGCTCTTGCTAGATTATAAGGACTCCGCAAGGGCTAGAGCGGTGGCCAGTTTTGGCTTACGGTATCTGCGGATCAGAGGGGCACTTTTGGGGTCCCTTTCTCAGCCGGGCCTGTAAATCTAGGTCAATTGTCCGTCCCCACCCCCCCTCTTAGTAGACTGGTCTCTGAGGGGGGTAGGATTTGTTGGCCGATGAGCTTTATGTGTTTATTTTATTTTATATTGTTGGTATTGGTTGTAAGCTTGAGTTTGTCTTTGATTAATTTCGAGCTGCTTGTGTGTTTTTGTTGTCTCTTTTTTTCTTCTGTCAACTTATTTTATATTGTAATAGCTTCGGCTAACAATAAATTATTATTATTATTATAAAGGACATGGCAAGCAGCCATTGCAATGGAATGAGACTGAGGTTACAGCCAAAGTCCTCTGCCATACCTGCAAGTTGCAGGTACGGCAGAGGACTTTGGCCAAGAACTACGCTCAGATCAGGCTGAGGATTCACACACACACACACACACGCCCAGTTTAAATTCACTGGCCACCAAGCTCTTTCAGGGCTTGTTTGCATAGTACGTGGAATTGAGATAGCTTACATCACACCCATTACAGTTCATATCTGTGCACAGATAGGGGCACCCTATCCCAACTGATCAGCAACCAATCCCTCACCAGCTAAAGCAATAAAAGATATTTCTCATTTTGAAATGCATCTGTGCACAAGGGGCCATGCACGTTTCCCTTAACTTAAAACAATGCTGTTGGCAAACTGGATCAGACCATGGTGGTTCCCAGAGGACGTTACTCATATCCTTTAAATAGGCACCCGTGGACTAACCTGTTCAGGAGGTGAGCTCCTTGTTAAATCTACCCCAGGTTTTGGAATAGGAAGGAGTATCCAGGTTTTGTAGCTGGAAAAAATCCCTAAATGGATGGAGCCAATGCCCCAGATCTCAGCCTCCACATGTTTTGCAGAGTTTAGTATCTTCTCCTTGGTTTTCATGTTGGATCCAAGTTGCCTCATTCGCAACCAGACCTCTCCACCATCACGCTCCTTCCTATCTTAAGGGAAGAGCAGCCAGTATGGCCCAGAGTGACTGCTGTCCATGCTGTCAGCTGGCCTATAGTAATCCCAAAGCTTTAAAGGTTATTTGGTGTTTAGAGAGTGGCTGCAGGGAGGCCTTCAGAGGCTTACACATACCCATGGAAGTCAGTCCAATAAAAGTATCATCTTAACTACTTTGTCTCTTGTCCCTGCTTTAAGAGCTAGAGGAGCTGTGTTCTGATGGCTTTCTATGGCTGGGAATCACCTACGACTGCAAGCCCCTCTCACCAGCGGACTGTTCAGGAAGCTAAACCCCAACTCTGCAAAAACTGCCCTTCTTTCTTGCTCAAGTCTTCCAGTTTATACAGAGCACACTTCTTTCCCCTCTAGCATCTCACAAACTCAGCTGTTTGGCAATAAATGATGGAGCTGATAATAATTCATCCTGAACATTTGGACAGCAACAGCAGGGAGATGTGCAGCAAAGATGTCAGAGTAATGAACATTATCAACCCGTTATGCAGACAACCTCATTGTTCCTTGTCGTGACAGACCCTGAATTTCATGCTACACGTGGGGCAGTGTGTTTGTTACATGCCTACAGCAGGCTCTGCAGCTGGTCTCTGGTATGACAGTTATTGCCAGGAAGCAAGGAAATGAAAGGAGACAGGGGGAGTGGGGAGGAGAAGCAAATCTTCATTCTAACATATTATGGGGTGCCAAGCACCCCAAGCTGGCATCCTCAATTCTCCAAGCACCTGCTGCAGGGCAATGAGCTAAGCTGGAGTGGGAGGTTTGCTTTGCTGTGCTTCTGCAGAGGCTCAGAGTTAACATTGCTCTGAAATCCAACTCCACTAATACCAGCATTGTCTTCTGCTGATCTGCTCCCCAACAAGTCCAGAGAGCTGCTTGGTCATTGCCTGGAGATTGCAAGCTTTAAAGGGAAACAAGGAAGTCCTTCCCTCAGCTCTTCCCAGCAGCTGAGTTATTTGGAAGGCAAAATAATCACTTCTCTGGCCATTAATAAACCATGAAATGATGCTAATGCTTTGCACTGACTGTGCCGGGTGCTTTTCATCTTCAAAACTTTCTAGAGACATTATCCGATTAACGCACACAACACTCCATAACGGGAGGCAGCATTACTGCCACTTTGCAGGTGGGGTGACTGAGGCTCAGGGAGTGGCAGGATGGTGCTACAGCAACTCAGTGACAGCGCTGAGGTTAGAACATGTCCAGGAGTGAGACCCACTATCTTCCTCTCTAAACTGTCCTCTTCCCCCTCTGTCTTCATTGATGGTGTCACCCTTCGACATATCTCCCAGGCACAGAGCACAATGATTAATCAAGATAAAGTTAATTTGCAACAACACCTGTATCCTTCACAATTTGGTCTTATATAAAAAAAAAAAAGACGAAGGGTAACTTTGTCATGTCCAAATTGGGTTAATAAAATTTAATTCTCCAGCATTGTCAATCTGACACATGGCTTTTACCAGAACTAAATTTGCTAATCAATCAGAGGTTCCCAAACTGTGAATTGGGACCCCACACTAACTGCAGATGGGATCACAATCTCAATTGATATTTCATAGGCTTTGCATGGCTTTGTTGACTGCAGTCTCAAACTGGGCGACTCAGACAAAATACTTAGGAACCTAAACCATCTTCGCCCCTTCTGCCATGCCGTTCTCTATGCCTGGAACTCCTTCCCTGAACAGATCTGCTCTGCTCCCTCTCTCCTAGGATTACCAGGTTTTGAATATGTCAAGTCAAGTTCAAGTTTATTGTATTAACCATAGGTTTATAACCAAATACACCTAAATTAGTACACAAAAAGAAGAAAAACACATGTATATAAAACAATACAATATGAACTGTAACCAAACAAGCCAAAGTCCACACCTTGTTACAGGACAAAGCATAGGCCTGACCAAATCTGGCCTCCAAATTAATTCAATAATATAATATAAGTTTCCTCGATAGAAAAGGTCTTTGCTCCTATACGGAGCATAGGCGTGACCAGACCAGACCCCTGAAAATAAACAATCTGAATTTTGAGTCATGTCCAATGGCTTTAACAAGGAAAACACCAACGTATAAGCCAAGAGTACATAGTGATCCCGTACACAAATTAATGAGAGATCGACATGAATATGTCAAAGAGGGACATCCCATGCCCCACCCCAGTTAACCCCCTAATTTGCATAAATATACATTAATTTACATACATTAATATAATTTCTATAAAAGTGCCCATTTAAAATAGTTCATTGCTTTAACTTTGAGTTTTGACTCAGGGAAATTTAAAAACAAAAACAAATTAGAAGTAGCTTGATCACACACAGAGAGACTCTCTCTGACACTCTCTCAGACGTTTTTAAATGACCACACTATACTGTTCCAAAATCATTCTTCCCTGACTTGTCAGAATGAACTTCATCGGCATAATCAGTCCAGTTTCTGTGACTACACAACCACAGTTGCAAAATTCTATTAGAGTATTAGTTCCCGGATGTCTAAAGGATTAGAATGTTCTACCTGTGCAGATGGTAAAAATGGCCATTGTATAATGTTCTTTATGTAAAACTTTCCAATAAAACCTTGAAAAAGATGTTCTACAAAAACATTCTAAAACCTGAAAGCAAGCCAGAAGTGTCAAAATACAGTTAATGTTCAAACTATCTAGACAATCACCTCCAGAACGACATAAACACCCCTAGAATGTTCTAAATTTATAACTTTAAAACATCGTCTGTCACACATCACACACACATATACACATTCTAGGAAGCATACACACATTTTTTTGTTCGCACTGAGGTAAATATCAGGAAACCAACATGCATGTTCATAAATGACTACTCTGTATTAGTATTGTATATCCATGTTTGGTGTCTAATAGATCAATGTCATGTACAGAACATGGTGTGAATGATATGACATGAATTGTCAAAATGTACAAGCCAGAATGAAAGTTATAATAACAGCTTAGAGAAGGGAACAGGTATACCATTAATATTTGTCTTTCCCATGGATTGTATGCAAATTGCATTTCAAAGGACACTTCGTTGCATTGGAGTCATTCAGATAAACTTCTGCTAAGACAAAGGAGCTAATTAGCAACTAATGGCAAGCAGACTGACAGTAAAAAGACTTGCCTAGGAGCGAGGGAGAGATTCTTCTTATCGCAGCATGTGCAGAGAAGTTCTAAGAAACCTTTTGAAACTGCAACCAGCAAGAATTTAACGCCCAGCTCCATAACATCTGAGTTGAGAGAAAAGGAACTTTGAAACAGAATGGACTGATGCATAAATAGGATTTTAGCCTAGAACTCACAAGATAGATTCACATTATCTGTTATGTTTATTTTGATTTACTGCACTCTGAGCACAATCTTGTATTGCATATTAATCTTAATTCTTATAATAAACTTCTTTTAGATAAGCCTGTGTGCTTAAGTGAGTTTCTAACTTTGGGGTGACACAATTTGGGGAGAATTATACTCTGAGTCCTTATACTCAGACGAACCTGACAAAGTATTTGTTGTGCTTCAGGAAATTCTGAGGCAAAGAGTTAACCCCTTATGGGCTGTAACCGTTCTAGGGAGAGCTGATCCAGTAGGAGCTGTAAACTGAGTTATAGCTAGCCCTGATTTGGGGCAGAGACGTCCCAACCCCATCACAATAGCGGGATTAAACCCCAAGACTGTGTACCAATGTACAGGAACTGAAAAGAGAGTAGTGCCACACCCAGTGGGTATTAACAGAGATGAGAGATTAGCCCACTGGAGTCCAGGGTCTCTCTGTGGAGTCCTCACACAGCCGCCATTCACAGGTTCTGTGCGACAAACTGGACAGATAGACAGGCATTCCTCCCCACCATGGTCCTACCACCACGACTAAGATGAAGTCACTCCCTAGACCGCTCTAGGTGCTCTGCCCAGGATTCTATGGTCCTGGTGGACCTGCACGCACATAGAGACAGCACACATGCTAACAGGCAGCCTCATGGACACACATTAGCCCACATCAGCCAACATTTGCCCACACAGCAGGGTCCACATTTGCTGGGATGATGCTGCGAGTAGGGGCTTTGGGGCAGTCAGGTGGTGGGTGCAGGTGCACATCTGGCAGTCACCTAACAGACAGACAGCTGGCCACCCATCTGAAGGGGGCTGATCTGCGCTACTGTCTCATCTGTTTTCACCCACTGTCTCACACCCACAAAGACTCGCTTTCTCACAGATGCACAGAGGTTCTAAAACACATACACACTCACGTTCTCTTTTTCACACAGATTTAATACACGTACACATTCACAATATGTCACACAGAGAGGTTGTAACACAGTCTCTCTCACAAGCACACACTTTCTCACTTATGCACAAAGTTTGTAACACGGATATACACTCATATAATCTTTCTCACACAGATTTTAACACATGCTGTCACACTCACAAGCTCCCCCGCAGTACTGGAGAAGAGTTTGCAGCTGAATGGAGAACAGTCCCTGCCTCTCTCTGGTTCGGGGTGTGGAGTGAGAGGAGCACTCACTTCACCTCATCTCTCCTTTCGTGGGACTCTGGGACTCACTAGGGAGAGAAACAGTGCTGGTATAAGGGAGTGTCTGCAAAGTTTACAAATAAATCTTCAGGGAATTGTGCTTCCCCGGCATACCAGTCAGTTCCCACAGAAACGCCTCTCAAGGCCTGGGGGATCTAACTAATTAACAATGCACACAGAAGGATTTCTTTTGTCCCAGAAAGTGCTTCATTTCCCCAGGAATTAAGTTTTCAGTCCACTCCCAACCTGGGAATTCTCATGAATCCCAGGACACCTGGCACCACCTACTTCCTTCTGATCTTCATATCCCTCTTAAAAACTTCTCTCTTCCATCACGGTGTTCCTAGCTCTTCATCCCCATGGATGGCTCACCCATTTTCCCTCAACTGCCTGACATTCAGGGTCCCCTTCTCCCCAGTAACTTAAGCACATGCACCTGCAATTTCTCAGCTTCATGAAGGTATCCCTGTCTCTTCCTATGTTCCTCTTTCCCTTGTCTCCCTTCCCTTGTCTATCTTAGACTGTAAACCCCTAGGGGTAGGGACCTGTCTCTAATTAATGATTGTTCAGTTCCAGGTACATTGTTAGTGCTATATAAATAAAAATAATAATAATAATAATAATTAATGATGATGATTCATCATTGGCTCCTCCTTTTCCTTTCCACCTCATATTCTCTCTGTTGCTAAGGCCTGTTGCTTCTCTCTGTATAACGTTACTAAAATCCTGTTGGATTGTGTAACAGTCACAAGTAAAAGCCCATTGCAAGCCCTGCAAGCTTAATATGGGGCTTGTCCAGTAGGGAGAAGGTCAGGGGATGAAACAGGTTTTTTTCTCCTGGTCTCCTCTCTTTTCCTCTCTCTGTCCTCCATCTTGTCCCATGCAGTCTGTATGGTATGGAAGCATGTCTTCTGAACTATTAGTAAAGTTCTGTTTTGAAGAAATTTCTGCTGTGTGTTATTCAACAGAAAGCTAACTCTACAATAGGTTATGGGCCCAGAACATCTTCAAGGCAATTGTGAAGACTAGAAGCAGCCCAGAAGGAGTGCAGACTGTGAAAGAAAACTCCCAGACAGAGAGGCCTACTGACTGTGAGTAAGAAGGCCTAAATCCCAGAAGGGGGAAGGGAGGGAAGCAAGTATGGCAAACAGCTCAGAGCTCAGACTTTCAGTAGGAAAGCTGACCAATGTAAACTACCAATTGTGGAAGTTTAAAGTGGAAATGTCGCTGTCTAAAGATGATCTATTATATTTATTTATTATAAATATTTATATAGTGCCAGTCGTGTGACCTGGTGCTGTACAGAACATAGAATTAGACGTGGTCCATGCCGGTGGCTTACAATCTAAAAGACAAAGGGGGGGAGACGGAGAGGGGACAGTGGGAGAGACAGGGGAGAAGACAAACAAACATTCAAGCGGATGCGAAGTCTCCGGTGCATATGCTTGGCTTGGTTACAAAGAGGTTGGTAGCAGCAGTCAGCAGAGGAGGGCCGACAGTAAGTGTACGGGGAAAGACTAGCAGGCATTGGGAAAGGCAGCAAGGAAAAGGTGGGTCTTGAGGAGGGATTTGAAGGAGCGGAGGGAGGAGGCAAGGCAGATGTGGGCAGGGAGGGAGTTCCAGGCATGGGGGGCAGCGAGGGAGAAGGGTCGAAGGCGGTTAGG
>QEPC01004381.1:1869649-1911972 GCA_003113815.1 Sphenodon punctatus | reverse complement strand
GTTTATTGGTAGAAGATGACCAGCTAATCCATATAAGAAGTGAGACCACAGCAAGAGGCATGTGGATTGCATTGCAAAACTTGCATGAGAGAACTAGCCTGAATAGCAAACTGTTTCTACTGAGGAAACTATACAAAATGAGGCTTGGCAAAGAAAGTGAAATGCAGGAGCATATAAATTCCATGTTGGAAGTAGTGGCACAGCTGCGCAGCATTGGAGAAGGTATAAAGAACAGCTATGTGGTAGCCCTACCCCTCTGCAGCCTGCTTGAATCTTACAGTGCTCTCATCAATGCCCTGGAGACAAGGCCAGAGGCTGAACTGAAGCTGGAATTTGTTAAAGGTAGACTTGCGGATGAATTCTATCGCAGAAAGGAGAACCTGCTGAATGATCTAAAGCAGGGTAATGAGACTGCACTGAAAACCTCAGACAAAGCTCCTAAGAGGGAAACCAGAGAATGCTTCAGATGCAAAAAGGAGGGACATTTAAAGAAAGACTGCTATATATGGAAAGCAGAACAGCAGAAACTGTCTCCACGAACACCTAAGCAGAGGACTACAGTCACAAACAGCAACACAGTCGCTCAACAATGGAGTGGGTGCTTTAGAGCAACGCAAGAGAGATCATCCCAAAATTGGTATGAAGACTCCGGGGCAACAAGCCACATGACTAGCAATAAAGGATTCTTCACAGGGCTGGATCTGAACAGTAAAGAAAGGATCTACCTTGCAGATGGGAGAAGCATCAACGCGGAAGGCATTGGACAAGGATTCCTGTACTGCAACCAGTCACAGGGAGGCACACTGACCATACCCATGAAAGATGTGCTCTATGTGCCCAACTTAGAAGGGGAACTCCTGTCTGTGAGGCACCTGGCAGCGAGGGGGCTCACCATCCGTTTCCAGGGAGATGAATGCACAATTCAAAGTGGGACAAAAGTACTGGCCAGAGCCACTGCAGATGAGCACCTGTACCGTCTGAGCACAGCGAAAGAACAGGCGAAACTCACTGCGCACAAACCACACGATGACTGCATCCGCCTGTGGCATAGACACATGGGACATAGACACCCAGACAGCATCAAGGAAATGCACAGACAGCAGTTGACCAAAGACCTTAAGGTATCAACGTGTCCCTGTTATAAATTGGAACTGTTCTCTATCAATCCTACCAGGGACAGGACTTAAACCCCTGGCAGGCAGCTCCCAATTCCGGGATCTGGGCAGAGGCACTATGAAATAGATTGCAAAGTCCTTTAAATAGACAGATGTTTATTACTATAGCACACAGAAGACCTGAGAATAAAGCACAATATAGCACCAATACACTTGCATATGGCAGCAGCCTTCACCTATTCTGACGGCTAGCACACACACATACATACATACGTACATACATATGAGTTCTTACATGTCAGAGGTCTCAGGTATGGTCTCGAGAGGAGAGGAGAGGCAGGGTGGGGGCCCAATCGAGGTCTATCTAGGAACCTAGCTGCTGGAGTCTGGCTTTTCACAGCCTTTGAGAGCGTCGGAAAGAGTCATGCAAGGCACCTTCCCTGTCTAGGGCTGGCCTTTTTATCCAGTGACTGACTTATGATTATCCAGAGTGCGGGGTTGTCAGTGCTAAGCCTGGAAAGCTCTCCCATTGGCTGTTCAGATCTGGGGTACTTTCTGCTTAGTCATCGTCATTATGTGATGTACTGACCAGTTGAATCCTGCCTACCCCTCCTTCCAGATGGGAGGCCTGATCTTTGGCCATGAGTTGCTCATGCCCCTTTCTCTAAGGCGTCTCTCTGTCTGACTAGGCCATTTTCCCTTATTGCATTGCTTGGTTCTTATGTGCAACCTTGTTCTGGGCACAAACAATTCTTGCTAGCTCTGTTCCTTCTGGGGCCTTTCCTTTTGTTGATGACAAGAATGTATCCCTGTCAGCATATTTCTCTCTCCTCCTGCCAGCCTGTTTTCCTCCTAATATACATTTTCAATATTCCTAAACTAAAAGTTACTATAAAGCATATAGCAAGCAAATAAAGCATATAGGAAACTCATAGCATCCTTTCAATAGTTACAGATGTGTACAATATTTTCTTGGTGCTATAATTCATAATGCTTCAATCAGCCAATTAATTCATGAAATGCAACTATTGCATCAAAGCCACGAGGGCTATGCTTCCTAAGAAGAGTCAGAATAGAGCCACGAAACAGCTTGATCTTGTACACAGCGATGTCTGCAGCCCAATGAAGGTTCCCACACCAGGAGGCAACCGGTATATAGTAACTTTCATTGACGACTATTCAAGGTACACGATCATGTACATCATGAAGAGTAAAGATGAAGTATTTGACAAACTTCAGGACTATGTGACCATGATGAGTAACAAGTTCCAGCACAGACCAAAGACACTGCGGACTGACAATGGAGGTGAGTTCACAGGAAAGGAAGTAGAGGACTTCCTGAGACTCCATGGAATTGAGCACCAAAAGACAGTGCCATATACACCCGAGCAGAACGGAACAGCTGAAAGGAAAAACAGAACGCTAACCGAAATGGTTAGATGCATGTTAACAGACTCTGGACTACCAGAAAGATACTGGGGCGAAGCAGCAGTTGCTGCTACCTACCTACAAAATCGGCTGTATTCTAGAACAGTGAGGAAAACTCCATATGAACTGTGGCATGGTCAAAAACCTAGTGTGGGCCACATCAGAGTATTTGGAAGTAAGACTTACGTATATATCCCAGAGGAGAAACGTACCAAGCTGCAAAACAGAGCAGTGGAAGGCATCCTCGTAGGATACAGTGAGCATTCCAAAGGCTACAGGATCCTGGATCCACGCACAGACAGAATAACCATTAGTAACAGTGTGACCTTTGTGGAAAACTCAAGCGACAGTGTGATGACTCTCCAAGGTCCAGGCGAAGGAGAACAATCAACCACGGACGAAACCACTGAAAGGGAGCAATCCTCTGAACAAATAGTCGAAATCGGCACAAAGGTAACAGAAGTGCAGGAACAGACACAGCCGGCTGCTGATGCTGAGCCAAGGCAGTCGACGAGGTCTAACAAAGGCATTCCCCCCACTCGTCTGTCCTACAAAGTCAGCACCAGTAAATTGTCAGAGCCAGCATCCTGGGAGGACATCTCGCAGATGTCAGAAGGGGAAGCAGAAAAATGGGTAAGAGCGGCTGAAGAAGAAGTAAAGTCCATGCAGGACAACGCGACGTGGACACTTACTCCACTGCCCGCAGGGAGAAAGACTATAGGTTGTAAATGGACATTTAAAATAAAGTACAATGCGCAGGGAAATATTGAACGGTACAAGGCCCGACTTGTCGCGAAAGGATACTCCCAGAAGTACGGAGAAGACTACGATGAAACATTTGCACCTGTAGTTAAGCACACTACAATCAGAACATTGTTAAGTATAGCTGCCGGAAGAGGAATGCAAGTCAAGCATATGGACGTGAAAACAGCGTTCCTAAATGGTGAGTTGAAGGAAGATATTTACATGGACCAACCACCGGGGTTTGCAGACGTTGAAAGGCCGGATCTTGTATGCAAACTGCACAAAAGCATATATGGGCTTAAGCAGGCCGCCAGAGCGTGGAACACTAAAATAAACAAGGTGCTCATGAGGGAAAATTTTACCAGGAGCAAAGCAGATCCCTGCTTATACACAAAGAGACTAAGGGGCAGGTGGATCTTTGTATTAATTTATGTCGATGACCTTATCGTATGCTTTGAGCAAGAAGGGGACGAGTGCGAAACAATGAGAGCTCTAAATCAGGACTTTGAAACTAAGGACCTGGGTAACATAACGCACTACCTTGGAATACAAATTGAAAGAGAAGATGACGGAAGCTATCTTCTCAACCAAAGACAGGCAATAGAAGAGATGATAGAAAGTTTCGGCATGGGGGGTGCGAAGGCAGCAAATACCCCTATGGAAACCAGCTACCCAAAGGAGATCAAAGAACCGAGCTTATTGCTGCCAGACAATAAGCAATACAGAAAGGCGATAGGAAAGCTCTTGTACATTGCCACAATCACAAGGCCTGACATTGCGGTGGCAATAGGTATACTGTGTAGACAAGTCTCAGCCCCAACCCAAAGGGATTGGAACGCAGTGAAGAGGGTCTTACGGTACCTGAAAGGGACTGTGCACCTCAAGCTACGGCTCCCAGCAACTTCCGTGTCAGACCTGATAGGGTACGTGGACGCAGATTGGGCTGGAGACCATTCGGACCGAAAATCTACCAGTGGGTACCTATTTTTGCTTGGTGGAGGACCCATCAGCTGGTGCAGTAGGAAACAAGCCTCTGTGACACTTTCCTCGACGGAGGCAGAGTACGTGGCAGCGGCACACGCCAGCCAAGAAGTTATCTGGTTGCGACAGCTTCTGAATGATCTGGGGCAAAAATTGGACAGACCCACGCCGATCCTGGAAGACAACCAAGGATGTATAGCGCTGGCGCAAACAGAAAGAATCAACCCCAGAACCAAGCACATTGATGTAAAATACCATTTCCTGAAAGACTCACAGGAACAAGGACTCATAGATCTGCAATACTGTCCTACAGAGGATATGACAGCGGATGTGTTCACGAAGCCACTAGCAGGGGAACGCCATCGCAAGCTATTAAGAAGAATGAACCTAGTGGGTTTGACTAGTGACTGTTGAGAAGGGGTGTTGGATTGTGCAACAGTCACAAGTAAACGCCCATTGCAAGCCCTGCAAGCTTAATATGGGGCTTGTCCAGTAGGGGGAGGGTCAGGGAATGAAACAGGTTTTTTTTCTCCTTGTCGCCTTTCTTCTCCTCTCTCTGTCCTCCATCTTGTCCCATGCAGTCTGTACAGTATGGAAGCATGTCTTCTGAGCTCTTAGTAAAGTTCTGTTTTGAAGAAACTTCTGCTGTGTGTTATTCAACAGAAAGCTAACTCTACAATAAATCCGGCCCTCCTTTACAGCTCCCACTGGCCAAACGAGCCTAGTCCATGCTCTAGTCATCTCTCGCCTTGACAACTGCAACCTCCTCTTTACTGGCTTCTCTGGCTTTGATCCCTCATTTTTTTTCAACGCTCCGCTTCTGCCAAACTCACCCACCTCTCTTGCCACTTTGATGATGTTCAGTCTCTTCTCTCCCTCCATTAACTCCCTCCCCCCTTTCGCAGCCAGCACAAACTCCTTATCCTCACCTTCAAGATTTTTCATGCTCCTGCTCCTCTCTATCTTTCTGCACTTCTTTCCCACTAGGTTCCTATCTGGGAACTTTACACCTCCTCTTCCACTAAACGCCCCAAACGATCTTAACCCCTTTGCCCAAGCTGTTCGTCAAGCTTTCCTTAGCTCATCAACCCCACGGTTTGCTTTTGTTCACTAATACCTCTCCATGTTGTCTTATCCTTCAGGATCTCCCCTCCCTTGTCTATCTGAGATTATAAGTCCTTGGGGCAGGGATCTATTTCTAATCATGACTGTTCAGCAGCACCAGGCACAATGCTGGTGTTAATAAATAAATAAATAAATAAATAAATAAATAAATAAAATAAAATCACTGAGCACCTATGGCTGTGGAATCATCTGTTGTGGGGGGCACTTCACTAGGGGAGAACAATGGTCACAAGGCAGAAGACCAGGGCAGGTACAGGTAAGGCAAGGTGGGTGCCTAGAAGCAGGTCTAGAGGGCAGTGGCCCAAGGTGGGTGCAGGCAGTTCAAAGAAACAGGCAGGAATCGGAGAACTGGTCTGGCTTGGTCAATCAAGAAAGTGTGGGTGGGGTAGATGGTGATGAACAGTTATGCTCAGAAGTGACTGGGAGAGAGGCCACTTCCTAGATACAGCACTATGGGCTGCACCTTGTACCACTACAGCTGCAGCTGTAACAGAATGGCCAAGACTCCAGCCTGGTTGACATGGGCTCAAGGCTTGTAGACTCTTATGAGTGCTAAAGGGGGAGGGGGCAAAGGGACAGTTTGCTCCAGGTCCATGGGTGAGAGCCCTCCAAATCTGTGAAACAGGAGGCTTGGTTTCTGCCTTAGTTTGGGGTATTTCTTAAATAGCTCTGGCTCCACCCACTTCTGTAGCATAGATTCTGACTAATGGTGCAGCTATCAACATAAAACACATGTTCCCGAAGTATGCAGAGCCACTGCCATAACTGGAAATAACCCCAATTCGGCTGCCCTGAGCTAGGGGAATTACAGCAACTGCTGGCATGCAGAGAGGCATCAAGAGGCAGAACCAAGACAGCTAGAGAGGCCGTAGCCTGACGGGGGTGCTGCCCCTTTAAGGAAATTGGGTGGACACTGGCCCTTTTACAACTGAAGGACTGAAGAGCCAGCCCCTCACATTTGGGCATATAAGAGGAGGCAGTCTGCAAGCAGAGAGCAGAGTCAATGCTTAGCTCTGCACAGAAAAGAATCTTCCTGTGAGTTGAAGCCTCAGTAGGAGTGCTGACTAAGGTCCTGATGTATTTGCAGAGCAATCCAAAGGAACTGGGAATCTGGCCACAAGTCCAGGGTTGTGAGTACCAGCCAGAAGATTTTTGCCTGGCTGGGAGAGCCTTTGAGGGTTGTTGCCTAGTAGGAGATCTGTGTATATAAAAGAAGTGGAGAACTGTAACTGTGTACTGCTGTACAGAGACTTTGGCCGTTTTTAGATGATCACAGCCGTGCCCGCGCTTGTTTTGAAAAAATGCCGGGAGCCGGGATCAGCCGATACACTCCCGGCAATCACGCGTCTGGAAGGGGGACGTGCTTGCTTTTCCAGCCGCGTTTGACCAGGTCGATTTTTTCAACCCGGTCAAAAGTAAAGTGAATGACTGGAGAATTAATTACCCGAGACAGTGGTCATAATTTGGGACCCTAATCCTGTGAGGACGTACTCCCAGGCATCACCACCCTGTTACAGAACTGTTGCAGTGCTGTTTGGTGCGTGAGCTGAAATGTTTGGTGTAGTGCTGCACAACACTGTGTTACAATGCCAGTTAATCCATAATTTCATGCTCATATGCCCTACCTCACATTTACATGGAACTACATCTCTTTGAGCCTCCCACTGGCAACATGCTGAGTAGCCCTGCTGTACCTGCATCTGTGAATGGGTGAATCATAGGTCCAGTCTTTTTGAGCAGGAGCATCAGCTAGTAAAGAAATGCCTGAAACAGGGCAATATCTGCAAAAGCAGAAGGAAATCTGACTTGCACGTGAAGTGAAAAGGACAGGCCTTGCTCTCTGCTGCTCCCTCATTGGCCCAGTGTGAGGCTGAGGACATGAATGGGAAGGTGGGGAGAGAGACTTTTCTAGAACCCCCATTTCCCGCAATGCTGTCACACTCTCTCGCTGCCCCTGAGGCCTAGTAGAGGTATACATTCAAAGCCCCATTTCTGAGGAGGCTACATAAGAAGTGCCATACTGGGTCAGACCAATGGATCATCGAGCCCAGCACCTGTCTCCAACAGTGGTCAAGCTCAGTTACTTGAAAGAAGTACCTAACAAGTTGCAATAGGACGATCCATTTCCTGTTGTTCACTCCCAGCTCCCAACTGTAAGAGGTTGCATTCCCCAAACCTACCTCTGGCTAATTGCTAATAATGGACCTATCCTTCAGAAACTTGTCCAATCCTGTTTTAAACTCAGCTATACTACTGGCCTCGACAGGGATGGCTTGGGGGAGCTGCCCCGGTCCCAGCTCCTGGAGGGGCCTCATGCTCAGGGCCCCCAGCTCTCAGCCACTGTCAGTCTCGGCCAGGGAGTGAGAAAGAGGCGGGGCCTCTGCCTCTCTCTCACTCCCTGGCGGAGTCCGAGACAGCCAGGCAGTGGAGGGGGCCAATGGGAGTGAGGGAGAGGCAGAGGCCCCACCTCTTCCTTACTCTGTGGCCCCCTCCGCTGCCTGTCAATCTCGTCCACGGAATGAGGCAGAGGCGGGGCCTCTCTGCCTCTCTCTCACTCCAACCAAGTTCGAGACAGGCAGTGGAGGGGATCAGCAGGAGTGAGGGGGAGGCAGAGGCCCTGCCTCTCCCTCACTCCCTGGCAACTTCTGGTGGTGGGTGTAGCGGCAGATTTAATCTGCTGCTGAGGTGCCCGCCCAATGTGGGAACTAACAAGTGGGCCTGGCGCGGGGCTCAGACCAGCGGCGACGGATGGGGTAAGTGCCCCGAAATGGCTAGACTTGGGGATGGGCAGAGGGGAGTGCTGCTCTGCCTCTCCCCAAGTCCAGGCATGTGTAGCGCCCCCCAGACCGAGCAGGGAAGTGCCCCATGGCCCACCGGCCAGCGGCGACTTTGCCGCCATCAGGAGAATATGGCCCCACATTTCTCCCCCGCCCTGGGCCCTGCAATGCCTAAGGCTGGCCCTAGGCCTTGATCACATCTTCTGGCAACAAATTCCACAACTTAGTTGTGTATTGAGTGAAAAAAATACTTTCTTCTTTTTGTTTTAAATTTGCGACTTGCTAGTTTCATGGAGTGTCTCCTAGTTCTATTACTATTTCAGAAAGTGAATAACCATTCCTTATTAACTCGTTCCACATCACTCATGATTTTATAAACTTCTATCATATCCCCTCTCACACATCTCTTCTCCAAGCTGAAGAGCCCCAACATGTCTAGCCTCTCTTCCTACAGGAGCCATTCCATACCCTTTGTCATTTTTGTTGCCCTTTTTTGTACCTTCTCTATTTCAACTATATCTTTTTTGAGATTGGAGGACAAAAACTGCATACAATATTCAAGGTGCAGTTGCACCGTAGATTTATATAGTACCATTATGATATTTTCAGTCTTATACTCTTTATGAATAATTCCTAACTTTCTGTTTGCTTTTTTGACTTCAGCCATACATTTAGCTGAGGTTTTCAGCGTATTGTCCACAATGACTCCAAGGTTCTTTTCCTGAGTGGTATCTCCTAATTTAGAATACATCACTGTGTACATACAGTTTTGATTGTTTTTCTTTATGTGTGTCACTTTGCACTTGTCCACATTAAATTTCATCTGCCATTTAGATGCCCAGTTTTCTAGGGTGATTTCAGACATGCCGGGCCTCCCTCTAACCACAGTCCGGGATCCGTTTTGGATCCCGGACAGGAATCAAGTCGGCCGTCCTTTTGACGTGCCAGCCTGATTCCTACAGGGAATCAGGGAGGGGGCAGGGCCATGCGTCATGACATGCAGCTGCACATCCCCGCCCCCCCCACGCTCCCCTGGCCGGTTGCCCTCCGGGAGGCAGGCGAACGCAGCAACCAATTCGGCTGCTGCACCCGATCCCGCAGCATGGTCCGGGCAACGATCCGGGCCGGCGGAGGTAACAGACGTTACCTTCCACTGATCCCGGAGCGTGGTTGCACTAACCACGATTCCGGAGGTGCCGTGGTTAATCTGATTCCCACTGGAGGTTCACTGAGGTGAACATCTGCCGGGAACCCCTTCAGACGTTACAGGCCCTCCTCCACCACAGGGGATTGACTGTAGTAAAAGGGAGGCCCGTAACATCTGAAATCACCCCTAGTCTCACACGATCCGCCTGCAATTCCTCAGTCTGCTCATGTTTCAACTATCTTGAATAACTTTGGCAATAGAGACAAAGTAGTACAGTGATATCTTTTATGGACCAACTCCAGTTGGTGGAGGTATGCAAGCTTTCAGACCTCCCAGGGTCCTTCGTCAGGCAGGTCTGGGGTTGCAAAATGAAGAAACGTATATACAGTGCTGGGGGATGTACCCAGTGAACTCAGTGGGAGGGGAGGTGGGGAGGAGATGACAATACAAAAGGGGAGATACAACAATGTAGTAACTAAATGTACCTGTAACTGTAGACAGTGATCGGATAAACCAATGACTGTAATGTCTGAAGAAATGGAGCAAAACAGAGGAATAATAAGTGGGGTGGGATATAGGGCAGGTCTAATAAAAGATATCACTTTGCTACTTTGTCTCTATTGCCTATATTTGGGACCAACACGGCAAACCCTACTTTCTCTACCTTGAATAACTTTGTGTCATCTGAAAATTTGATCACTTCACTCTTTACTCCCTTTTCCAAATTATTAATGAATACATCAAACAGCACCAGTCTCAGTACAGATCCCTGGGACACACCACTAGTTACCTCTCTTCATTGTGAGAAGAACTGACCATTTACTCCTATTCTTTGCTTCCTATCCTATAACCAGTTACCGATCCATAGTAATACACTACCTCCTATCCCATGACTTTTTAATTTTCTCAAGAGTCTCTCATTAGGGACTTTGTGGCAGAGCAGAGGCTCAAATGGGTAATGGACCTTTAAGAGGCCAAGCAATGGGTCTCAGATGCACACGCAGTGGGGTGTGGCCAAGCCTGTGTCTGGCTCAGTCTACAGCAGGGCTGCACAAAGTACAGGCCAGGGGTCGCATGCAGCCCGCAATGGCCTTTCCTGCGGCCCGACTCCCCCTGGTCAAAAAGACCTTTCCTGTGGCCCACCATGCCTCCTCCTGCTCTGGCAATCACCTTTCCTCCAGCCCCCCCACTGGCACGGAACCCTCCTTCCTCCAGGAGGCAAGCCTTTAAAGGCACTGACCAGATCCTTCCTTCCGCCTCCCTGGCTCCAGCTTCCTGCTGCCACTGACGTCTCCATCTGAGCCCCTCGCTGCAGCTTCTGCCACCTGGATCTCCAGCCCCAGCTCCTCACTGCCAGAAGGAATGGCCCCTCGCTACTGCTTCTGCCAGTAGCAAGGGGGTGAGGTTATTCAAATTGGGGTCAGGGCACATGCAGCCCAGGGTTGGGTCCAAACCAAATTTTCCGGCCCTCAGCACGAATCAAGTTGAGCACCCCCGGTCTAGGGGCAGCAGGTTTGTGAAGTAGATGGAGAACTGGCTAAAGAGCCAGGAATCAAGAGGCTTGGTGCGAGCAAGACACTCTGGACTGTATGGTGAGAGACCAAACTGTAAAATTGTAAATATGTGAATCATGTGGGATTGTGAATAAATGAACACTTTAATGTTAATTCCAAATTTGGTCCTGGCTACTTAGGGTACCAAGGGCCAAGGGGGACCCTCCCACAGACCTTATCAAATGCTTTCTGAAAATCGAGGTATATTATATTGACTGGCTCCCCCTAATCCACATGCTTATTTACACCCTCAAAAAATTGCAATAGATTAGTGAGACATGACTTCCCTTTGCTAAATCCATGTTGACTCTTCCCCATTAAGCCATGCTTATCAATATGCCCAGTAATTCTGCTCTTAATAATAGTTTCCACCGTTTTACCCGGAACTGAGGTCAGGTTCACTGGTCTGTAGTTTCCAGGATCATCTCTGGAACCCTTTTAAAATACTGATGTTATATTTTCTACACTCCAGTTGTCAGGTACAATGGCAAATGTTAGCAACAGATTACCAGTAGTAGATCTGCAATTTCATATTTGCGTGCCTTCAGGATTCTTGGATGTATACCAGTTTGTCAATTTGCTCTAGAACCTCTTCCAGAGTCATGTTGATTTTCAATAGCTCTTCTGATTCATCACCTACAAAGAACAGTTCCATCATGGGTATCTTCCCAGCATCCTCTGCAGTGAAGACTGAAGCAAAAAAGTAATTCAACTTCTCTGCAATGGCCTATCCTCCCTGAGCACCCCTTTCACCTCTGATCATCTAATGGCACAATTGGCTCTCTAGCAGGCTTTTTTGCTTCTGATGTACTTGAAAAAGATTTTATTATTAGTTTTGGCATCTTTAGCAAGTAATTCCTCAAATTCCCTCTTGGCCTGCCTTATTAACTTTTTACATCTACTTTGGCAATGCATATGCCAAGGCATGAAATTTCAGATTGAACTCTGGGAGCCAAAAAGAATCAGTTTCCAGACTTTATCCTGATATTAAACCGTTCTTGCTCCACTACACCCTTGAACCAGTCGCCAGCCTTAATTTTCTGGGTGCCAATGGCTCCTGGGTGTCTGCAAATTTCATGCCCTGCTTATGCCCTTCCCTATTTACCTCATTCAGACTAACTTTCCATTTTTTGAAGGATACTTTTTTGGCTCTAATAGCCTCCTTCGCCTCCCCATTTAGCCATGTTGGCAGACATTTGGGCCCATTGCTACCTTTTTAATTTGTAGAATACATTTAATCTGGGTTTCCAAGATGGTGTCCTAAATAGTCTCCACCCCTCTTGCAGACATTTAATCCTCGTAACAGCTCCTTTTAATTTACTTCTAAGTAGTTTCTTCATTTTCATGTAGTTTCTCCACTCTCATGCTGACTTCCTTCACTTCAAATTCTCTTTCTCCTCCCTTACTTCTGCTATCTCCCTCACTAGACAGCATTACTACACTTCCTGCATAGAGTCATATTCTCGGGACCCTCGCCACTTGTTCTCCACCTTTGACTCCCTCCTCAAGTCCCCCTGTCCTCCTCCTCCCTCTTCCCTTTCTGCTCAGGATCTCGCTTCCTTCTTCACCTCCAAGATAGACAAGTTCCGCCTTGACATTACTTCCCATTCCTCTCCTCTTCCTACTCCCTCCCCTCTCCCTCCTCCCCTTCCTTCTCTCCTGTTCTCCTTCCTTTCCAACTTCCTTCAGGAAATTTCCTCCCTGCTCTCCTCCTCCAACCCTTCCGCTTGCCCCCTTGACCGCATCCCCTCCAGCCTCCTGACCTCCATTGCTTCCACTGTCACCCCTTCCCTCCTGCACATCGTCAACCTTCCATATATGCCTTGGACAGGATGTACTAAAGCACCTGATCTTAGATTTGGAAGAGTTGGCTGCCATGTGATTAGAAGTACAATAAAAATTGAGAGTGTTCAGACACTGTTGAAGACCCATCTTCGATTGCGAAAGGAGGACCACATCGTCTGCATAAAGAAGCACCGATATGGTCCTCGAATGGATCTTAAGAGGAGTAGCATGAGCGCCCCCCACCTGGTGGACCAAATCGTTAATAAAAAGGTTAAAAAGTAACTGTGCCAGGAGGCAACCCTGCCTAACACCCTGCTGCAGTGAGAAAGCCTCAGTGGTCTGTCCATAAGACCTTACTCTAACAACCGCACTGGTATCCTCATGCATGTAGATTAATAGTTGTAATAGGCCTGGGTCTATCCCCATTTTGGCTAATTTGATCCATAACAGCTTCCTAGGAACCGAGTTGAAGGCCTTGGTAAGGTCAATGAATGCTACAAATAGATTAGCTCACCTGATTCGGACATACTTATCAATAAGGTGATCCAAGATAAAACAATTATCTAATGTTGACCGTCCTTTTCTAAACCTAGTCTGCTCCTCCGCTAACAAGTCCCCTTCACCGCAAAATGGCGGCAACGGGAAATTTGTAGCGCCCCCCCCCCTTTTTGCAGAGCAGATGGAAGAGCCGCTGTGGCGCAGATCCTTTAGAGGACTGGCCACGAGGTGATTGGTTGCCTGGCAACCACCCGAAGAGCACGAAAATGGCGTTGCACGGGCTGGGAGGCACGCCCCCTTTAGGAGGGGCAAACTTCCTGTTGCTGCAGAGACGCAGCATTCCGTGACTTGAGGCCGAACAGTCAGCCCCACCCACCTCCCCTCTAGCACTGTGGGTTAATTCAGGTTGCCACTACGGGGCCAAGGAGGAATTTGAGCAAACAGCTTCATTAGTAAGGTTCGCCGTTTTTGCCTCCTTCGTAGTGCAGAATAGGCTAAATAGGAACTAAGAAAAAAGAATTGGCTTATTAATCATTTAATTCGGTGTACAATTGGATCATACATAAACACTAACTGGCATGAACATAAATAGGGCATTTCGTAAGAGTGTCATGAGTAAAATGATTTGATCTGATTCGATGTTGAAGAAGTTATTATAAGGGTAAGATATTGTTACACTCTTCAGGGGTTCAGTATGCGATAGTAGGTTAAGTAGGTAAGGCTATAGGAAAGTTATAGTGTCATCTCCTTAAGAGATGGGGAAGTGATACCCACGCAATGCAGCGCACAGCATGCACTGGGGTCACATCCCTGGGAGGGGTGTATTCGCAGGGTGAGTAAGGACTGGCACAGTCCTCAACCTTGCAGGCACAAGATCTCCTTACTCTGGCCCTGAGTTGGGCACGCCCCCTTCGGCCATGGCTAGTGACCTGTTGAAGGGGTGAAGTTCAAAGTTAAGGGGTACTGACACTGGAAGGCACGTCCAGACCAGTCCCGTGTTAATATATTTTAGGTAGCTAGCATACTGAACCCTAATTGCTCAGGCAATTACCCACCGGCCTAAAGATGATGGTTATCAATAAAGAGCTTGGCCAATTTTAAAACCAAACACTGTCTCTGCGTATTAGTGGGGGGGGGGGGGTGCGTCGACAAAGAGAAGGACACTACCCAGTTTTCAAGAGAGGTGAGAATCACACGAGCATAGAGCTTGCTAAGGACCAGGAGACGACTAATCGGTCTATATTAAGTGGCTTGAGCAGGATTTCCCTTTTTAAAAATAAGAATAATGATGGGCATGGCCCATACAGATGGAAATAAATGAGTAACATTAAGAGCTGTAAAAACCTTAGCTAAAACCACCATCCAGAGTTATCCTTAAACAACTCGGGGGGGGGGGGGACAGTCTCCTCCCAGAGCTTTGCCCGGACGTAATCTACCTATAATCTCGCAAATCTGACTCTCTCTAACTATTGGGGAAGCTTTAAAGGGATGAGGCGCCTGTCCTTGTTCCTGTAGCGAAGGCAGAATTGGATAAATTATCTCGGGACAGGAGTCACAATATAAGTCCCTGTAGAAAGAGGCCCAGTCTTCATCACTGATCAGCCCTTATCTTAGGCCCTTAGATTTACCTTGTGTGGCATTCAGGAGCCTCCAGAATTTGGGTGCATCTTGGGTTTTGGCTGCTACCTGGAGCTCTGCCCAAAGTTGGGCAGACTTAGATGACTTCTTGCTTCAAAGCAGATCAAAGTACTCACATCTTTTCACTACATATGACTCCCAATTGGGAGGTAGATGGTACCTAGCCCACTCTCTCCTGGACCTAGCAAGGGCAAACTTAGCAGCTCTACAATCCTGATCATACCAGGAGTGCTTCTTAGTGTGCCGTTGGGCTGCAGACGATGGCACTTTACCGGTACCTGCCACATGGGCAGAAAGGGTGGAGAGGATGTAGAGAAAAGGGGGGGGGGGGAATCAGCATTACCAAACCCCACAAGCTCCAGGTGTAAAGGGTAATGATTTCCCTCTGGTCTAGGAAAACCTTAAAATCGTTAATAATAAAGTAATGGACCGGGGAGATGAGCACATAATCAATAATGCTCGAGCCTAGGTTCGAATCAAAAGTATATTGCCCAAAATGGTCGGACGGAGATCTGCCATTAACAATCAGAAGGCCCTGATCTAACATAAGCTGTAAAATCTTTCTCCCATGGGTATTAATAAGCGAGTCCAAAGACCCTCGTGAGGGAATCCGCAAATAGGATTGGAACTGTGGATCAATATTGTCCAAATGCAAATTGCCTGTCGTTGCATTAAAGTCCTCAGGGGCGGCTGGTGAGTTTTGATGTTGGAGGGGCACTGGGGTAGTAAGGCCGGTGGACCTAGGGGTGGAGCCTAGCCTAGGGGCAGAACCAGGGATACGGTAGGCGGAGCCAAGGATACAGTAGGCGGAGCCAGGACATAACCCAGCCAGCAGCAAGGAGTTCCCAGGGTTAACATTGGATGGATATTACATTACTTAATCCAGCAATTTCAGTTAGGCAGGTTATATTCACCTCCTCTGCCATGTTTAAAAGCAGGCAGATCACCAGACTAACAGTTACATCTCACGATTTCAATGCCTCAATTTTATCACAAACATCACATTTCTAGCATTTTGAACACCCATAAGATCATCAGACGAACCGTTACATGTCACGATTTCAAAACCTCAATTGAATCACGGGGCATTAAATACGAATTGCCCCTCACCCTCTGCTGCGTGTGTGTTGGGGGGGGGGGGATTAGTATTTAACACTCCACATCATCAAGTGAACAAAACCCATATAAAAACCAGACAACCACACATAAACAAAACAAACCATTCCCACAAGCCCCCAAAGGCATCCCCGGCAGCCAAACACCTGTGCAAGCACACAGACCTTTTAAAAAAATTTTGGCCAGTTTCAAGGATTCAGTGCCACCAAATCAGACACATCCAGACCAGCATCCCTAGTAGCTTCACCAACAAACTGCCTGTTCAGGAACACAAACCCCTTTTTAAAAAACAGTTTGGCCCCTTTCGGGGCTGCATTCCCACCAAAGCAGGCCCCGAGTCCAACCAGCATCATCCCCAGCAGCCACACCTTATCCCTGGCAGCCAAATGCCTGTCCACACAAACTACTTTCCAGCAGCAGCAGGAAGCAGCAGTGAAACAGTGAAGGGACCATTTAAAAAAAAAAAAAGAGTAGCCACGAGTCGCCAGTGGAACCACAAATTTACAAAATGGCCTCTCTACTCATGCTGGGAGAGGAGAAGGAAAGCAGCAATGCATTCACTGATTGCATTCCACATTCACAATGCATTAACTGATTGCACTGCTGCTTTCCATCACCCCTCCCAAGCATGAGTAGAGAGGCCATTTTGTCATCATGCAAACACAGAGCAACACCCTCCCCCCCAAATCCGCCCAGTCTGTCTGTCCCCACAACACCCTCCCCCCCAAATACCACCATTCCCCAGTCTCGCACACCCTCCTCCCTTCCATCCCAGGCCCCCAGTCTCTCCCCCCCAGGTTTACTCACCCCCCTTCCCCAGTCTCTTCCCAGGCCCCCAGCCTCTGCTCCCCAATTCCCCCCTCCACATTTACTCACCCCCTTCCCCAGTTTCTTCCCAGGCTGGGGGCCTAGGATGGAAGGGGGGAGGGTGTGCGAGACTGGGGAATGGGGGGAAGGTTGGGTGCACACCCACCTTCCCCCCCATTCCCCAGTCTCGTGCACCCGCCCCCCTTCCATCCCAGGCCCCCAGTCTCTCTCCCCAAGTCCCCCCCATGCGTTTTTTACTCACCATTTTCAGGCAGGCAGGCAACAGGCAGAGGTAGTTATGGTAAGGGTTCAGTGGAGGCGCTCGGCGGCAAGATGTACTTCAGCATGTATGCTCAACTGAGTCCTTTCAAGCATGTGTGCTGCAGCAGCATCTTGCCGTCGAGCGCCTCCACTGAATGCCCAGGTGAGGCATCCAGGTGAGGCATTCCTGCCGCGAGCAGGAAATATCATTTCCCAGTGGTGCGCTTGGACTGAACGCTCAGCCGCCCGGTACGTGTTCACTTTCAGTCTAAGTTTGTTCTTTCTGGGACTCCAGAAAGAGCGCGCACTGACTGAGCGCTCTGTCTCTGCCGGTAGCTGAAATTGACATTGGAGCGCTGCGCTGCTCTGACTGCAAGCCAAGCTGCAGCTGTCAGAGCAGCGCAGTGTTCCGATGTCAATTTCAGCTGCTCGGCAGAGACAGAGCGCTCAGTCAGTGAACGCTCTGTGTCAGTGGCATCAGGGGGATGGCAGGGGAGAGCGGGGGCAGGGCACTGCCACAGGCGCCCTCAAGCGAGGGCCGCCACTGAAAGTCCCCAAAAATATAAGCAAGACATTCTTGGGAAATTCTTGTGACAGTAAATCTAGAACTTGAGAAAATTGCTCCCAGAAGGAAGCTGCATAATAAGCGGATGTGTCTGGAGGGACATAGATATTGACAATCAAAAGATCTGCACATCTAGTGGTTTTGATCTGTAAGACTAGGCAGTTCGCAAGATTGTATTAGCCACAAAAGTAATTTGGCCACAAGAACAATGGCCTTTCCTTGGTAGCTTCAGCCCTGGGAGAGCATGGGGCTGGTAACCATCTAAACTAGGTAGATCAGGGGCTTCCTTAGATAACCATGTCTCCTGGAGACAGATAATATCATAATAAGAGATAAAATCAACGCAGTCTTGATCCATGAACCTTGATCTAAGACCCTCTATATTCCAAGAAATACAGTGAATGGAGGGTCCCAACCTCTACCATTGAAGGGGTAAGGAGATGACAGGCTGGCGCATCTTTGCCCAGGGGTGCATCTGGCATAATTTGCTGCTATATGGGGTCAGGTCAGCCTTGGGGGGAAAATTCAAAGGGTTGGGGGGACAACAGCCTATGGTAGAGGAATGGCAGAGGGCACGGGATAGAGTGTTTTCAACTCTGTCAATAAAGATACCAGTAGCTTTTAGCTGCCTCCGCCTCAGCCATAAATCCTCTGTGACAGAGTCACTTTTAAAAGTAATTTCCCATCTTTGGAAGCGGACCCTATTCAATAGGGGAAACACATCAGAAATTTGGGATAAAGTAACTAAGATGCCCATAGTCGAATAAATGTCTATAAGGCTGTCCAAATCCAACCTTGCCCATCTCAGAAACTGTTATCTCTTTCTAATCTTAAAATGAAAAATAATGGCTGGGGCCCATCGCTCACGAGTGTTCTGCGGCCAAACAGGCAACGAAGCAGGGTGAGCTGGGTGTTCACTGAAAAGGGGATGTTTGAGTGAAGTACTCCCTGATCCATCTACTGGAACCGGAGGGTAAAAATGCAGATCTCGAGAAGGGGAATGATCCACCGTGCCACCCAAAGGGGTCCCAGGAACAAATTCAATAGGGGGCCTGGATGGTCAATGTGGGAAGAGAAGGCTGGCAGAGAAGACTGAGCTTGAAGATTGGCAACCAGAGTAAGGAGATCCCGCCCCCCCCCCACCTGGGGGGGGACCCCAAGGGATGAGGGGGGAAAAGTCCTCTTAGCAACGCAAGGGAGAGGTTCCTGTCCAACAGGGGGAAGGGGTATTCCCTTCATTAGATGAATCTTATCATCCAAAGAAGACAGGATGTCGTCTGAGTAGCTATATGAACCCTCTGGTGAGGTAACGGGGGAGAAAAATGTGGCATAGCAGTAAGTTTGTTAAATTCTAGCCATAATCCTGTTGGAAATGCAAGGACTGTGAGATCATTGCATCCATTTGCCCAATGCAGAGTTTACAGAGGAGTGTGAGTAGCTAATCATCAATAAGCAGGCAGGAAGTATACTTAAGCTTAAGTAGCTTTATTAGGAAATAATAATTCCTAATTATTATTAGGAATTTGTAGGATAGGAAAGGCCTACATCTATACTAAGTCCTAAGACTAGGTGTGTTCAGGAGGGAAGAAGGAAACTCTCTCAGACACAAAGAGATGAGAAATCTCCTGGGGGAGGAGATTGACCAATCAGGTCCTGACAGGAGTAGGACAGATAGGATGGGGGAAGGGTTCCCTGATCTGTCTGTCTAATCCTGCTGTTTCTAGCAAACAGGATGAGGTGCTTAGGGGGGATGCAACCAAAGGAATGTATTTCCAACAAATCCCCCAACTAGGACCTTCATAGAGAAGGGGAGTTCGTTTGAGTGGGTCACCCTCTCCTCTAACTCTTTAAACTTAGTGTCCAGGTCAATCTCTTGCCTGACCAGATAATCATCAAATCTTAAACTGAGTGCTGCAAATTGCTGCCCAAGATTGGCCAGGCTGAAGGGAGACTCTGATGATTGAAGAGAGGGATGGGGTGAAGCAGCTCCCAGTTGGGTAGGAGAGGGATTGGGCGTCATATCCAAATCAACCCCAGGTGAGTGAGGGGGGAAGAAAATATTGGGTCAATTTGGATTGATTGGGGGCAGAGGCTTTCCTCTCTGAACCTCCCGTCTCGACTTCAGCGATCTCCGCCGCCAACTAAAGCTGAGCATGAGGCCCATGTGACCTTAACTCCATACTAACAAATAGGCAGACTCTCAGGAATTTATCCACAAATAAAGCAGATCAAGGCTATTGTCCCAAATAATCCGCGTTGTGAGTAAGGGCCTCGTGGAGTCCGCCAAGGGATCTAACTCTCCTGCCCCCGCCGGCGGCTAAGGGCGCGCCCTTGCACGCGCAGCCCTTAGGTGCACTGCTCCAGCACGCTGCCCTGGCACGACCGCCAAATCGCTCTGGTATATACATCCTCTAGGAGGAAATCCCCTGAAGTTGCTCTGCCCCTTCCGCTCAGTCCGAACTCACAGGGTGCTCCCCGAGCGCTGTCGCTGACACCGCCTCTGCTTTCCTCACACACAGTTGCTGGAGCGCGCTGGTATATACGTCCTCCAGGAGGGAATCCCCTGCAGTTGCTCTGCCCCTTCCGCTCAGTCTAAACTCACAGGGTGCTCCCCGAGCGCTGTCGCCGACACCTCCTCCACTTTCCCCACACACAGCTGCCGGAGCACGCTGGTATATACGTCCTCCGGGAGGGAATCCCCTGCAGTTGCTCTGCCCCTTCCGCTCAGCCCGAACTCAGAGGGTGCTCCCCAAGCATTGTCGCTGACACCTCCTCCACTTTCCCCCCACACAGCCGCCAGAGCGCGCTGGTATATACGTCCTCTGGGAGGGAAGCCCCTGCAGTTGCTCTGCCCCTTCCGCTCAGTTCGAACTCACAGGGTGCTTCCCGAGCGCTGTCGCCGACACCTCCTCTGCTTTCCGCACACACAGCCGCCAGAGCACACTGGTATATACGTCCTCCAGGAGGGAATCTCCTGAAGTTGCTCTGCCCCTTCCGCTCAGTCCGGACTCACAGGGTGCTCCCCGAGCGCTGTCACCGACACCCCCTCCACTTTCCCCACCAAATGCTGTAGGTACGCATGCTTCACTCAGTTACAGGAGGAGAAGGGGGACATTGTTGCTTTCAGTATTTCTAACAGCAAATTTACCACACTTTAACCTTTATCCAATTACTACTTGAATACGACTTTTCTGATATCATGGAGTGCTTTTGTACCTGTTGAAGCAGTCTTCAACTGGCTCCATTGCTAGTTTGTACAAATCTCTGCTGAAGCAGGCTGTTCTGAGATGTGTGCTCTCTCCTACTCGGGACCCTTCATCTGCCTGGAGATCGTGAGGGGTGGGGGCTGGGCTGCTGTTCCTTCCCCTCCTTCCTTACCCCATCCCCCTGGCCCTTATCCTCTCCTCTGCCCACTTGTCCTACACCCAGGCACTATCTCAGGTTTCTTGTTTTTCCTACCTGGGGATCATATTTTCAGTTTCGCACTCATGGAGGGCGAATTATGATAGTTGGGCTGCCAAAACCTCCCAATCTACTGGAATATTAAAATTCATGTGTCTGTTCCTGCTTCCTCATGTTTACCAAGCCAAGGTACTTCCTCAATTACTATATGGCACTGAGCTTGCATTTTATTATTACCTTCCTAAGTGTGAATTGCCACAAAATAAACTTCTGAGGAGCATCCTCCGAGCCCCGAGGGCAACACCTCTCCCTATGCTTAGACTGGAAACAGGATTCCAGTCATTGCACTCTCAATGCAATATATGTGCCTTGCGGTATTGGCGCAGAGTATCACAGGGAAAAGCCTCTACCTTGGCATTTCAGTGCTATTTAGAACAAACATTACATCAAGCTGGTTTGCAATTTAGTTGGTGGAAGGTCATTAAGAACTTGCTTGCGAACTTGCCCTCCCTCTCGACTGATACTGACCTTGCGAGAAGCACTACAAGTTTGATAGAGGTCAAAAGGGAAGTTAATTACCTGGCTGTGAGGCATGACCTGCAAGCAATAGCTACTTCTAGGGTTGCTCCTCATTATGCCCAGATTAAAACCACTTGTACACAGGAGCGGTATCTCTCTTACCTTCAAGATCCTAATATTAGGAGAGTGATAACTCTCTTTTGTTTCACTCTGTTCGAAACAGCTGTTATAAGAGGTCGAAGAACTCAGACTCCCTACCACGAAAGAACCTGCAACTGTTCCATGCAGGAAGTAGAGACCGTCCAGCATGTCCTGTTTTGCTGCCCATTTTCTAAGAACCTTAGGGCCACTTGGTTTGATCCCCTATTTCAGAATTCCCATCTTCCTCTGGATGGACGGATGAGAATTTTATTAGAGGCAACAGATGTGGATAACACGAAGGTGGTTGCCTGTTTTCTTAAATGTGTAGAAAGATTGTGGAAAGCATCCGATGTATAATTTGCATTTTAAGTTTTAAACCTGTAGGAGGTTTATCCGTATATGGCCTGAGTTTATCCCAGATGATCTAAAGAGGCCTATTATATGGAGTCTATTGGCCGTGGTTAGGACTAAGGAAATTTACTACTTGATTCTCTTGGTATATATCTGTGACTTATTGTGCGTGACCCCCTATATCTGTGCCCAGCCGGCTTCCAGATTCGGGGCCGGCCGGGTGGGGATCCCCCCTTACTCTCCGGTGCACCCCCCCCGAGGGACAGGGACATCACCCTGCCCTCTTGCAGGGGCGTTCCCGCAGGCCGTGGCCCGTATCTAATGGCCCTCCCGCTCTCCCGAGTGCTCGCCCTCCCTCCCCCGTGTCCCGGCCTCACAGTTCCTGCCACCAGTCAGGGTAGAGGGGGTCTGGGTCATCATCTCGCCACGCGCTCCCCTGGCCGGGCTCGCCCGGGCCTCTTTTAAGGGCTTCCTCGCGCAGGTGCGGCTCGTTCTCTCCCCGCTGGGATGGGCGCCCTCTGATGACGTCCTTTCCCGGGCGTCGGGGCTTGTCTGCGGCGCGCTCCAGCCTCCCGGGGAAACCGGAAGTGCCGCGGCTTCCCCCTTGGTGGCGTCCCGGCGGGGCCTTGGGCTCCGTGGCTTCCTGGCCTCTGCCTCCTCCTCCGTGCCTCCCGGCAGCACCAGTGACACTGCTGGCGGTGGGTCCGCTCCTTCCGCCCCCCGGGGGTCGCCGGGCTCTTCCTTCGGTTCCAGCGCCTCGCCCAGGCCGGGCCCGTCACACACCCCCACCTTCAAAACATGGCATCCGGGGGGAAGGGTCCTTGGTGCCGATTCACCCTGCCGAGACAAAAAGTCCGCATTAGCATGTAAGCATCCTGCCCTATGGTGTACGGTGAAGCTATAGGGCTGTAACGCTAGGTACCAGCGCATCAGGCGGGCGTTTGTATCCTTCATGGCGGTCAGCCACTGCAACGGGGCATGATCCGTGACAAGGGTGAAGTCCCCCCCCGCCAGATAGTAGCGTAAGGCACTGACCGCCCAGCGCACGGCTAGAGCCTCCTTTTCGATGGTGACAAATAGCCGTTCACGGGCTTCCAACTTCCTACTTATGTAGGCGATGGGGTGTTCTTCGCCCTCCACCCTCTGGGAAAGCACTGCCCCTAACCCGACATCTGAGGCATCGGTGTGTACGATGAAGGGGCGGCCGAAATCGGGCGTGTGAAGCACGGGGGCGGTACAGAGTCGGTCTTTTAGCCGCTGGAAGGCCTGCCGGAGGTCGTCGGTCCACGCGATGGGCCTGGTCTGGCGTTTCCTGGTGAGGTCCGTTAATGGGGCCACTATCGTGGCAAAGTGGGGTACGTGTTTTCGATAGTATCCGGCCAGCCCCAGGAACTGCTGCACTTGCCTCTTGGATTGGGGTGGAGGCCAGTCTCAGATGGCGCGTATCTTGTCCCAGAGTGGCCAGATCCTTCCTTGGCCCACCTGATACCCCAGATATACCACCTCCCTCAATCCTAACTGACACTTCCGTGGGTTCGCAGTAAGCCCAGCCTGAGCTAAGGCAGCGGCTATCTTGTGTAGGTGAGTCAGGTGTTCCGCCCATGAGTGGCTGAACACCACGATGTCGTCGATGTAGGCGGCGGCGTACTCTCGATGGGGCCCCAAAACCATATCCATTAGCCTCTGGAATGTGGCCGCCGCCCCGTGTAGGCCAAACAGCATCCTTACAAATTGGAAAAGGCCTCGGGGGGGGGTCGCGAAAGCCGTTTTCTCCTGGGCCCGGGCCGTCAGGGGGATTTGCCAGTAGCCTTTGGTGAGGTCCAGTGTTGACAAGTAGTGGGCTGTCCCCAGCTGCTCTAGGATCACGTCTATGCGCGGCATCGGGTAGGCGTCAAATTGGGATATCGCGTTAACCCTCCTAAAGTCTATACAGAAGCGGGTCGAGCCATCCGGTTTGGCCACCAACTTCGCCACGGACTGGTGGATTCTCGGATCACCCCTAGCTCCAACATCGCTTCTACCTCCTGGTCAATTACCTTCTTCCAATGGTGAGGGTGTCTCCGGGGGGCTTCCCTTACCACCCTCCCCGGTTCTGTCCGGATGTCATGGTAGACGGCGTGGGTGTGTCCCGGGGTGGATGTGAACACGTGCGCGAAGGATCTCAATAAGCTGTCCAGTTGATCCCGTTGGGTGGGGGATAAGTCGTCCCCCCGGTGTACGTCGGGGACCCTGGCTCCCCCGGGGCTCACGGGGGGTGCTTCAGCTGCCGTCTTGGTGGCCATGGCCTCCTGGCCTCCCGCCTCCCGGTCAGTCCACTCCTTAAATAGATTAACATGGTAGGTCTGTAATTCGGGTCGCCGCCCGGGTTGCCTCACCACGTAATCCACCTCGCTGCTTTGCTCAACTATTTCGAAGGGTCCTTGCCAGGTGGCCAACAGCTTTGACTCGCTGGTTGGCAAGAGAACTAACACCCGTTGTCCGGGTTGCAGCCTCCTCACATGGGCCTTCCAGTTGTAGTAGGCCTTTTGTTTCTGCTGGGCCTCTAATCCATGGCGCCCCGCCCACTCCCATACCTTCTTCAGTCTCTCCCTCATCTTGGCCACATACTGGATCACATTGTCCCGGGGATTCTGAGACTCCTCCCACCCCTCCTTAGCTAGATCCAACAACCCCCGGGGCTGCCGCCCATACAATAGCTCAAACGGGGAAAACCCCAAGGAGGCCTGGGGTACCTCACGGTATGCAAAGAGGAGGGCGGGTAGCAGAGTGGCCCAGGCCCGCGGTTCCTCCCTCACGAACCTTCTTAACATATTTTTCAATGTTTGGTTGAACCTCTCGACCAACCCGTCCGTTTGCGGGTGGTACACGGAGGTCCTCAACTGCTTAATGCGCAACACTCGACATACCTGCCTCATGACTTTTCCCATAAAGTTCGTCCCTTGATTGGTAAGCAGGGCCTGGGGGAACCCCACCCTGGCAAAGATCTTTATCAGCTCGCGGGCTATTACGGGAGCCTTGGTGGATCGCAGGGCCACCGCCTCGGGGTACCTAGTGGCATAATCCACTAGGACCAAGAGATACCGATGACCCTCGGCTGACCTCTCTAATGGCCCCACGATGTCCATCCCTACCCGTTCAAAGGGCACTCCCACTAACGGGAGGGGGACCAGTGGTGCCGGGGCCACCTTCCTACGGGAGGTCACCTGGCAGTTCGGACAGGATGCGCAGTACCTCCGGACCCCTTCCCGGATCCCTGGCCAATAGAACCGTCCGGTCAGCCTTTCCCAGGTTTTCTCCACCCCCAGGTTCTCCACAGGGAACTTCGTGGGCTAGTCGCAGCAGATCCTGCTGCACCGGCCCCGGCGCTACCAGTTGATGGACCTCCCCCCCCGGGCATCCTGGGCCACCTGATACAACCTGTCCTCCCTTAACTCGAAATATGGGTACCCCCCGGGTCTCCTAGCTGACGGGGCTGCCCGTTGACTACCCTCACTTGCTCATACGCGTGCTGCAACCGAGGGTCATTTCTTTGAGCGTGCACAAAATCAAAGTCTCTTCCCCAGCGGGGAGGGTCCCCCAATGGGGTTGCTGGTTGGGTTGGGGTCTCCCCGGCTATCTCTACGCTGGCCTCGTTGGTTTCGTCCCCTAGGAGCCCGGGGGAACTGGGCTGTAACGTGGCCAGGGACCCCCAGTCTCGCCCCAGGATCACGGGGTGGGCCAGCCCTGGTACCACCCCCACCGTGAGGGTGGCTCAACTGCCCTGAACCCACAGGTGAACCTCACACGAGGGGTAGGGTCGCACCTCCCCGTGGATGCATCTAATGAGCACCTGGGGCCCCTGGGCCCGCGGCAGCCCCTGGAGTCCTTCCCTTACTAAGGTTTTCCCACACCCGGTGTCTACCAGGGCCTGATACTCATTCTGCCCCAGCCAGACTGATATCAGGGGTTTGGCCATTCGGCCCGAGTCTCCTTGCCATTCCCCTAGCCACCCCTCCGCGAATGTACAATCCATCAAGGGGCATTCCCGCTTGAAGTGCCCGGGCTTCCCACACTGGAAGCACACCCTCCCCCCGGGGTTACCCCCCCTTCCCGCCTGAAGGGGGGTCCCCCGGGCCCCACGGAACTAGCGAGTGGTCCCCCTGGGGCCCCTGCCCCGAGGGTCCGGGTCTCCCGGCCCTCTCCCTGGCTCCAACCCCCTCGCGGTCCCTCCTCCCTCAGGCTGCTTATGCCTCAGCTGATGCCCCTACCTTCCCTGGGCCCCCCGGCCACCCTGGGGTACCTATCCTCCCTTGCAGCCTGCTTGGGTCCTTCGCGGCCTATCCACCCCCCACTCCCTTCAAAGGCCTCGTAGTTTTCCATCAACTGTACCGCAGTCTCCAGCGTGGTCGGTTTATGCCGAGCCACCCACGCCCTTCCCCCCGGGGGCAGAATAGACACAAATTGCTCCGTTAGGACCAATTCGGCTACTTCCGCGGAGGGTCGTTGCCGCGGTTTTAGCCACCGCAACCCATATGTGCGCAGCCTCTGCGCGACCGCCTGGGGCGAGGAGCCGGGGGAGTATTTCTCAGCCCGGAACCTCCGGCGGTACGTCTCCTCGGAGATGTCTAAGCCTCCTAATATGGCCTCCCTTACCCTCTTATAATCCACGGCCTCCCCCAGGTCTAGCCTGTCATACACCGCCTGGGCGGGTCCGGATAGGCACGGGGCCAGGATGATGGCCCATTGGACCTCGGGCCATCAGGTGGCCGTCGCCACCCGCTCAAAGGTGTTTAAAAATGCCTCAGGGTCATCGGCCGGGCCCATTTTCATCAGGCGTACGGGAGGTCCCTTGGCTCCCTCGCCCCCGGTGCTATTAGCCGTGAGGGCGGTCAAGGCCGGGGTTAGCAGGGCCGCCACTTGCTCGGCCATCTGGGCCTGGCTACGCACTTGTGTGCTAGCCAGGTCTGTGGTCAGTTGCTGCAAAAAACCCTGCTGTTGGTCTAGCTGGGCGTTCTGGGTGTCCATCACCCATTTTAGGAGCGCCTCGGGCTCCATCCTGTCCCAGGCTGGGTAGGCCCGAGGTGAAGGGCCCCTGAGCTGGCGAGAGGAGGGAGACGAGCCCTGCCCCTTGCGGGAGATCCTGTCAACTATGCCAGTTGTGCGTGACCCCCTATATCTGTGCCCGGCCGGCTTCCAGATTCGGGGCCGGCCGGGTGGGGATCCCCCCTTACTCTCCAGTGCGCCCCCCCGAGGGACAGGGACACCACCCTGCCCTCTTGCAGGGGTGTTCCCGCAGGCCGTGGCCCAAATCTAATGGCCCTCCCGCTCTCCCGAGTGCTCGCCCTCCCTCCCCCGTGTCCCGCCCTCACAGTTCCTGCCACCAGTCAGGGTAGAGGGGGTCTGGGTCGTCCTCTCGCCATGCGCTCCCCTGGCCGGGCTCGCCCGGGCCTCTTTTCAGGGCTTCCTCGCGCAGGTGCGGCTCGTTCTCTCCCCGCTGGGATGGGCGCCCTCTGATGACGTCCTTTCCCGGGCGTCGGGGCTTGTCTGCAACGCGCTCCAGCCTCCCGGGGAAACCGGAAGTGCCGCGGCTTCCCCCTTGGCGGCGTCCCAGCGGGGCCTTGGGCTCCGTGGCTTCCTGGCCTCCGCCCCCTCCTCCGCGCCTCCCGGAAGCACCAGTGACACTGCCGGCGGTGGGTCCGCTCCTTCCGCCCCCCGGGGGTCACCGGGCTCTTCCTCCGGTTCCAGCGTCTCGCCCGGGCCGGGCCCGTCACACTTATATCTTATATTTTATTTTGTATGTTTTGTGATGATAATTGTCTTGTAATAGCAAATTGCTGGATACAATAAACAAAACTAAACTAAAAAAAAAAATCATCAACCTCTCCCTCTCTACTGGCTCCTTCCCCTCTGCCTTCAAGCATTCCACGGTCTCTCCTATCCTCAAAAAGTGCACTCTTGACCCCCTAACCCTTCTAGCTATTGTCCTGTCTCACTCCTTCCTTTTGCTTCCAAGCTTCTTGAACGTGTTGTCTACTCCTGCTGCCTTGACTTCCTCTCCGCCAACTCCTCCCTTGACCCCCTCCAATCTGGCGTCCGCCCCCTTCACTCTACTGAAAATGCTTTCACTAAGATCACCAATGATCTTCTTATGGCTAAATCTAACCACATCTATTCCATTCTTGTCCTCCTTGACCTCTCTGCTACCTTCAATACTGTTGACCACTCACTCTTGCTGGACTCACTTCAGTCCCTTGGCTTCCATGGCTCTGTCCTCGATTGGTTCTCCTCCTACCTCTCTGACCACTCCTTCAATGTGTCTCTTGTCAACTCCACCTCCTCCTCCTTTCCCCTCTCAGTTGGTGTTCCCCAAGGCTCTGTCCTTGGCCCTCTTCTCTTCTCTATCTACACCCTGTCCCTAGGTAAACTCATTGCCTCCCATCGCTTGCAACATCACCTCTACGCTGATGACACTCAGCACTATCTCTCTACTCCCTCTCTCTCTCCATCTGTTCAAGCTCACCTCACCAGTGGTCTCTCTGATATCTCTACCTGGATGTCTCAACGTCAGCTCAAACTCAACATGGCTAAAACTGAACTCCTTATCTTCCACCCCCACCCCCAATCCTTCCTCTCCCTTTCGATCCTTATCGACGGGGTCACCATCCTTTCCATCCCCCAAGCCCATAGCTTAGACTTCATCTTTGACTCCCCCCTTTCTTTTAAGCCCTACATCGACTCTCTTCCCAAATCCTGTCACTTCTCCCTCCATAACATTGCTAAGATTCGCCCGTTCCTCCCTTCTCCTCTGCCAAAACCTTTGTTCACGCCCTGGTCATCTCTCGCCTCGATTACTGTAACCTCCTTTTCACTGACCTCCCCCGCTCTCAACTTTCTTCCCTTATCTCCATCGAAAACTCTGCTGCCAGGGTCATCCACCTCGCCCATCACTTTGACCACATGCAGCCCCTCCTCTCCTCTCCTCTCCTCTCCTCTCCTCTCTTCACTCACTCCCCCTTCCTGAATAAATCTTACACAAGCTCCTAGTCTTCACCTATAAAGCTCGTCACAACCTTGCTCCCCCCTACCTCTCTGCACTAATTTCCCTCCATGCTCCAGCCCACTAACTTCACTCCTCTGTCCCCTCTCTTGCCCTCCCTCGCCTCCCTTGCTCCCCTCACCGCCTTCATCCCTTGTCCCTAGCTGCTCCCCATACCTGGAACTCCCTCCCTGCCCACATCCGTCTCGCCCCTTCCTTCGTACCTTCAGATCCCTTCTCAAGACCTACTTCTGCTCTGCCCTTCCCGACTCCCCTCTCCTCACTCCCCTTGAGATGTCCATCTCAAATCAAGTGTAGATTTATCAACTGTTTTTGTTTATAAGTGGGGGGGCGGGTGTTAAAAAACCAAACTGGGATTGATTGAACTCTTCAAAAACAAACTGAGTCAAAAGCTTCAAAATGGTACACAATTTTTTTAATGCATCTTAGATGTCATATTGTAAGTGAACAGAATATTTCATTTCATGAATCTAATATCCTAGTGGAGGATCATGGGAATGACATTCTCCTTGGCTCTTTAGATTTGCTTAGTCAGCCCAAGAGAATCTTAGAACTGCAACTCCAAAAATGAACATGTTTTGGAATTTGGAGACATATCTGCAAACTCATCATCCTTCCTGAAGGTCTTTGAATGAATTTATAAAAGAGCATGAAAAACTCATCTGAAACACTGTTATCTAAGAAGCATAGAAGGCATTCAGCTATGTGCTGCTTGTTGACAGAACACTTGACACATTTCATGCAATGCAAATTACTTTTGTTTTGGGACATGCTAATCAAAATCAAGCTAATGTCTGGGAATGAAAGAGCACTGTTAGAGGTTGGGGGCTTGTGAGGAAAAAAAGGAAATTTGCAGAGTGAATACTCAGTATCAGAAGAAAGAGTGGATTCAACCTCCCAAATTTAAAGGCCAAAGACACAACACTAGTATTCAAACATGGCTGTGATTTATACACAGAACAAATTTATAGCCCCAGATTTGGGGACTGAATTTGGGGATTTGCTTTCGGAAATCAACATTCAAGTTCAAGTGTATTGTTGTTACAAAACAAAATGGTAAATGAGATTTAACGTGGACAAGTGCAAAGTGATGCACATAGGGAAAAATAATCCAAACTATGCATACACAATGCTAAATTTGTGTGAAATTTGTAAACCAAGATTTGCCAATCCAGCCTCTGAATTTGTTTTGCAATTGCAAATTTGAATTAGTTAAATCTGACAAATTTTATATTTACTTTGAATATTCATTTTGGCAACGATCTATAAATCATTTACTCTGGAGTAGTTCCAGACACATCTGGAGTACGTGGTTTATGGATTGCAGCCTCCACCTCTATTCGTAAAGTGATGCAACAAGTCATATTTTTGCAGCCAAATCCTCAAACAATCTCTTTCCTCACATAATTTATATGATTTTAGATAGATAGATAGATAGATAGATAGATAGATTTTTATTGTCTGGCCATTGGCCTTAACAGACTTCATTAAAAAATATTGTACAATATATATATATATATATATATATATATATATATATATATATATATATATATATATATATATACAGCTTTCACAAAATAAAATCAAAATTGGGGCATAATTAAATACACAATTAAGTACACATGTACTGACTTAAAAGTTCGGCTTACCCTTCGCGGGGGATATGTTGCCAACACTTGTCCCCTGGTGAAACAACCCTCAAATTAGGGCACCAGTTAAACCCTCTTGTCCCGCCAAGGGAAAAAAAATAAGGCTCGGAAAAAAGGCCTCTAGTACCAGTGGAGCGCATTGTTAGTCTAAGGGTCAAGACCCCAGAGCCTAGAACCACTATCAGGGCACAGGGGAAACACGGTCCTTTGCTTATACAAAACCATACAGAGGCAGAATGCGGCAACCGCTCTAGATCAGGAGGAGTCGGAACCATCCAATAGGGAACGTAGTAGGAGTTCCTTACTTCCCCTAGATAAATTAGCATAAGGGCCAATATATCTCTCTCTTAATAGGCTAAACATTGGGCAATCCAAGAGCATATGTCTTGGAGTTTCCACGGAAGCCAAATCGCAATGGGGGCATAGTCTCTGGTCTCTTGGTATATTCCTATATCTGCCCTCCAACAGAGCAGAAGGGAAAACACCACAGCGCATCGAGGCCAGCGCCTTTCTAAGGGGCCATCTTTGCCACAGACTGATATATTGGGGAGGGTGGAGGTTGGGGGTAGGGAGGATATAATCCAGAGGCAATCCTCTTGGCAGACATGGCAGCAAGCTCCCTTTGCTGCTCCTAGTCATGGACCCTATTCTTAATCAAAGCGGCTGCCCCTTTATAACCCAATGGGAGCAAAAGATCTTTTGAAAAGCAAGTTTAAGTACTTCCAATTCCACCCCCTCATACCAAAAACCAGTTAGATTGTCAGCGGCTATAAATGACAAAAGGGATGATGACGGAGGGGGGAAAACCACCACTCTCAGCCAGAACTTAAGAATGGCTAGCAGGGCCCTGGCTCTGATAGTACTCACAGCCAACGCAGCCCTCAAAATTACCTGGGGGACACAAGGAGGCAAACCAAGTACTGCACGAAGGAAGCCATTTTGTATACTTTCGAGCTTATGTAAGAAAGAAAGATCCCAAATGGCCACCACATACAGTAACTGCGGAGTCACTTTTGCCTTGAACAGGGACAGAGCAGGGGCCGCCATCTTTCCACCTTGGGAGTGGAAAAAACCCACCATAGAGTTGGTAGTTTTGCGGGCCAATAAACTGGCTGCTTTGAAATGCGCAGACCATTGGCCTGTTGCTGAAAACAGCCCCCCCAAATACCTAAAGACACAGACCTGGTCGATTACAATTCCATCCATTAACCATCTATGCTGACAACGGGCATGTCCTATTACCACGACCTTGGTTTTAGAATAATTAATGCACGGATTCTGTTGTTTACAATAAAGCAGAAACCTGTCCATGCCCCTGCGCAGACCAACTTGAGATGTTGATATCAAGACAGTGTCATCTGCGTACAATAAGATGGGTAACCTCCGAGCACCTAGCTTAGGGGCATGTATATTGTTTCCTGCCATATGGGGGATAAGATCGTTAACATAGAAACTAAATAGTGCCGGAGCCAATATACATCCCTGGCGTACACCTCTACAAAGAGGAACATCGCTTGAAAGAGGACCATTCCTAGCAGGGCGGATCTGTATGGAATTATCCCGATGGAGTTCTACAATTAGGTATAACAAACGCCTATCGATAGAAGACTCCCTAAGTTTCGTCCAGAGGCAATCCCTATCGATGGTATCAAATGCTGTCCTAAGGTCGACAAAGTAGCAAAATAGAGAAGTTTTCTTGTGGCGTAATACGTACTTAATGGACAAATGCTTAAGTACGTGGGCATGATCCAGGGTAGATTGGCCTGCCCTAAATCCAGCTTGTTCGGGAAAAATAATATTGTTGTCATCTAGCCAAGCTTGAAGCTTGGAAAGAAGGTATTTAGCATACAATTTCCCGACAATAGATAACAAGCTGATAAGGCGATAATTAGAAGGCACTCCTGGATCTCCTTTTTTGAAAATAGGCACAACTAAGCTCTTTAACCAGGCTTTAGGAATCCGACCTGAGGAATTAATAGCAGTGAATAGAGGGGCCAACAAAGAGGCCCACCAGTTGACATCATGTTTTATCAATTCCGGAGAAATATAGTCACAGCCAGGGGCTTTGCCACTCTTCAGTTGGATTATAGAATTGAGAAGATCCTCGGCTAGGACAGGGGGCCACTCCTGAAATCTGTTAATGGGCTGGAGCTCAATGACCCTAGGTGGCTTAGAATACAAGACTTCGAAATGCTGTTGCCATTTTACCATAGAGAGAGGACATTTCCCCTCAGCTGGGCCCCTCCACTTAGCTCTAGCTAGCAGAGACCAGAACCTGGCTGAGTCCCTGGACAGAGCGGCCTGGTGTAGATGTTGCCACTGCTGCTTCTGAAACAAAAATTTCTTCTCCCTTAACAGTATCTTGTAAGTCCTCCTAGATCCAGCCACATATGATCTATTAGGTTCGGAAGGAAATTTCCGCATAGTCCTAACCGCCTTCCTAAGAGAAGCCCTTGCCTTAACACAGGTTTGGTCAAACCAGGAAGGAAGGGGTAAAGAGTTAGGTATATAGGGTTTGCAGGCCACTAGCAATGGAGTAAGCATACTGGTCAATGTTTCAAAGGCTGCCACAGAAACCGGAGAAGCTGCTTGAATCTGAGCATATAAGGCCCTAACTGTTTCCAGAGAAGTAAAGGCAAGAAAGGCTTCCCCCAATTCAGGGGTCCATTTCTTGAGAACAGTGCAGGCCGCTACCTGGACCGGGGCTAGCTCGTCCGGAATCACCCAAACCTTGGATTCACGGCTAGAAGGATCTCGAATTAGCAGAGCCAGGGGCTAATTCTCTGTTTCTGTGGCCATGAGAACCCTGTTCCAGGGCATTGAACAAAAAACTAGAAGAAATTAAAATATAGTCGATCACGCTGGAGCCTAAGACAGAATGGAAGGTAAAATTGCCCGCCAAATCCCCTGGTAATAAGCCGTTCAAGACAACTAGGTCAAGGGAGCTTTGAAGATGGGCCATTCTAAAGGCCCTAGACAGTTTCACCTTATCCATAGAAGCACGGGTGTTATTAAAGGGTGGGATTATCAGGTTCTAAAGCTACCACAGATTCTACTGGACTACCTGTACGAATGTTGGTATCACCTCCCATAATCAATGTGGCCCCAGGAAATTTCCGATAGGCCTCTTGGACTGCTGACATGACAAATGGCCAGATGTCATCAGTATAATATAGAGATGTGGCAGGTGGGACATAAATATTGGCTATTAGTAACTCAAGATCCTGGGGAAAAACACAATGCCACAGGGCAAAGTAGGAAGAAAAATTCTTGAGCAATTTAGTTTTAACCCCCAGGGACTCCTTGATTAGAAGCACCAACCCTCCGCTTTCCCGCCCTCGATGGTATAGTGAGGATGCGTTTAGGCTACTCGTGCTAAAACCCGACAGGGTAATCTCCCCCTCGTTCCAAGTCTCTTGCAATAGGAAAATATCGTGGGATCCTAGCAAAGAGTTGAAATCTAAGTCCTGTAACCGCTGCTGCCAACCAGCGATGTTCCAGCTCACTATACTCAAACATCCTCCATCTGGCCTCCTGTATCATTCTGGGGATAGGAAGATATCAGGCTCAGAATTTGGCCCAAGATTCTGAGAGTGATTAGGGGGGATTACCACTGAGTTGGCTTGGGCATCTTGACCCACTGGCAGGGTTAAAGGGGGCAGCACGGATGGGGTCAGAGCTTCCACTCTAGCTGTGTCTAAGGTAGTAGCCGAGGACTTGAAGAGAGATCCTATAGAAGCCTGATCCAGGGGTAACACCTCCACATGGAGCAAGTCTCCTAGGGAGCCCGGCGTATCAATTAAGTTGGGCAAACTCGTCCCTATTAGGCGATCTAGAGGACCTGTCTGGACACCCACCTGGGGAGAATTACTCTCGAGGATGGTATTAATAATAGACAGAGAGGAGCTGACCAGAGAAACAGGAGCTTGAGGACTGGGGGAGCAATGTCCAAGAGGACAGTCCAACTTGTGCCTATCCTTAAAGGCTTCGAGCTGAGAGTATAGTTTTCCCATTCAAGCGATAAAGGTTTTTTAATCTAGTTCACTAATAGTATAAATAGCCTGGGAAATCCATGCCATCCCCCCCGCCCCCAGAGGAACTCATTGGCTGCCTCTGGATTGGTTGACTTGCAATTTCCATCTTTGACGCACTAGATAGAGTAGTAAGGTTCTCCTGGTGAGATGAAGGTGGTGTTTTTTTTGGTTTTTTAAAAATTTTCATTCTTTATTAATGTTCAGTCAAAAATATCTCTAACATGCTAGGGCTTTACACCTTTCGCCCTTTCCCCCCGTATTTCATATAACATAATATTTCAGTTACCTGTATTTCTTTGTTGTTTCCCCCCATCTCCCCCTTATTTACTATTACGTATCAGAGGTATGTATTTATATTTTGTCCATATTCTCTTTTTTCTTTTTCTTTAATGGCATCTCAATTGATCTCTTTTTCATGAAGGTAGTATACTTTTCCATACAGTCTCTTGGTAAGATGAAGTTTTAGACTGCCCTGCCTTACCCTTAGGGGGCTCTAATAAAGATTTCATGTCAGATCTTGGTTTAAGATTTGCCCCAGCCCTACCGGACAGAGAAACTCCAGAAGGGGCTTGAGCCCCCAAGGAGGGGATATTGTCCCTGCATTTGGAGTTGTATACTCTGGAGACAAAAACATTCATATTCCTTAAAGCCTTACTTTGTTGGAATAAACTAGTTACTACCCTCTGATTATTAAATAAAACAGCCAGTGATTTTTGCTTGAGGCCAGATGGTCAATACTGATAATGTCACGTCTGGTGACAGGAATTTGTAAAAGCAGTCTAAGGTGTTTTGCTATATCCAAGGCTGAGTTCCAGAAAGGAAGCTGGCCTGTTGGCAAAGGAAGGACTGTGAAAATCGCGTTTAGCGGGAGGTATGAAAATGGGGCTAGATCAATGCCCTTCTGTTTAGCTCCAGGCTGCCTGCCAGGACCTTTACACTCCCCGGTCAGCGTGGACGAGGGTACCGTGGAGCTACCCGTCTTTGCCTCGGCCGGGGGAACCAAAGGCAATTGTTGTAACAAAGAATTCAGAGCCCCCATCCCCACATTCAAAGAGTTAATCTGCTCAAATAAATATTGGATGGTTTTGGCCGTAAGCAAAAGTGTTCTGCCAGATACAAAGTCAAACTTCCCCCCTCAGTATTTGATAAGGCCCCTTTAACTGGCGAAGAATTGTGGGGGTCTTTTGCTAAATCAGGGGGGAAGAGATTGATCATTTGAGACAGTCTTGCAAGCCTTTGATAAGGCTATGCAGTAATTAGTAGAAGAGGTAATTGAACCAGGGCCCTCCCAGGAACAGGGCGTAGAGACAAGCAGAAGCAAATAGGTCTCCATCCTCTGCTGCTTAGGACTATTTGTTATGGGAGGAGAAATAATGGCAGCCTCGTCTCTGGTACGCTTTAACTGGGGCATATTCCAAGGCCCGGTACCACCTCCAAGTGAAATCAACACAAAAGAGAAAAAAACCCAACACGAATGGACAGCCCTAACCAGCCTGGCGCCTAAGGCTGCGCTCACAAGGGCGCACCCTTGCGCGCACAGCCCTTAGGCGCACTGGCCACCGGTGTGCACTGCCAGCACGGCCATACTCTGCGACATTCTTTAAAGGTCCCGCCCAGGCAAGCCGGGTCCAGCTGCTCCAATCGCAAAGTTCGGGGACGGAGCTCACCACAGGAGGCAAGTAAACAGGTTAGAGGGAGTCTCCACTCCCAACAGCAGCAACAGTTTCAGCAGGGCACACGCTGCAGAGCGCAGTCTCTTGTAGTCCTGGGGCAACAGCACGCCGGGGCTCCCAACCCATCATCAATACTCTCCCCAGCGCTCGACACTCCTATATGATTTTATTGTAAACCGGTCCAAGCGACCTGTGGTGGCATTGTGCGGGGTATTAAGTTGTTAAAATAAAAAAATTAAATGAATAATTGGCAGCTTTGATGTGAGTGGAGCAGAGTCAGTGGCCCTTTTCATATGGGCTGGCGGTGTGGGGGGGATGGGTGGAGGCCACAGTGGGTGTGTGGCACATGGGTGGCCTGTTACACAGATGCTCACCCATCTCCACGCATGGAGGCATGTCTGTTTTCTCTAATGTTTCCATGCGCGGTGGATCGGTGGAGGTGGGTGGAGCACAGGAGCATGCACACGCACCCCCACCCACCTGCACTGGCAGTCACACGGACACCCCCTTCCCCCTCAGTCATCCATATGGGTGAGGCATCTCGTGTGAAAAGGGTCATAGTGGAACTGATGAGTTTCTTTGGAAACATTCAAACCTCTTCAACTTCGTCCTGCTCTGCATTCAAAGGAAAGGGTGGGACATAAATTTAAATAAACAAACTTGTTCAGCTCCAGTGCTGTCCAATGGAGAGTTCTATAGGCTTAGAGTTCTATAGGCATAGAATGCCTCAGACTTGGTGGAAAAGAAGAAGCAGAGCAGTGAAGTCCATCAGTTTGCCAGTAAACACATAGAATAAGGTTTTTGTTGAATCAAAAGCAAATTCCAGAAATCTTTATGGGTTTTTTCAAAATTCTAGTTTTAAATTAAAAATGGAAAATCTTGGAAAAATGAAAGCTTTCCTTTAGGTCAAAAAGCCATTTATTGGGGAAATTCAATCAGATTTAATACAGACGGAGTCAAAGTAGTTCAAATGATATATTTTATTGGACCAACTTCTGTTAGAATAAGCAAGCTGAATCTGGACAAGACTGAGGTGATGATGGAGGTTGGCCGGTCTTGTGATCTGGAGGGGATTGGGACTCCTGTTATTGATGGAGTCCGGCCCCCTCTTTTCAATCAGGTTCACAGTCTCGGGAGTACTCTTGGATCCATCGCTGTGCCTAGATTGTCAAGTTGCAGAAGTGGCCAGGAGCACTTTCCACCAACTCCATCCATCCCCTTATCTCAGTCATGTGAAGAACAGCTCGAATTTCGGGGGGATATATAGGTTATTGGAGGATACCAATGTCAAAGCTACAAGGGCAGTGGCAGGTTTTTTAGTGGCAGCTTTTGCAATAAGAGAGCGTTTCCTGACATTTCAGGTAATAGATCAAGAATTGGATGACGATAGCTAGATTGATTATTGGAATTTGTACATTGGAACTTTTTATTTATTTATTTATTTATTTATTTTATAGATTTTTACCCCGCCCTTCCTGCAAACAGCTCGGGGTGGCTTCCAACAATAAAAATATAATACATAATATGTAGTATATTTAATCCTGATTGTGCCCAGACACAATGGTTGGGCAAATATAATATTATAAGGGGACCTCTGTGATATGTTTTCTTTTTTATACATAATTTTAAAGGTACAGACATGTTAAAATGGAAACTGTTCGAGGTATAATATGATTTTTTACTGAGAGATAAATCTGGAGAATTGGAGGTTTAGTGGCCCCTGTGATTGGCTGGGAGCACCTCCCTGTGGGTACCATCTATTAGTCTTGTTTGTACAGTGATGGCTCCCAGGAGACATTCTTGGTTGTTGCCCCGATGCTATGGAACTCCCTTCCCACAGAGGTTTGTTTGAGCCTGAGCCTGGGTGTCTTACAGAGGCGGTATAAGATCTTTCTATTGTTAAGGGGGTTCTAGGAAACCAATAGGGAATGGGGGTTTGGTGGGTAGGTTTGAGGTAGGAGTTTGAAGGGGTGGTTGGGGAGGATTTTGGAGGGTTGTGGTGGGGTTGTGGAGGAGATATATCGATCGATCAATCGATAGATAGATAGATATACACACAGACGTGTGTGTGTGTTTGTTTGTTTGTTTGTTTGTTTGAACCATTTGGGAAAGGAAAGAAAGAACGTACGTGTGGGCCACACAGGTTCCTTCATCAGGAATGTAGTATAGCCAGTCAGAAATATATAAACTGTGCAAATGTAGGATGGGTATATAGAGAGAGTCAGTTTTTTCCAATACAACCTAACAGCATTTTCAACTTATCTATATATACATACGTATGATCACTTTCTCCTGCATATGTTTGCATCCTTTTGGGGGCAGCTGGGAGTGCTTTCGGGGGGGGGAGGCAGGACTGATGGGGAAGGACATTTACTTTCTCCTCCCCCCGTGGATCCAGTTGAGCAGGTTGTGGGGAAATGTTCATAGGAGGTGTGCTGCTTGCGACTGCCGCTGGCTGAGACGTTGGTTACTGGGGAAACCGGGGCGGGGGGTGAATAATTCTGGGGCAGAAGAATTATTCTTTGAATTCACCACCGGGTTTTATTTAGATTTAAAGCTGAAGGCAAGGTCTGGCTCTGGGAAGCTGACTACAGGAGGGACTGAGCCTGGCCAGGGCTTGTTGCAGGGGCCTGGAGAGCCTGTGAGTACTGTGGGTACATATGAGATGTGAATTGTGTGCAATGAAAGACTATCAATAGTGAATGAATAAAAGCTTTGAGCTAAGATTCCCCTGTAGACTGTGGCTTTGGGGCCTAATCCTGCCAAATACTTACCCCGGACCTGACTGTCCCTGCTACATGTGGTGGAGAATGCAGGCACCCTCAACGTTGCCAATAGGGCTGAAACAAGAATGAAAAGAATTCTCATGAGAATCTTGTGAAAATCTCACAGCCTTGGCAAGATCTCACGAGATTCTCAAGAGAAACGTGAGATTCTCACGAGAATCTCAAGAATACCCAAAAAATTATCTGTGCATGTGCAAATTTAAGAACTTCTATCCTATGTTTTGCATATTAAAAAATAATGATGCCATTCTAAACTAATTGCATTCTGTGCAGCTCTGGCATTAAAACACTGTAGTTTCAGAAGTAGTAAAGAACAAGATATAATATACATGCCAGATCAGCAAATGAATCAACAGTAATAGATGGTCCTAGTGGCCATTTTTGTGCATGTGCAGCCCATTTTTTGGCTAGTTTGATATTCTCAAGAATCTTGCAAGAATCTTGAGTTTCTCACAAGAATTTTGAGTTTCTCATAAGAATTTTTGTGTATGTGTAGACCATTTTTTGGCTAGTTTGATATTCTCAAGAATCTCACAAGAATCTTGAGTTTCTCACGAGACTCTTGTGAGGAACTCGAGATGAGAAAATCTTGTTGAGAAGCCAATTTTCGAGAAGGGTGAAATTTCATTTCAGCCCTAGTTGCCCATCAAGCCGTTTAGTTAAAGGGGGTGCACCTGTGCAGGGAAACTTACCTGAGAGTATTGATGGAGGATTATGCCCCTTAAAATCACTCAAATTCACCACGGTTTTGATGCAACATTTTTAGTAGTAGGTGAGCCAGAGGCAGTAGAAGCCCCATCTTGTTCTGTTTTGTGGAATGAGTTTCAGGCTATGTTGTCCTCGGGTGCAGGGGATGCTCTTGGGACTGGCGAGCCACCTATTTTGAATTAGATCCATGCCTGTCCTTGCTAGTTAAGGCTAGTTGGGAGACATTTGGGCCATTGCTGGCGGGGATAGTCAACACCTCCCTCAGGGAGGGCAGGATGCTGGACTGCCTCAAGGAGGCAGTAGTGCGGCCCCTGCCCAAGAAGCCATATTTGGAAGTTGATGCCCTGGCCAACTATCAGCCAGTCTCTAACCTTCCCTTTTTAGGGAAGGTTATTGGACCAGTGGTGGCTCGGCAGCTTCAGAGGCATTCGAAAAGGGTCAATTTTCTTGATCCCTCACAGTCGGACTTTTGTCCGGGGTATGGCACGAAGACTGTGCTTGTGGCCTTGGTCAACAACCTCTCCCATGAGTTTGACCAGGGTCACTCGACCCAGTTGATCCTGTTAGATCTCTCGGCTGCATTTGATACTCTTGATCATGAGCTGTTGGTGACTGGTCTGTGGGACCAGGTAGGGATTAGCGGGACTGTTCTTGAATGGTTCCGCTCTTTCCTGGCTGGGAGAACCCAGCATGTGGTCCTGGGGGAGTTTTCATCTTCCCCCTGGGACCTCACGTGTGGGGTTCCGCAGGGTTTCATCTTGTTCCCTCTCTTGTTCAATGTGTACATGCAGCCTTTGGGGGAAGTTGTCAGGGAGTTTGGAGTGAGGTGTCATCAATATGCTGATGACACTCAAATATATCTCTCATTTTCCTCCAACTCAGGCCTGGAAGTCCCGGTGCTTACCTGAGCTGTGGGGGATTGGATGAGGGCGAGCCGCCTGAAACTAAATCCTGATGAGATGGAGGTGATAGTTGTGGGGAAGGCTGGGGGCGGGGGTAGTGTCACCCATCATTGATGGGGTCCATCCTCCCCTGGTTTCGCAAGTCCGGAGTCTGGGGGTGCTCCTGGAGCCTCAGCTTCACTTGGATGTCCAGGGGGAGGCTGTGGCAAAGGGAGTATTTCACCAGTTACATCTGGTGTGTCAGCTTAGGCCGTATGCCTTGGACTTGGATCTGGCCACAATCATCCATGATTTTATTACCTTGAGACTGGATTACTGCAATGCACTCTACGTGAGGCTACCCTTGGTGCTGGTTCGGAAGCTGTAGCTGGTGCAGAATGCGGTGGCCCATCTCTTGACTGTGATGGGCCGATGTGAGCACATTACACCAGTGCTCTGTTCTCTGCACTGGCTGCTGATAGTTTTCCGGGCCCAAAATCAAGATGTTGGTGTTAACCTTTAAAGCTCCAAATGGCTTGGGCCCCACCTACCTGTGGAACTGCCTCACTCTCCGGGTCCTGGATCAGCTCCTGCGGTCGGTCGGGAGCATCCTCCTTGGGGTCCCCCAGGTTTCCTGGGCATCCACCAAGACCATTCGGGTTTTGGCTGTTCAGCCCGAACCTGTTCGGTTTCACCGAACCCATTCGAGGGGTGAGGGGGGAACCCGGTTTTCCCTCCCCCCTCCAGGTTGCGTGGGTGGAAGGGGTGCCAGGGCTCACCTCCCCTCCCACCCTGTCCAGCCTGGTACATTTTTTTAAAAAACAAAAAAACAAACAACCCCCACCTCAGGGATCGACCAACCTGGTGGTGCTGGGGCTCCGGTCCCAGGTCCGGCGGCGGGTCTGGCTTCGGCAGTAGTCCAGAGCGCTTCAGGTCTCTTTAGGCCTTCTGGGAACTGAAGGAGGGCTTCCGGTAGGAATGGGTGAGCGTGGTTCGGAAGTTCGGAGTTCGGCCTGAACTCGACCTGTTCAGACAACCAAACCCGAATCCGAACATAAACTGACCAAACTAGATCAGAACATCAAACTGACCGAACAGTTTGCTCAGTTTGGATCGCGTTCAGGTGGCAAAAACGAGTCACTGGAAGGCAAAATGTGACAGGGAGGGGGAGTCAGCTGAGGAGCAGACTTCCAGGCACCAGGGGTGGAGAGGCTTGGAGTAGCAGCCAGCCTGCTCAATCACCATCCCTTTTTGGCTCAGACCACTGGTTTCGCAGTCTGCGATTGGCCACAGGCTAGGCTGCACGGAGCCAATGGGACTTGCGGTGAGGCGGGCACAACAAGGAACAAAACTGATTGCCTCCCCCCTTCCCAACACCTTCTAGCTAGTCACTGTTCCTGAACAGCATGCGTTTCAGAAGGCTCCATCTCTCCCAGCAGTTTTTGTTCCTTCCTATTCCTAATCCATTGTCATCCTGCTCCTATTTCACCCATCCAACCCATTTACCTCCATATTATCATTTATTTAGATTATATTAGATAGATTTAGGTGTTATTTTTTGTTTTTACCTCTCCCTGTGTTCCCTGTGTTCAATCTTCCT
>QEPC01004381.1:1831698-1861899 GCA_003113815.1 Sphenodon punctatus | reverse complement strand
CCCCCCCCCCCCCCCTTCCCCCATGTCCAATCGCAGACTGCGAAGCCAGTGGGCGGAGGAAAAGAGAGATGGTGATGGGGTAGGCTGACTGCTACTCCAAGCCTCTCCACCCCTGGTGCCAGGAAGTCTGCTCCTCAGCTACCTCCCCCTCCCTGGGCCTTCCAGTCACGTTTTTCCTGCCTGAATGGGCCTTCCATTCACGTTTTTCCCACCCAAACTCATCCAAACTCACCTGAACGCGACCGAACTATTTGGTCATTTTCTAGTTTGGTTCGAACATTCGGTTCAATTGCCCAAACAGACTGAGTTCGGTCCAAACTCCGAACATCCAAACCGCGTTCGCACATCCCTATCCTCCCCTTTGTACACTTGGTGTGCCACACAGCAGGGCTGTAGGGCCAAAGGATAAGCAGGCGTGCAGAGTGGGAACAGGGATGAGGAGATTGTGGATGGAGAAGAGGGAGGAGGAGTGTGGTCCTCGATGGAATTAACATGGAGAAAGCCAAGGGTTGCCAGTTCTGTGAGGCTACGTCTGGATGTTTCATGACTGCTTTGATGGTAAATGCATGTGAGCAACATTCAAAATATGCTTCCAGCAGTTATGTGTGTGGGATGGATGGACATAAATCTTATCTAGGCATGATCCAGCAGTGCATTCTTGGCCAGCTTCTAATGTTCCTGTCATGCAAAGCAGCCAGAGGGCATCAGCAAACCATGCCTGCATATCTCTGAACCGTACAAGGTGTGTGTATTATATTTGGGGGAGTTGAGCATACACAAAACTTTAGGATGAGTGAGCTAACATGCACTCACAGGCTTCATTGAACTGAGCATGTGAGTCAGCAGGCAGGCCTGACAAGATAAGGGACATTGTACAGGGCGCCGAGCACAAGGCCGCCCTCCCCCACCCCCAAAAAACTACAGGACTTGTCTCTTTCAGCTCCACTCAGAGAATAGGGCCCCAGTATGCCAGGAAGTTTAAGCTATTTGCAATGGGATAACAACAATTAGAGGACAGAGAGGACAGTGCAGCCTCACTCCCTGACCTCCCACCCCCAGAGCCCTGAACCAAATAATTTTGTAAAAACAAAGAGGGGAGCTGGAGATGACACATCCCCCTGAGGGAACAGCCCCGTTGGGGTGAGGGAACTCTCCCATGCATTTCAAACCTGGAGGGCATAAGTGTTCATTCCATTGGTTCCCCCTGTTTCCCTTGCTCCACCTTTCCTGATAGCTGCATGACAAGGGTGAAGAGCCAAGGGTTCATCTTACCGATCCTGGATTTCTCTGAGGCCAGAGCAAGTGCCTGAATTACCTCCACCCAGTTTTGTCACCTGTTGCTGAAGGAGCTGGTCTGTAGCCTGCCTGCAGGAAACTGGGGAGAGGAGAAGCAGCCAAAAGCCCTGACCCAGATGGGAGGGCAAATGACCCAACTTTTAAAAGGATTGTTACTAAGTGTGGCAGGGATGATTCCACTTTGCAGGAAAATGCCAGCACATTAGATGGATTAACTCTGAGCCTGTCAGGTGCAGGGAGGGAGCTGCTCCTAGATAATGCACATAAAAGAGGACAATACTCAGGCTGGCTCCTACTGTATGCATGTCTCCCTCTCTCCATAGTCCTCCTATGCTGGTTCATTGGAACAACACACAGCGTGTGCTGGGGAAAGTAGGACAGTTACCTACTGGGGAACCTACAGTTACCCCAGTTATGCTGGGGAAGGTAGGACTGGGCTTTTCACAATGACTTCAGCCCTGTCCTCTGCTCCAAACTGATATAGCCTTCTGCCTTCCCAACAGTACATTCAGCAACTGCTTTTCCTCTGACTAAGACCATCCTTTCTTGCTTCCTCTGCCTCCTTCTAGTTTCTCTCCCACATTTCTCCAGCCATCTTTTTGTCTCATTGTAACAGGGCAGAGCCCCTGCAAACTGCTTGCCCTTTAAAGCAGATAGCACCAGCATGGCTATGGGTGCTATTAGAGCTGCAGGCGCTGAGCAGGGTGAAGGAGAGTGCCTGAGTAGAAGTAGTAGTGTGTGTGTCAGGAGCCAGCCCAAGACTTGTAAGACAGCTAAAGTTCATTGGGGGAGGCTGCAGAGGAAGCAAGAACTGAATGGCAGCTCTGTCTCAGAAGGTGTTGTCGGAGCTAGGGGCTTGCTGGACTCCAGAGGGAGTGTGTCTGGTCCAGAAGCCAAGACAGAGCCAGAGGGAGTGTGTCTGGCTATAAAGAGCCAGAGGGTGTTGCCTGGCTTTGGAACTGGATAATAAGAGACTTTGTATATGTATGGTGGCTTTAATAAAGGACTGTGAGCTAATCCCCCAAGAGAGTGTTGGAATTGTATTAGTGGTCAAAAAACCAAAAACAGCTTGTATTCTTAGTAGCAACAGCTTAGTAGTAATCAACACCTTGGAGTTTGTTTCTAGATTAAAATAATCTACTTTATTGAGGAGTACATTGTGATAGGAAAGGCCTATCCCTAGGTCTTACTAGCTAGCTGCCACCAGCATGGTGGCCGGTCATGTTGAAGGTCAGAGAGAGAAGTTAGGAATGGCGAAAGGTCAGGAAGAAGGAGGAAGTCCAGTAGGAGCTTCCTGGGCACATCCCACCTGGGAGGGGGCTTAGAAGCAGAGATCAGGAAAGGTTAAAGTGACACTCACACTAACTCACTATCTCTACTCCCAATGCCCCTAGTGGTCATTAGGGTTTGTTGATGCAAAAGGTGATGTCATCTGGAGCTGTTTTTTTTCCAACAGAGAGAGCGACTGTGTGGGGCTAATCCTACCAAGACACACAGTGAGCAAGCCTGTCCCTGCCAAACTCATCACGCTATCCTTCCATCTTGCAACGCTTTCCCCTTTGTCTCCATCCTATTTTTGTACTTTCTCCCATTTCCCTACCTGCTTCCCCACATCCTCCCTTCCCCCACTTTCTCAGCCCACATCCCTGCTCCTTTTTTTTTAAGTTCCACCCTCATCCTCTGCTTTCTAGCTTTGCCACTTAGCTGGAGAAAGACCTGTGGTTCTGGATCCCTGCACTTCAGTCGTTGGAAGCGGAATAACGCACGTAGTTGGGGGATGGGAAGAGCTGTTCCCAGAGCATAGGTTGGCCCCAAGACTAGTTTCCAGTACTTGGTGTGAGGGATGGGCAAGGAGCTGGAAAGTGGACCAGGAACAAAGCTGAAGGGAGAACTCTTTGGATTCACGGATCCTGTCTGCATTTTCTGCAGTGGAGAGAGAGAGTGTGTGTGTGGTTGCCATGTTGGTTGTGTGAACCCAGGAATGTGTGGATTTGCCTCTTAGGGCCTTTTTAGACAAGCAGGATTTTAAACTCATGGCTCTTGGGACACCTGCGTGGGGGGAGGGGGGGCTTTAGACTATAGGTGCCAATGCAGGCCCTGCAACATGTATTTTTCATAAGTGGTCTGGAAACATACTTGGCAACCCTACAACAACTAGTGAGAGAAAGAAGGTGTGGAACAGGGAGGGATCCTGAATGGATCTGTGGATTTCTCTTGATTTCAAACCCCAAAGTACAAGGTTGTAGGCATGATCACCAGAGGTATCTGACTGAAAAAAAACCCAGACCTGGCTCTGTGGGGGGCCCCAAATATCTGGAAGTTCAGATCTGTTTCTGAATCAAGCCTGCTCTTCAGTGCTGAAGGGAATCTGATTGACAGCACGTGCCCTTGGGCTCCAGTCTGTGCCTGCTAGTCCCCAGCCGTGTAGCAGCAGGAAGCTCACAACCACAGATTCTAGTAATTACTAACCTGTATCTTCCAATGCAGCGTGTGCAAGTCCATGTGCAGGGCTCAGGCACAGCACCTCCCCTTGCCCCCTTGGAAGCTTTCCCTAGGGCTGCACTAACTGAACATGGCATTACTAATTGCAGTCATATAAATAGCGGCACAGAGATGACCTGCTCTGAAGCAGAGGTATTTTCCACATAGCAGCCAGTGGCATTACATGTCGCCTATTCAATGAGCTCCTATTGCTCAGCAGATTCTGTTTCTCCCACATCTATTTTTACATCGCCCTTGCAGAACCATGTTCCACTCCCACCTGCAGATTCAGGAGCTGGAGCCAGCCTTTTCTTTGCCATTTGGTCTGGAGGAAGGGTGGTGTGATCATATGTTCACAACAAGCCTTGTTATTTCAAATTACAGACCACACAGGAAGTGGCAATATGGTGCAGAAGCACAGAGAAGTGTTACACACACACACACACCCATGATAAAGCAAAACACAGCACATACACAGTATCGAACCAACTAGTCCTCACAGCTATTATTTTAGTTATTTATTCAAATGTATATCCTTCCCTTCCCCAAAGACTCAGGGTGGCTTGCGGTAATAAAGCACACAAAATACAGTAAACTTACTTAAAAAAACAAACACCCTTTTACCCCAGAAACCCACCCACCCCAACCCCTATCCCTCGCCTGCCAAATGCTTTGCCAAAGAGAGAGGTGCACACTGCCTCTGGAATATGCTCAGGCTGTGACAGACCTCTGGGAGAAGGAAGTTCCATAATACTGGGGCAGCAACTAAGGCCGCTTTTAGACGATCGCGGCGGCGCCCACACTTGTTTTTCAAAACTACCGGGAGGCGGGTTTACACGTGACACCACCACCAATTATGCGCATGTGTGGGCGCCGCACATCCATTTCCGGACGCGAGCTGACCGGGTCGCCGATCGAGGGTGGACATACGCGGCCGGAAATGGATGCATGTCGCCCACACATGCGCATAATTGGCGGCGGTGTCACATGTAAACCCGCCTCCCGGTAGTTTTGAAAAACAAGCGCAGGCGCCACCGCAATCGTCTAAAAGCGGCCTGTGCCTGTCCCTCTGCGGGCTCCTGTCATCCAGACAATATTGGCAGGTGGTATCCACAAGAGAGCGCTCCTGGTGGAGCATGGAAAGAAAAGCGGTCTTTCAGATATGTGGGGCCTGGGCCATTTAGGGCTTTTAAAGATCAGAACCAGCACGTTGAACTGTGCCTGAAAAGCTATAGGAAGCCAGTATAGACTGTAGAGCACAGGTGTAATATGTTTACAGTGACCTGCCCCCCAAAAGGAGCCAGGCTGCTGCGTTCCGCACCAGCTGCAGCTTCCAAACAAATTACCAGGCAGGAATACATTTGTTTTTTAAAAAGAAAGTCTTCTGCATATATTTCATGAGTTATTTTACATTTACATAGGATCTTTCATGACTAAGGTTTCATTTCTCTGAAATGCAGCTTCCTCTGGAGTGGAAAAAGGCAGCCAGCTAGGACACCATGTTTCATAGAGAAGTCAACTCAAATGTTTCAGACTCCTAAAAAAATCCTTATTCATTGGGGGAACACTCCTCTACATTAAGGTCAATAGGAGTTTTGTCCTGTTTGTCTGTCATTGCCTTTTGGAAGATATGCTCCTCAGGGGAGGGTCTGTCTTCTACTTTAGAATACAAATAATTAATCATAACCAGAGTGCCTCTTTTTTTATCAGAAGTGCCTTGGGGTCTCCCGTGAGATAACAGCAATGATCCTACTGCTGACCTCTCAGTGGTGTCTCTCGTCAGCAGGAGCATGAGATCCCAATCCCTTCAGAATATGCATTTTATTCCAAGTTCCTTTCCCTGCTATCTGTGCATCCCATACCTAGAATAAACATTTTAGGGGGCAGGAATTATGACGTGTGAAGTCAGAGAGATTGGGGGACTGGCCCCCAAAGCCCTGGGGGGGTGAGATATACTGTGGTCCTGCATGAGTCTTTGGGTCTGGTCTGGGATCTAGGAAGTGCAGAGTTGCATTGTCCAGACCCTGAAGCACGTTCTTAGAGCAGAGCAGGAAGTGCCCAGCTTCCTACAGAGTGGGGTCTATTAGCTATTAATAAAGCTAGAGAATGGTGTGGGCCGTTTCATTAGCTGGTGTAATTAACCCAGTATGATTTTAATAGACACTGCATAGGGTTCTAATCATGCTGCCCATCCCTAAAGACTTTCTTCTGGCTTCCACTGGAATGTCCCCTGATAACCATTCCCCCGAGGAGACAGCTCCTCCATTTCAATCCCACTGACCATGATAGAGGGTCTTTTCTTCTGCCAAGGACTTGACCCTGACAGACTAGATTTAACCATATGAATTTGGTTTCCAAAGAGCCCTGGGCTGGGAGAGTCAGAGACAGGAGCACCAGCTGAGGGGTTGTGGGAGGCATTGGGTGTCTTTAGACACAACAGGGACTGGGTGTTTAAGAGAAGTTTGCTGTGTGACTGTGCGTTGTGTCTAAGCACCGTTACTATTTTTGGCCACTGGTCTGCACCCCTCACCCCCCGCCAGTCAGCCTCCCATTAACTCCTCATTGGTTGCCAGGATGTCTTGGGGGTGGCAGCTGTGTGGTTTCCCTCTCCACATCGCTAACGTTATGTCTAAAGACATTGGGTGGTGTGTTCACAGCCATTTCCGGTTTGTCTGCACTGAATCCTTCACTCTGTGCCGCTCCCAAATAGCCTGTTCCTTGCTTCGCAGTGACAGCTCTTTCCTTGCTGCACACTGTCTTTGTGCTCTCCCAAAGAACTGGGGGAGGGGCGGCAGTGAGCCGTGAAGAATGAACTTTTTAGCTGCAGCACAAAGCAGAAGATTTGGAGCAGACCCACCCAACCACTTTCCTTCATATACTACAGTTGCTCCTTTGCAGGCACCCTGCCTGCAAAGGCCAATTTGTCGAGCCCCTCTCCCAGCGGGAAAAGGGGTCACGACGGGATGGTCGAGGGGAGGGTATGCTGAGGGGTGCCGCATCCCCTCCCCTCCTTTTTGCTGTGGCCCGATTGTGGGGCCCCGCCCCCCCCTCCTCCCCGCAGGAGTATCTGACCCTGCAGAAGGGGAGGGGGTGGAGACTTAAAGTGCCCGCATGGCAGGAAAGAAGACTGATCCGGCCAGGGTTGCCAGGCAACCCTCGCCGGGAGAAGCGCCGATTGATTGGATCACTGCCCGAAAGGGGTGGTGATGAAAACAGAAGCCAGCTGCGCATCTCCCCAGAGCGGAGGCAGCAAGTGAGGCAGCACCCTCCCACCTGCCCATTCAACACTGTGGCTGAGCAGTCACTTAGTAGGGCCAGGAAGGAATTTTTGGCGAACAGCTTGTTTGGCCCCTTTTGTTGTTCATTTTTTCGCCTTCCTCATAGTGTTGGGGGTACATTTGACTGATTGAATTACCCATTAAGATAGTTACTGGCTGCCTAGTTGATTTGTCGCACTCTGCAGGGGTCCAGCACCAAAGTTAGGTAGGGTAGATATTTGATTGGGCATCTCCATAAGAGATTATTATTATTATTATTATTATTAACAAACATTTATATAGCGCCAGCAGTGTACCTGGCACTTTACAAAGTAATAAAATAGACACGGTCCCTGCCCCTAGGGCTTACAATCTGAGAGACAGGAGCTGGGGGAGAGACTTAGGAAGGGGAACAGAGGGAGAGACAAGGGGTCTAACATTCATGAAGATGCGAGGTCTCAAGTGCACGTACTTGGCTTGGTTACGATGAGAATGACAGCAGGCAGGTCCATGTTGCAAGGATAAGGGTAAACCGATCGTAGGTATAGGAATAGTGGCTCAGCAGGATAAAGAGTCAGACAGAGCAGAGCGAAAGAGGTGAGTTTTAAGGAGAGATTTGAAGGTATGAAGGGAGGGGGCAAGGCGGATGTGGACAGGGAGGGAGTTCCAGGCATGGGGGGCAGCAAGTGAGAAGGGACGAAGGCGCTTAGGGGAGCAGGGAAGGCGTGGAAGGGTGAGAGAAGGGACAGAGGAGGAGCGAAGTGCACGGGCTGGAGTATGGAGGGCGATAAGTGCAGAGAGGTAGGGGGGAGCAAGGTTGTGAAGAGCTTTATAGGTGAAGACTAGGAGCTTGTGCAGGATTCGTTCAGGAAGGGGAAGCCAGTGAAGCGAAGAGAGGAGGGGCTGCACATGGTCGAAGCGACTGGCGAGGTAGATGACCCTGGCAGCAGAGTTTTGGACAGAGATGAGGGGAGAAAGGTGAGACCGGGGAAGGCCAGTGAGAAGGAGGTTACAGTAATCGAGGCGAGAGATGACCAGAGCATGAACAAGAGTTTTGGCAGACGAGACAGAGAGAAAAGGGCGAATCTTAGCAATGTTATGGAGGGAGAAGCGACAGGATTTAGCAACAGAGTCAATGTAGGGTTTAAAAGAAAGGGGTGAGTCAAAGATGAAGCCTAGGCTACGGGCTTGGGGGACAGGCAGGATGGTGACTCCATCAATAGTTATTGACAGTGAGGAAGGAGAGGAAGGATGAGGGGGGAAGATAAGGAGTTCAGTTTTAGCCATGTTGAGTTTGAGTTGACGTTGAGACATCCAGGTAGAGATGTCAGAGAGACAGTTGATGAGACGAGCTTGAACAGAGGGAGAGAGAGAGGGAGTAGAGAGATAGAGTTGAGTGTCATCAGCATAGAGGTGGTATTGGAAGCCATGGGAGGCAATGAGTTTGCCTAAGGATGAGGTATAGATCGAGAAGAGGAGAGGGCCAAGAACAGAGCCTTGAGGAACACCAACTGAGAGGGGGAAGGAGGAGGAGGTGGAGTTGGAGAGAGACACATTAAAGGAGCGGTCAGAGAGGTAGGAGGAGAACCAGTTATGGACAGAGCCACAAAAGCCAAGGGAGTGAAGGGAATCCAGCAAGAGTGAGTGGTCAACAGTATCGAAGGCAGCAGAGAGATCAAGGAGGACAAGAATGGAATAGAGACGTTTAGATTTAGCCACCAGAAGATCGTTGGTGATCTTAGCGAGAGCAGTTTCAGTAGAATGAAGGGGGCGGAAGCCAGATTGGAGGGGGTCAAGGGAGGAGTTGGAGGATAGGAAGTCAAGGCAGCGGGAGTAGACAACACGTTCAAGCAGCTTGGAAGCAAAAGGAAGGAGTGAGACAGGACGATAGCTAGAAGGGTCAGAGGGGTCAAGAGTGGACTTTTTGAGAATAGGAGAGACTGTGGCATGTTTGAAGGCAGAAGGGAAAGAGCCAGTAGAGAGGGAGAGGTTGATGATGTGCAGGAAGGAAGGGGCGACAGTGGGAGTAATGGAGGTGAGGAGGCGGGAAGGAATGGGATCAAGGGGGCAAGTGGAAGGGTTCGAGGAGGAGAGCAGAGAGGAGATTTCCTTAAGGGAGGCAGGAGAGAAGGAGGGGGAGGAGGGAGAGGGGTGGGAGCGGTGGGAGATGAGGGGATCCCAGCCACAATAGCAGGGTATGGCAAGCGGCGGAGTCAACCCCTTGGGAGAAGTGACCACAAAGGCCGTAGGGACATGTACTGTCCCCGGCTTGAGGGCACTATCCTCCTTCCCGGGCCCACATGGACTCTTGTCCCCTTCCCATGATCTCTGTAGCGGGAAGGGGAGACGTTTAAAGTTAAGAGGGATTGGCACCCGATGGGATATCGGGCCAATCCCTGAGTTATAGTTACATGTTATTTATGGGTGCTGGATCCAATTCAGAGGAGCGAATTGCCCCCACCATTACGATTCGGATATCAGAATTCTTTCAATCTGAATAAAGAGTGCGGCCATTTTTAAACCTGTTTATGGTGTTGTGTCTTCCTTGGGGGGGGGGGTGCCGACAACTCCCATAATTCCATGGGACTGCTTCTGATAGGAGAGTTTCCAGTGTGAGGGGCAGGCAAGACTCTGATTAGCCCCTGGACATGGAAAGGCAGCGGTTGCATCTAACTACTGCAACATATGAAACACAGGGAAACACACCTGACTATACAATGGTGTCAACACATGTTTGGCCACCCCTTTCTGTTGTGTCTAAAGGCACCCATAGAAAGTGGGGAAAGAAACCTGTGTCCTGGGGGGGAATGGTTATCAGAAAATAAAGGGCCCCTGGCCTGGATGACTGGGCACCTATGTTGATCTGCAAGCCTAAAAGACCCTCCCCGTTACAGGCTAGAGGCCCAGCTAGAGTTGCCACCTATGTATATTTTCCCAGGTCACTTATGAAACATACATGTTGCACAACATGTAGGCTCATAAGTGACCTGGGAAAATATACATAGGTGGCAACCCTAGGCCTCAGCCTGAGCAAAGGTCCCTGCTGGGGCAGCACCACTAACATTTTTCTGGCTGCTGCTACAGCTTTCCAGTCTGCTCGTTGTTTCTCTATTGTCTCGGGAAGGGTGTTTTTTGGTTGTGCTTGCTTTGCTTCGCTATTCTTCAAGGACGTCCTCATCACTGGCACAGATGTTTCTTGTTTGGGGAATTAGCTCCCAGCCACGGTTCCTCTGCCCATGGTGTATCTCTTGCACAGTTTGTTGTCCCCCCTCCCTCCCCTCCAGTCTTCTGGAGGGATGGAGTTTGTCTTCAGTCTCCACATGTTATAGAGCTGTTCCCAGCTTGGTCATCCCGCTGCAAACTTACACTTCTCATTTGGCTACTGGCTCATCCACCACTCTGTAGCCCTGCTGGCTCTCAGCTCATACTTAAGTTACCAGCTCATCTGCCTCCCTGTAGCCCTATAAACCTGCCTCAGCTACCAGTTCATCTGCCGACTGGTTGGATCATGATCTTTGGCCCCCTCGCCTCAGGTGCCCCCCCCCCTTGCCTTCTTCTTGGGCCGTTTTTAGATTTGCAGCAGGGATCAGGCACTGGAGCAGTGAAACAGCTGCGGAGCTGTTTTACACGAACTGGAAGCGGAGGTTGTGCGCGTGATCAGCGGCCGTACATTCTTTGCCAACCGCGATCGCACCGGCCTGATTTCTCTGGGGGGACATACACGGCCGGAAAAGAATGCGTGGCTGCCAATCACGCGCACAACTTCCGCTTCTGGTTCATGTAAAACAGCACCGCGGCTGTTTCGCCGCTCCCACGCCTGATCCCAGCACATGTCTAAAAATGGCCCTAGGCTCAAGGAGTTGCCCCACACTTGACTCCCAGGCAGCTTCCCTGCCCTGGGTTCTTTCAGGCCTTGCACCCCCACTCTCTTTCCTTAGGCAGGGTTAGGATTGCTATAACTAGCCCTCCCTGAGCTCCCTCTGCCTTTACCCTGGGCAGGGTCAGGATCTAGTATGGTTGCCAGGTCAGTCACCCCTGCAAGTTGAACAGGGCTGCCACAGGCTGGTTCCCTATCCCCCCCCCACTTTGCTGGTGTTCAGCCCCCCCTAGCTTATAGCAGGTTCCTAGCTGCTATCTCCCTGGCCTGTCTCTCACCCAGGCCTAGAGGTGGCAGCCACCCCACCCAAAGTTAGGGGCTGTTACATTTACTAGCCACTAATGTTAGCAGGTTGTTGCCAGTTCAGTCACTCCCCTGCAACCTTACACCCTCCCAGGGCTGGCCTTACTGTGGGGCGGCTGCCCAGGGCCCTGTGGGTTTGGGTTTGATAACTTTGATATTTTTTTTTTAAAAAAAATTATTAAAAAAAAATCAGGACAGGGGGCAGCAGGAGTGAGGGAGAGGCAGAGGCCCCGTCTCTCCCTTGCGCTGCTGGCCCCCTCCACTGTCTGCCTGGCTGTTTCAGCTGGGGGAAATCTGCCTCTCTCGCCCTCATTTCCCCTGGCTGAGACTGTGGCAGGCAGCGGAGGGGGGCCCAGCCTGGTGCGGGGCCCAGGTCGGACGCGGTGGCAGCACCAGCACTTACAGCAGATCAGGTAAGTGATCCGGTCGGAATCTGAATGGCCGCTCAGGCTTGGGGATAGGCAGAGGGGAGTGCCCTTCCACCCATCCCCGAGCCTAGACCTGGGTAGTGCACCACCTCCGGACCGGGGAGCACCCCCTGAGCCGGGGAGTGCCCCTAGGCCTGCCAGAAGATATGGGGCCCCACATTTTTTCCCTGCCCTGGGCCCGACTTAGGGTAAGGCCAGCCCTGCACCCTCCTTTAGAATGGTGGCTTATCCACCCCCCTGCATCCTCCATAGTGCTAGGGTTGCTGGCTCATCTGCCCCCCTGTGCTCTCTCCAGGTCCTGGCAGAGTGGCCGGTTTATCCACCTTCCTGCTGCACTGCCTCAGGCCCAAGGAAGGCCCTACCCCAGCTGCAGAGCAACCACTCAGGTGGAGTGTGTGTGTGTGGGGAGGGATTCTAATGGGCAGCTTCCAGCATGATTACCATGAAGGCTGCCTCTCACTCCCCCTGCCACAGAGGATGGGGGAGGAAGAAGTGTGCTGGGCTGGGCTTTTAAGTCTACATAGGCCGCTTTTAGACGAGCGGCGCACGATTTCGCATCACCATTGCGCATATTTTGAAACATCCGCATGATGTAATTTGACGAGACAGAAGTGGGTTATTATGCACATATTACGGCGGTGGCGCATTTTTAAAGTCCGCGAATTAAATAGCTCACAATCGAGCTATTTAATTCGCGGACTTTAAAAGTGTGCCACCGCCGTAATATGCGCATAATAATCCACTTCCGTCTCATCAAATTACATCATGCAGACGTTTCAAAATATGCGCAATGGCGATGCGCAATCACACACCGCTCATCTAAAAGCGGCCATATCCTGGGCGTGAGCACTGGGGAACTGGGCTCCCCAGTGCTGTGACTTGTGTCCCCCGTCCACAGTGCCTATGAGCAGCAGATTGGTCTGCTGGTGTGGGTGGCCACCCCAGTTCTTACAGGCAGGTGATGTGTGGGCGTCCGTTGCCACGCACTGTTTTTGCCTTGCCCTGCATGGCGCACTCTAGATTTCTCAGCAGTGTGCCATAAGTGGGTGCTGAGTGGCTCATGGGAGCATGCTGCCCCCCGCACCACCTTCAGATGGGTGGACATATGTGGTAGTATCTTGTTTAAAAACACAATTTGTCCTTTCCTTGGGCAGGGTTAGGGCTCCTGCCTGCCTCCCAGCAGGATGACCCCAAGCTCAACCCTGGAGCACCCTACCCTGCTGTCTCCAAGCCCTATCTAACCTTCTGGTCTTGGGTTCCTTCCCTTAAACCCCTAGATTGGGTCATGTGACCCATCCACATCCAGTCACCTGATCTTTAGTTTGCACCGGGCCCCAACATAACCATTTCATTGCTGGGTCAAACTCAGTAGCAATCTGTGGGCCTCCTCCTGTGATGACTCACCCACAGCACTCTGCTACACTCTCCTTGCCCAGAGTGGGGTGTGTATGTGTGTTGGATCCATCCTCCCCAAAGTAGGAGGGTGTGTGTGTGAGTGTGAAAGTGGGGCATTAATAAAATAAAATAAAATAATAATTTAAATAATTTTATTTTTATAACACTCCACTGCCCTAAAATGGGACTTGGAGTGCTTTACAATCATAAAAATATAAAAACAAACAACATAAAACCAATTTAAAACAATTTTAAGGGGGAAGGTATAAAGGGGGGACAGACTACATTAAGGTGAACCAGCAGTGGATCCTAAAAGCACCTAAAGAATAAATATATTTGCAGGTGTTTCTTAAAGATAAGGAGTGAGGAACTAAGATGGACATCCAGAGGAAGCAAGTTGCACATTGAGAAACAGTTAGAAATTAGACCTGAATAGAAAAATCTCGTTGAGTGCTGCTTCCATCAGAAGCAACACTACTCACCCTTCGGGAGAGTAAGGTGTTGGATGTTCTTAAAACTGCAGTTGTCATGCCCCTGCTTAAGAAGCCATATTTGGACGCTGACTCTCTATTGTTGAATGGGTGGATGCCCGACAACTCCAGGCTCATTTTGATATCATCGGATTCCTGGACACATTTCAGTTGGGCTTTTGCTCTAGGTATGATACGAGATTGCGCTTGTGGCCTTGGTCGATGACCTGCCCCTGGAGGTTAACAAGGAGAATTCTGCCCTGTTGATCCTGTTAGAACTTTTGGCGGTCTTTGATACAGTTGATCACGAACTGTTGTTGACCGGACTGCAGGACCTGGCGGGGGTGCGGGGGTGCATGGGACTGCTCTTGAGTGGCTCTGCTCCTTCCTATCAGGGAGGATCCAGCGGGTAGTGTTGGGCGATTGCTCATCATCCTCTCAGAACCTCTCCTGTGGAGTCCTGCAGGGTTCCATTCTGTCTCCCCTCTTGTTCAACATGTATATGAAGCTGCTGGGTGAGGTCATTTGGAGGCTTAGGGTGAAGTGCCATCAGTATGGCACCCAGCTCTATCTCTCTTTTTCATCTGACCCACACCGTGCAGTCTCGGTGCTTACCCAATGCCTGGCTGCTGTTGGGGATTGAATGAGGGTGAGCTGATTGAAGCTGAATCCAGACAAGATGTAGGTGATGATGGTTGGCCGTCCTTGAGGGGATTGGGACTCCTCTTATAGATGGAGTCCAGCCTCCTCTGGTCAGTCAGGACCACAGCCTTGCCGTGCTTCTGTACCCCTTACTGTGCCTCGATTGTCAGGTTGCAGTGGTGACCAGGAGCACTTTTCACCAACTCCATCTGGTGAGGAGGCTGCAGTCTTTTCTTTCTAATTCAGATCTGGCCACTGTCATCCATGCTTTCATTACCCCGAGGCTAGATTACTGCAACACACTCTACATGGGGCTGCCCTTGATGACTATTTGGAAGCTGTGGTTTGTGCAGAATGCGATGGCTCTCCTCCTTTTGGGGGCAGGACGCTGGGAGCACACTACACCTGTGCTCTGTAGTCTGCACTGACTCCCTATAGCTTTCCAGGCACAATTCAGGGTGCTGTTTTTGACCTTTAAATCACTAGACTGTCTGAACCCCACATATCTGAGAGACTGCCTGTCCTTCCATGCCCCAACGGCCCCTGTAATTGGCTGGAAGCACCTCCCTGTGGGTACCATCCTTTAGTCTTGTTCATACGATGAGGGCTTGCATGGAGGTCTTTTCGGTTGCTGCCCTGATGTTTGGAACTCCGTCCCCCTGGAGGTTCATTTGAGCCCGAGCATCTTCTGAAGATTGTGTAAGGCCTTTTTGTTTGTAAAGACATTTTGTGAACAGGGATGGGGTTTGGGGTAGGGTTGTGAGAGAGGTTGGATGGAACATGGGGAGGTGGTATTGGGTGAGTTTAGTGGGTGGTTTTTTTTTGGGGGGGGGGGAAGTTGGGTGGTTTGGGGGTTGCTTTTGTCTTTTACTGTTTTTATGGACTTTTAAATGTGATTGTATATGTTTATATTTTATTTGTAAGTCACCCTGAGCCTTTTTTAGGGAATGGTAGGATAACAAATTTAAATTAATAAAATAAATTTGCCAAGATTCGCGCAACGAGGAAAATTATCAGCTTTCTTGCTGGTTTTGCCATTTTCTGTTATTTCTCTCAAGTTGAACAGGGCTGCCACAGGCCGGTCCCAAGACCAAGACCAAGACCCGTGTCTGCCCTGCACACACCTTCAGAGGCTGTGGAGACAAAAAACTGCCAGCTAAGCACCGAGAACATGCTGGAACAAATTGCCATAAAAGTGCTTTAAAACTGCTGTAAAAGTCCCGGAAAGTGACGGAAAAAAGCACAGAATCACCAAAAACTGCTGAAGTACTTATGGACACTTGTAAGCACTATCAAAAGGTTGGTATTTCCCTTTGAAATGGGAACACTTGCTTTCATCTCAGTTCTATTAAAAGTCTCATTAAGAACCATGAGATTTCTACTGTAGTCTGTTACCAATTGCATGCAACTGCCATCCTGTGGCTTATAGTAATGAAGGCATTAATAGTTTAAGGCTTTAATAGTATGGGTGTTGAATGGCTGTATAGGGAGGCCAGGTTTAGCACAGGGATCCATGTCCTCTCATCTGGCCCTTTACGTGTGAATTGCTACCTCCCCACTCTCTCAAACACTGCTATGAGATCCACTCACATGCTCCTCTCTTTGACTTCTAGTACCACAATCACACACTGAGTCTGGGAAAACTGTGCATGCTGGGATACACCCGTGGAAGCTGGCATTGCTTCTACACTAGGACTGTGCCCAGGGTGAGGATTGAGAGGACACAGGAATAAATGCCTGACGAGGTCCCCCATACTGACTCACCAGGCTCCTATGCTTGGGCCTGCTCAGCAATGTTGCCTCCACCATCTGCTGACTGATGAAGTGAGGTCAAAGGAAAGGGCTTAGGAGGCAGTTGTCCCCCAGCCCATTGCCCAGTCTGCTGTTGGGAAGACTGCTTGAGCCTTACACGCCCTGTCCCTTCCCCACACATAACCCCTTCAGAAAGCAAACAGAGCTTTCAGAGCACAAGGGAGGCGGGGGACACGGAATCTGTGTACTTGTGTGTTGAGGGGCATGGCTGGGGAGAGCCTGAGATTGCACACCTGACTCCTATCTCCTCACAGTCATATCCTCTTGTTTCCCTTTGGGCCAGCAACTCTCTGCCACAGACTCATTTCATGTGCTGTTATTGACTGGGGCTGGCAGTTGTCAACGCACCCCCCAAATAATAAACGGAGACCGTGGTTGGGTTGAAAACTGGCCACACTATTAAATTAGTCAATCGGTAAGGCCGGTGGGTAAATTGCACAGCAATTTGGGTCCAGTATGCTAGCTCTAACTTATCTTATTAACTCGTGCCTGATCAGGATGTGCCTTCCTTAATCAGGGCACCAACATAACCTGCCCCCCCCCCCTTCGAGAACACTCAGGCTCTGGCCGAATAGGGGGGTGAACAAGCCCCAACTTTGGGCGTGAGTAGGGAGGTAAATGTCTGCAGAGTCCGAGGACAGCGCATGTCCTTACCAATCTGCTAAGGCACCCCTCCCAGGGCCTGCCATGCCCTGCATGACACTGGGTACCACTTCCCCATCTCTTAAGGAGATGACTCTTGATCCTATACCTTAGCTATTTATCCTATCCTAGCATATTGAACCCCTGCAAGTGCGACAATTAACTATCCCATATCTGTTCCAGATTAAGACATTCTTATCCATCAAATTCAAGATTGAAAATTGCAATCGCCCTATTTAAGACAAATATGCAAGTTGCCAATCATAAATGCCAATTATGATTATCACTTACGTCGTGTCCATACCCAATCAATGCCAAATAAACCTATTTAACCTACTTTGCACTGCTGAGGAGGCGAAACCAGCGATCCTTTTCAATCAGGCTAATCGCCAAAATTCCTCCTCGGCTCCCTAAAGGCAACCGGTAACAATTTCACAGTGCTAGAGGGTGGGATGGGTCGGGCTGCTGCTTCCCTCTATCCCTTGCTCAAAACGCCGCCTCACGCAACTCTGAGCAACCCCGACCCCTCCTAAAAGGGGGCGGGGCTGCTCCAATCTGCCCGCGCTGCCCTTCAGCGTCAGCGCTTCTCAGGGTCAGTTGCCTAGCAACCAAACATTCTCTGGCGGGGAGCATTCTAGAAATGCCTCCCCGCCGCGGCACTCTTCCCCCTGTCTCCTCGCTCTGCTAAGGTGTGGGGGGGCGTGACAAATGCCCGTCACCTCCATACAGTAGGCAAAGGGGGCTTTTATCATATGATTGGTTCTGCTGCCAGCTGCTTCGTTCTCATCAAGAGATATTGGGGCACATCAGCTGAGTCAAATTCTCAGCTTCCACTGACTCACATGGCATCCAGAAGGAGCATGACTACTGCTGACAAGGAGCCCACTGCTCTGTCCTGCCTCTAGGATTGAACAGTGATCCAGTCAAAGAAATAGAGGAAACTGCTCAGTTTAGAATGATTGTGTTCCCTTCAGGCTGAAGCAGCACATGGTGCCATTCTGACTGAAGTCACTCTAAGAAGCACGGTGTTTGGCTGGGGTTAGAGGAGGGGAGAGCCACCAGTGGAGGGTTGCCCTGCCACTCAAGCCTGCATCCCTCTCTCCCACAGGTAATCAAGGCAAGGTGGGGCCCAGAGGGTGCTGTGTTTGACTGGGGTTAGAGGAGGGGAGAGCCACCAGTGGAGGATTGCCCTGCCACTCAAGCCTGCATCCCTCCCTCCCACAGGTAATCAAGGCAAGGCGGGGCCCGGAGGGCTTCAGCCCGAAGGGCAACACCCAAAGGGTGTCGGCCGTTGGTCGGGCTGTTTGTCGGCTGTCGTGGCTGTGGCCAGGGACTCTGCCGGAGAAGAAGCTGGGTCTGGAAGAGTTGTCTCTCAAGGGCGGCACGGAGGAGCAGCNCCTCCCTCCCTCCGGTAATCAAGGGAAGGTGGGGCCTGGAGGGCGCCGGCCCTTGGATGACACCCAAAGGGTATCGGCCGTTGGTCGGGCTGTGGGAAGGCCATCATGACTGTGGCCAAGGACTGCCAAGGAGAAGAAGCTGGGTCTGGAAGAGTTGTCTCTCAAGGGCGGCACGGAGGAGCAGCGAGATTCCAAACACACACACTCACACACACACACCCCCGTGTGCCTAGGGGTTTGGGTGTCCCTGGGAAGCCAACTGGCCCTGGTGCCGAGTGACAGGTTGGAGGCACCGAGGGGCAGCTGGAGGGGGCGTGGTCGGCTAATGCGCTGTACCTGGGCTCCTGAAAACGCCATAGAGATTCTGGAAGCACCTTGTGCGTGTGGCCCTAGGCATTGGCAGGGCATAGGGGTGCCTTACGGAGGATTTCTTCTATACATGAATCTACTTGGCATGGTGGGGAAAGCAACTGCAAAGACTTCTAGGAAGCCGCCGCAAAGTACATTAGCCCCAGGTAGTACTCAAGTTAAGCAGCGGAAGCTTGAGAACTTTTATGCCTTGAGGTCCAAGTCGCAATCCCTCTTATGTAGGGGTTCGGAAACTTCTTCCGCTCTACCATCCCTATTGGGGTCACCGGATCTACCAGGGCCGGACGACCCAAGCGTGGACACAGGGCTTTTATCCTTAGGACTGGCCTCTCTAGACCCTTATTTAAACCAGGAGGTGGATTTGTCCACATCAAGTAGTGATTGTTCACCAGTCCTCGGCCCTTCTCTCAGTGATTTGATCAGTAAACAAACTCAGATGATGTGGGAACAGTCCAGGTATTTGCTGGCGAAACTGGAGGAGATTGTGGTCCTCCTGAAAGATCAGCAAAATGTTTTATCATGTATATTTGATCTAATTGCAGGATGCAAGCTCCTCAATTCCAAGCTAACCCCAGAGGATTCCCCCAATCTAGTCCAGGTTACCACGATTGAGGGGCAATCACTTGGTATTACTAAAGGGGCAAACCAGGCCAATAAAAATCCTATAGTTCAGGTTACGGTCACTAAACCTGAGGTTCGGCAGCTCACTAAGTTGGTCCCCATTATTGGTGCTGTGGCCTTTAGAATCCAGCCCTTACCAAATGGAGTTTTCCCTTTATGGAATTCCAAGTGGGCTATAGCACGCCACCTGGAATCCATTTTGGGTTGGATTCCCCAAGGTGACATTAATTCATTTCAAGTCCTTCCATCTTACAGACTTTTGCAAAGCCTTGTCATTTATTTTTCTATGCCCTATTTTGCTGATGCGATTTTACCGCAGGCTTACATTTTTCCACCTGGGGCGTTGGCGTAGGGGAAGTTTTAAAGGACTTAAATGTCCAGCCCTTGGTTCCTTCATTAATTACTCCTAAATTGGCTCCCTCTTCTCCACCGCAATCCCAATTAGGTAATGTTAGTAATTCTAGGGTATTAAATAACCCCAAAATAGCAGATCATCAGTCAGAATCAATTCATCAGACGCAGTCCAGTCAAGAAAGGTTGCTGAAGCTTGCAGGGGGTCTTGATAGGAGTGTGGACCTTCTATTGGAAACATAAACCCCATAGCCCTCGAATTTAAGGATCTCCCCGTCCCAAAATAAACCGTGTGGTGTCCTCCAGCCAAGACTCCAATATTTTGGGCTCCTCAATAGACTCCGCTCCAATTTTGTTAAATGCATCTCATCCTCAGTTGTCTTCAGTATATTTGCAACAGCCACTAGCCCAGCAACTAGGAGACTTGGATAAATCTTCCCATTCTTCTATGTTACTTAGTCAGGTTACACCTTCTTTGTTACAAAATTCTTCATGACCGGTGGCAGGCTCTGACTATGTGGTCTACAATATAGCTTCATGGAACACTGCAGGCTGGAGTACAAGGTTAAGGGATCCAGATTTTATCCAACATCTTGGAAATTTTCAAATCTTGTGCTTCCAGGAAACTTGGGCTAATTATCCCCTTGACCTCCCCATGGAATTATCTCAATTTACTTCCTTTTCTCTCCCAGCAGTTTCCCTAGCTACTAGGGGCCATTTATGTGGGGGCCTGGCCTGTCTAGTACGCAACAGTCTGCAAGGGACCGTAATTAAAGTTTTAGAACATCCACCTTTTCTCCTAGGGTTGGTCATGGGCTGTAATGGATGGACTTGTATTATCCTAAATATTTATAATCCACCTCAGAATACTAAATTACATGACCCTTTAGTGTGGCTTAGCCTAGAATTAATAATTGAGAATTTGGGTAAGACATATCCTTGGAGACTTCAATGCCAGACTTGGACATTGTGATCAAGATCTGCAGGTCTACTGCCCTGCATTCCAGCCTCCAATATCGCCCCCTCTTACTCCCAGGAACTCTAAGGATTGAGTCTATTGAGCCTCCTTGCGCTTCTAAACAAAATCCTCCATCAAACCAAGTGTGGTATGATGGGGAGTGTTCCAGAGCTAAAGGACTAATTAAATCAGCCTACAGAACTTATTGTCAAGGTCAGTATTCCCATTTACCTTCCCATTATTTTCAGGCCAAACGTGAATATCGGGCACTTATAGTGAGGAAAAAACAGGAATATTTTCAAGCTAGATGGGATTCTGTGTTGGAGGCTGCTTATGCGGAGAATTCTCGATTATTCTGGAGGCTATTGAATGCTGGCACCAAGGCACCTATTAGTAGGACCCCCTCCCCTATTTCTGTTCAGATTTGGGTAAATTACTTCAGTCAACTGTATACACCTCCTGCGACAACTGTCCCCACAGAATGAACAAGTGAAACAACTCCTGTTCTTCCGGACTGGCCTCCGGTATTAGACCAGGAGGTAGCTGATTTAATAGACTCATGTAGGAGTAACAGGGCCCCAGGTAGAGATCTAATCTCAGCAGACCTACTAAAGCATTATAAAGAATGGTGGGTACCCATGCTTGCAGTTCTTTTTTCCGCAATAAATCAGACAGAGTTTGTGTCACCTTCATGGAAACTAGCTTTAGTAGTTCCCATTTATAAAAAGGGATTTAATCAAAGCCTGACAATTACAGGCCTATTAGTCTATTGTGTGTTGTAAGTAAAATCTATGCCAAATATCTGTTGGGCAAATTAATATCTTGGATGGGGGCATCTAAGTTAATTCATTTGGAACAGGCAGACTTTCAAGCGACTAGACCATTGTGTTGTCCTCTCACATATAATGGAGAAATATAGGGATATAAATAGACGGTTTTTTGTTGCCTTCCTTGATCTTAGGATGGCTTTTGACTCGGTCGACAGAGCCCTCCTCTGGAGTAAATTGGGTAGACCGTCAATCGATCCCCGATTGTTATTCTTAATTCAGTCCCTTTACTCGGACTCCAAGTTAGCAGTAAAATTAGGCCCATGTGGCCATGTTTCAGATGAGGTTAACGTCCACCGGGGTGTAAGGCAGGGGTGTGTATTGGCCCCTGCGCTCTTTCATATTTTTTTCAATTATGTCATCCCACTCATGGCGCAGTCTTCCTTTCCCCCCCCCCCCCCCGCCTTGCTAATCATTATGTTGGGTGTTTATTGTTTGCGAATGACTTGGTTCTTATGTCGCAAACTCAGGTGGGTCTAAAGAGGCAATTGGAGGCAATGTCACGTTACTGCCTGGTAAACAGCCTAGAAATTAATTATCAGAAGTCCAAAGTAATGGTTTGTGCTAAAACCCTTAGGAATAACCAATTTTCATGGTCCATTGGAGGGAACTCGATTGAGCAGGTCAAGGAGTTTAGGTATTTGGGCATCCTGTTCTATTATACTGGGAGTTGGGAACCCCATATCAAGAAGGCATGCCTAAAAGCCAAAAGTTCTGCCTTTGCTGTCGAAATTCTTTTTGCCCAATCTGGGAAGACTGCCTTTCAAATGGCATTACGTTCATTCAATAGTAAATCTTCAGCGCAACTTCTTTTGGGGGCTGAATTATGGGCACCCTTTGCAGTATCAGAAATTGATAAAGCACAATCTAACTTTTTGAGGAATTTACTTAGAGCTCCAGGGGGTACCCCAAGTGCGGCTATTCGTATTGAACTAGGCCAGCAGCGATGGCCAACTAGGGCCTGGGGAATGGCACATAGAATGTGGATCAAAATGCAGAGTCGAGACCCTAGGGGTCTTTTTCCTTTTATTTTGGATGAATCATTTAAAAGTAAGTGGTCATTGACGATAGAGTCCCATTTGACCCATATGGGGTTATCTGGGCCTTATATGTTATCTAAGGATATTTTCCCCGCTTTGGCCGAAGCCAGAGAACACGGTGGCAGGACATGGACTGGAGGAAGAGTGGGGTAAGGAACATCTCTCGAGCCACCTGACCCAGTATTCCAGCTTGGCTCCCGCAAATGATACCTTGGCCCAATATCTTATTGCTGAGATTACGGCAAGAGGTAAATGGCTAATTATGGCAACCAGATTTAACTCTCTGCCAACAAAGCTCTTGGAAGGATGCTTCAATAAAACCCCTATAGCTTGGAGATTGTGCCCGTATGACCAACAGGAATGCGAGTCCACAAGTCACATACTTTTTAGGTGTCACCTTTATAATAGGCTGCGGGCTGGTTTTTTGCAATCATTCCTGGATCGCCACCAGGGTTGGACGGATGGTTTTATGAGGGATAAACTTCTAGGGGATCAGAGTCCATAATGGACCCAAGTAGTTGCTAAATTTCTGATTGCTGCATTTGCAGAACATAAGCGGTTTTTGGAATATACTTTATTGGGTTCATCTCCCTTGTGAATTAGTTATATTAACTGCTGATATTATTACTTTAGGGCATTTAAGGTAGTAATGGGTTAATCTGGCGTTATCTCGACTGCAGCCTGATGGACGTCTAGTCCTGGACTTTATGACTGAACATCTGTGAAACAGTTTTTAATTGGCGGTTGCCTTATTATCTTTTGTGTACTGTGTGTATTGTTAATTATGTATGGCTATGGATTTGTGCCCATCTAATAAATTGATTACTACTACTACTCTAAGAAGCACCACCTCTAAATCTTTCTGAGTACTGATTGGCTAAGTCTGTGACATCATTGCCCCTCAGAATTTTCACTTTCAGAGGAGATATACTCTGACATCATTTGTGATGTTGTAGGTACAAGGCCAGGGCTGAAAGAGTCAATTCAATTAAAATGTTTGGCATATTTTGTGAATTTGCACTTGTGAGTTCAAATTCAAAATTTGTATCATGCTTATGATTTTCATCACCAAGTTTGAAACAGGATTTTGTTATTTGCCTATTTGCTAGCTTAGAATAGAAGTCAGGTGGGTTTCACTAAATTTCTGGTCTAACTTTTTAAAAGGCCAGTAGTATTTGAGGGATCCAGTCCAGGATCCTACTTGGTATAAGAACATAAAAAGTGCCATACTGGGTCAGACCAATGGTCCATCGAGTCTGGCATCCTGTCTCAGACAGTGGTCAATCTCTGTCTCTTGGGAGAAGTACCCAACAGGTGACAATGGGCAATCCATTCCCTGTTGTTCCAGCCCTCAACAATAAGAGGTTATGTTCCCAAAACCTGCTTGGTTAATAGCCATTAATGGACCTATCCTCCAAGAATTTATCCAATGATCCCTTTAAAAAACTGGCTACACTACCAGCCTTGACCACTTCCTATGGAAATAAATTCTACAAGTTAATTGTGCGCTGAGTGAAAAAATGTTTTATCTTGTTTTAAATCTACTGCCAGTTAATTTCATGGTGTCCTCTCATTCTAGTACTGCTAGAGAGGGTAAATAATAAGGATGTGTGAACAGAATGTGGTTCGGATGTTCGGTAGTTCGGTCCAAAATTCAAGTTCAGGTTTGGTAGTTTGGTTCAAAAAAGTTCGGTCTTGCCAAACGTTTGGCGGAGTTCGGTCCCTCTGCGAGGCTGGGGGTGCTCCAGGGACCCCTGGGGGTGCCCGTGGGGGCATGGCAGGCCGTCAGAGACCCAGCAGCAGAAGCAGAAGAGACCGGGAAAGCTTGGTGCTTGGCCCCCGGGGGTGCCTGTGGGGGCATGGCAGGCCGTCACAGACCCAGCAGCAGGAGCAAAGACTGGGAAGGCTCGGGGCTCAGTGACTGGTTTGGCACCTCTACTTGGCCGGGCATTGTAGGCTGCCAGGCATCGGTGGAGCAGCAGCAGACATTGGATTGCCTGGTAGCAGAACCCATGGCAGCAGCAGCAGCAGGCGAACACCTTGATGAAAAGCACCTGCTCCAACAACTTGACCCCCAGTCTCAGGAGGTGCGGCGGGAAAACGTCCCCTGCCCTAGAGAACACCTGCTGACTGGGGACACTCGTTGGTGGGCAGGACAAGAGACCCTTGGCCACGTTGGACAGGGTCAGCCACATGTCCCTCCGAGAGCTGTGTCACCACCATCTTCTGCCCCTCCCTCCCATATGTTCCATTCAACCCATTGACTTGAGCTTCCTGGACAACCCCGCGGACAGCGGCCCCACCAACAAGATAGAGATGAGCATGAACTGTGTCCAGGTGCAGGATATGGACGTGGGCGACCCCATGTGGGTGAGTAGCAAACCACCTGTCAAATCTTGCCTGGGCTTTGGTCTCTGGAACACTCGGAGCTGCCACCGCCTGTTCTGGTGCGCGTAAGGCAGGCAATGCGGCACATCGCAGAGGTGGCCGGGGCTGTGCCAGCGGAGGGACAGCAGGCATCAGCAGCAGCCCAAGCTCATCACCACGCCCAAAACTGCACCGGCTTGATTTTGGGAGACAGGCTTCAGAGGCTCCCAGCAGTGGCACTAGCTGGGGTGTGGTTCAGCGGCGCCTCCTGCCAGTGTCCTCCACCACTACACAGGGCACTGGAAGGCCTGCAGTACATGAGGCTGCAGCTGCCTCTGCTGCTGGAGCAGGTGCTTCTGATGTTACTCCAGGGCCACCAATGTCCTCCATTGTTTCGGTGATCCCCAGCAGTCCAGGGCTGATGGATCCCACCCCGACTGCTAGAGGCAGAGCCTGATCCCTGGGCAATGGCATCAGGGAGAGGAGTCGCAGCAGCCACCACAGCCACAACAGCAGCAGCAGCCACCACAGCAGCTATAGGGGGCACAGAGAGAGTAGCAGCAAGCAACATGGTGGACAGTCCATCAGCCTCAGGGTCCCAGTACTCCCCTTCATGGGACATCACTGTAATGGGGGACAGCGAGGGAGATACTAGTCCTGAGGAGGAGATGTCTGGTGCTGTTCTTCCCCTCCCAGTAGTACTGTCAGTGGTGCATCTGTCACCCAGTGCAGGCCAGAAGACAGGAGGGGAAGGCAGGAGGGGGCAAAAAATCCTCGGTCTGGGCACATTTTAAGTTGGTGCCAGAAGGTGGTGAAGCATGGGCAGGTGCTCACCAACCTTGGCACAACTGCCATGGTGAGGCATCTCAAGGCATGCCACAGCACTGTGCTGCTAAGCGGGTAGGCAGGGGCAGTGGACACCAGCGGGTTCCTGACATTAGCGGCTAGTCGTCCACCTCCATCAGCGGGCAAGCGTCCTGCTCTAACAGCTGCCAATAGCAGCAGAAGCAGTATCGCTGCTAGGGGGGAGCAGCAGCAGCAGCAGCAGCAGCAGCAGTGCACCATGGAGGAGCTGGGGTGGGGGCAGCTGCCAAGTCCATTGACACACAAGCACTGGGGAGGAAGCTGTGGTTCAACTAAAAGCCATGTGCACGTTGGGGGAAAGGATTGCGCTGGATGGGCAGCCCTTCTCGGCAGTCGGGGACATGAGGTTTAGGTGCCTGATTGGCTTCCTGGCCCTCCAGTTTAAGCTGCCCTCGCAAACCTCCCTGCCTCAGGCTGCCACCGATGCCTGGCAGCCAGCAATGCCTGGACAAGCAGGAGTGGTAGCCATCGAGTCTTGGCCAGGCCTCTGCCGCTGCTCCGTCGATGCCTGGCAGCCTGAAATGCCCAGCCCTGATGGTGACTGAACCCAGCACAGCACAGAGTGAGCATAACTGGAGGCCTGCCAGCACCACGCTGAGTTGGCAGGTGGTGCCAGCCCTGTACCGGGCTTTAAAGGAGTGGGTGACGGAGCAGCTGGCAGGGGTTGGGGGTGCCACCGTCCACTTCACCACCGACCTGTGTTCGACTCGTCAGAACATGCAGCATGCCTACGTGGCAGTGACTGATGATACACCAGTGGCAGAACCCAGAGGCAGCGTTTGGCAGTGGTGGGAGGGGTCCCAAAGCAGGGTATAGGTGGGCCCTGCTTCAGGCGGAAGTCATGGACACCATGGCCTCCACCCTTCTCAGAACATTGAGGCACCCCTGACAGCCACGGTGAGGGAGAGGGTCTTGCCAGGCATGCCCTTCACCAAGGGGTACGTGGTGACGCACAATGCGGCCAACATATCGAGGGCAGTCCACGAGGGGGGCTTCACCAGCATCCCTCCCTTCACTTGGTGTTCAGGGATGCTCTGGGCTTGGAGGAGAAGGGGATTGGGGCAGGCCCCCTTAGCTCCCTGATCTAGTGGGGGAGGAAGCTGGCCAGCAGTTTCTTTAACCAGAGCGTGATGGGCAGCAACCTCCTCCAGGCGAAGCAGGTCGAGCAAGGCTCCCCAGTACACCAGCTGGTGCAGGATGTGTCGACCCATTGGAATTCTTCCATGTTCCTGATGCTTGAGTGGCTTCTCAAGCAGAAAGCCACCTTGCATCAGGTTCAACTGGTGATGGACAGTGGGGCACCTCCAGGGCACTATGGGGCAGAATGGGAGATCCTGGAGCTCTATGGGCACTGGAAGGGTGAGCTGGTGGAGAGGATCCGACAGGCAGAGAGGGCTCTGGAGAATGAGCGGCAGCAGCAGCAGCAGCAGCAGCAGCAGCAGCAGCAGCAGCAGCAGCAGCAGCAGCAGGACACCCCTGGGGATGGTGGGAGTGGGAGCAGCCACCCCTTTCAGCCGGTGGGGTCTATCTCTGCCACCAGCCCGAGCCGTAGCAGCACCACCAGAAGCACCCCTATTGCTTCTGGATGACATGGATGGACAGCCCTCCCTGCCTGGAATGTAGGCCCCAGAACCCTGAGCATGGGTCCTGGGGCTGGAGTAGCTGCTTCTTGATACAGTGGAATGACAACTCCCCATGAGCAGAATGATGGCCCCAGGGGTCCTGGGGCTGGAGTGGCTGGAGAATGCTGAAGGCTGAAGTGGAGAAGTGTGACAGGTCCCCATGAGCGGAATGACAGTTTCAGAACCCTGATGGTGGGTCCTGGGGCTGGAGTAGCTGGCACCCCTGCTCGGCCAGACATTGCAGGTTGGCTGGCATCGGCGGAGCAGCAGCAGAGGCCTGGCCAGGGCTCAGAGGTTGGCACCCCTGCTTGGCCGGGTGTTGCAGGCTGTCTGGCATCAGCAGAGCTGCGGCAAAGGCCTGGTCAGGGTTCGGTGGCTGGCACCCCTACTCAGCCGGGCATTGCAAGCTGACTGGCATTGGTGGAGCAGCAGCAGAGGCCTGGCCAGGGCTCAGAGGCTGGCACCCCTGCTCGGCCGGGCGTTACAGGTTGGCAGAAATCAGCAGAGCTGTGGCAGAGGCCCGGCCAGGGCTCGGTGGCTGGCACCCCTACTTGGCCAGGCGCTGCAGGCTGGCTAGCCTTGATGCAGGACACTTGTAGACAAGTGGAATGACAGCCCTCCCTGCCTGTAACATAGGCCCCAGAACCCTGAGGGTGGGTCCTGGGGCTGGAGTGGCTGAATAACTTTGAAGGCTGAAGTGGAGAAGAGTTCCATGTGAACAGCAGTTGAACATGTGTCAGTCGGTCCTAAGAGATAGGTGAGTGCCATTCCGTCTTCAAGGCCCTCGTAGATGATGGAAGATACATCACGTACCTGAAGGAAGAGCTAGCTGAGTTTGTCCTGCAGTGGATGGATGTTGGTTTATCTTCCAAGTTCTTTCTGGTTCTAGTCAACTTGGTGAAGTTCAACAGGTGCTATCTGATAACTTCACCGGGATGATTGTGTGCTATCTGGAGAACTTTAAAGGCCGAAGTGGAGAAGGGTTCCATGTGATGGCTCCTCGTGAGTGGAATGATGGCCTCAAAACCCTGACAGTAGGTCCTGGGGCCGGAGTGGCTGCTTCTAGATGCCGGGTATAACACCTAAATCTATCTAATCTAATCTAATCTAATCTAATCTAAACAAATGAAGTGATGGAGGTAAATGTGTGGAAAGCAATGGATGAAGTAGTAGTAGGAGAATGGCAATGGATTGGGAGGAACACAAACTGCTGGGAGAGTGAGAGTTCTGAACGCCTGCTGACTGAGGCATGTGCGAGCGAGTGCAAGGAGCATGTGGGTGAGTGCAAGAGGCTGTGTGTTGTGCTTTGTGCTGGACTGAAGAGAGAGCGCGTCAAGAGTAGGAAGCAGGTGTGGTGTGGCTACTGCCCCCTGTCTCCCTCTCGGGCATCTGGGTCCACGTTACCCCTTTACCTCCCCATCCCCTGACACAGAGCCACCATGTGATCTCTCTGCCATGGACTATGGTGGAGGGGGAAGCACGCTAGGCTGGCCTTTGCAATGGACGTGTCCCTGCCCGGCGTGAACCCTGGGGAACCCACTGCCCACCGAGTACCAGGAGAGCATCATGGTTGCCCTCAAGTGATGTAAAGGAAGTTGGGTTCATATCCTCTAATCCGGAGCGGCAAATATGCTGGAGTCACAGTCAGAAATGGTCTCAGCCCGAAGAGTGTGTGAGCCGCAGTCTCCCATTCCGCCCCATTGTAATGTTCAACCAGCCCCCACCTGCCAGCGTGTTCATCCGAGCTGTGTCCATCTACAAGATTGAGGAGCAATGGCTCACGTGCAGTACCACCAGCAGCAGCAGCAGCAGCAGCAGCAGCAGCAGACGACGACATTGTTTTGCCAGGGCACAGAACCCATGGCACAGCAGAGGCAGCAGAATCAGACATTGGATTGCTGGGGTACAGAACTCATGGCACAGACACTACAGCATAGGTGGCATTGGCAGTTGAACCCTGAGGGTGGGTTCCAGGGCTAGAGTGGCAGTGTCTGGCTGCAGTGGAAGGACAGCCCTCCCAGTCCCTGCCCTTTATGTATGTACGTATCCTTCTGGAGAAGGTTGTAGTGAGTTATTGACTATTTTTGTCCCCCCCCCCCTTTTCTATTTAAATTGAATTTGTCCATGAATGCTCGAGTGGGAAATCTCTTTGCCCTCTTTGCCAGCATTGCAGGCTAGCTTGGCTGGCATGGGTGGGGGAGCGGCAGAGGCCACTAGGCCATGTCAGAGCAGCAGTGATCTTGGTGGTAGTAGGAAATAATCAATCATACTCAAACGAGCACTTTGAAGGACAAAGTGGAGAAGGGTTCCATATGAACAGCAGTTGTTGACCATGCGTCAGTCGGTCCTAAGAGATGCAAGCTGGGCCCTTCTGTGGATCACCCCAGGCTGGCTGGCATGGGTTGGGGAGCAGCAGAGGCCCAGCCAGGGCTCGGTGGCTGGCACCCCTGCTTGGCCGGGCATTGCAGGCTGGCTGGCATGGGTGGAGATTTGGGACACTTGCAGACAGGTGGAATGATGGGTCCCTGCGAGCAGCGGAATGAAGGTCCCAGAACACTGATGGTGGGTCCTGGGGCTAGAGTGGCTGGCACCCCTGTTTGGCCGGGTGTTTCAGGCTGGCTGGCATCAGTGGAGCAGCGGCAGAGGACCAGCCAGGGCTCGGTGGCTGGCACCCCTGCTCGGCCGGGTGTTGCAGGCTTGCATCCTACTCGCCGGATCTGAACAAGCTATCTGCCAATTGGGCAAGCTGTGTCCAGTGGTGAATCACGTGGCCACCCAGTACCAGACTTTGGTTTGTCCAGAGGCAGCATTGGCACAGCAGGATCAGACATTGGATAGCCCAGAGGCAGCATTGGCAATATTGGCACAGCAGGAGAAGACTTTGGATTGCTCAGAGGCAACATTGGCACAGCAGGAGCAGACAGTGGATTGCCCAGAGGCAACCTAAATCAATCTAATCCTACTCTAAATAAATAAAAAAACAGGGGAAGGGAATCACTGCCTCAGAGTGCAGACATTGGATTGCTGGGTACAGAACCCATGGCTCAGACAGCAGAGGCGGCATTGGGAGCAGCAGCAGACACTGAGTTGCCTGGGTACAGAACCCATGGCTCAGACAGCAGAGGCGGCATTGGGAGCAGCAGCAGACATTGAGTTGCCTGGGTACAGAACCCATGGCTCAG
>QEPC01004381.1:1784136-1824171 GCA_003113815.1 Sphenodon punctatus | reverse complement strand
GGGGGGGGGGGGGGGGGGGGGACCGACTCAGAAATGTTTAAAAATAAATAAATAAATAAATAGATCATTAATGAATATGTTAAACAACACCGGTCCCAGTGCAGATCCCTGGGGCACTCCACTAGTTACTTCTCTCCACTGTGAAAACTGACCATTTAGTCCTACTCTTTGCTTCCTATCTTTTAGCTAGTTGCTGAATCACAATAGGACACTGCCTCTTATCCCATGACGCTTTAATTTCCTCAAGAGTGCCTCAGGTCTTATCAAACACCTTCTGAAAGTCAGGATCACTATATTGACCAGCTCTCCCTTACCCACATGATTATTTACACCGTCAAAAATTCCAATAGATTAGTGAGGCATGATTTCTTTCTCCTAAATCCATGTTGACTCTTTCCCGTTATGCCATATCTATCAAAATGCTCAGTAATTCTGTTCTTAACAAAAGTTTCTACCAGTTTGCCTGGTACTGACATCAGACTCACCAGTCTGTAGTTTCCAGGATCACCTCTGGAGCCCTTTTAAAATATTGGCATTACATTTGCTACCCTCCGATCCTCTGGCACAGTGGCAGATTTTAGCGATAGGTTACAAATTATTATTATTAGCAAACATTTACATAGCGCCAGCAATGTACCTGACGTGTTACAAAGTAATTGAATAGACATGGGCCCTGCCCTAGGACTTACAATCTGAGAGAGGGGTGTGTGGGGGGGAGACGAAAGAAGGGAAACAGAGGGAGAGACAAGGAGTGTAACATTAATGAGAATGCGAGGTTCCAGGTGCATGCGTTTGGCTTGGTTACATCGAGTACACAGACCTTAGGTAACAGATTGTACTGGATGGAGGGTATCAGCAGGTGAGGTGAATGAGGGGTCGGGGAGGGCAGAGCGGAAGAGGTGGCTCTTGAGGAGGGATGTGAAGGTACGAAGGGAGGGGGAGAGCCGGTTGTGGGCAGGAAGGGAGTTCCAGGCATGCGGGGCAGCTAGGGAGCCCCCCTGTCCCCTGTCTCTCCCACTGTCCCTTCTCCCTGTCTCCCCCTCCTTGTCTTTTAGATTGTAAGCCACAGGCAGGGACCGCATCTATTTCTATGTTTTGTGCAGCACCAGGTCACACATCTGGCGCTATATAAATGTTTATAATAATAATAATAATAATAATAATGAAGGTGGTTAGGGGAGCAGGGGAGGCATGGGAGGGCAAGAGAGGGGACAGAAGAGGAGCGGAGTTCACAGACTGGAGTACGGAGGGAAATTAGCGCAGAGAGGTAGAGGGGAGCAAGGTTGTGAAGAGCTTTATAGGTGTAGACTAGGAGCTTGTGCAGGATTCGTTCAGGAAGGGAGAACCAGTGAGGAGAGGAGGGGCTGCATGTAGCCGAAGCGACGGGCGAGGTGGATGACCCTGGCAGCAGAGTTTTGGACGGAGATAAGGGGAGAAAGGTGAGAGTGGGAGAGGCCAGTGAGGAGGTTACAGTAATTGAGGCGAGAGATGACCAGGGCAGTAGTAGTCTGCAACTTCATATTCGAGTTCCTTCAGAATTCTGGGATGAATACCATCTGACCCTGGTGATTTGTTACTATTTAGTTTGTCAGTTTGCTCTAGAACCTCCTCCAGAGTCACACTTATTTATAACAGTTCTTCCGATTCTTCACCTACAAAGCCTTCGTCCAGTGTGGGTATCTCCCCAACATCCTCAGCGGAAGTGCCTGTTGTTAGTAGCAGGGCCAGACAAAGTTTTGTACAAGACTTGGGCCGTTTTTAGACGTGCAGCGGGGATCAGGCGCGGGAGCGGCGAAACAGCCGCGGCGCTGTTTTACACAAACTGGAAGCGGAAGCTGTGCACCTGATCGGCGGCCGCACATTCTTTGCCGACCGCGATTGAACCGGCCTGATTTCTCTGGAGGGACATACGCGGCCGGAAAAGAATGCGCAGCCGCCAATCACGTTCACAACTTCCGCTTCTGGTTCGTGTAAAACAGCGCCGCGGCTGTTTCGCCGCTCCCGCGCCTGATCCCAGTGCACGTCTAAAAACGGCCTTGGAGGCAGGGAGCAGTCTAGAGAAGGTCTAGTGTTGGCTAAGCTGTGATTGAATTGGGAGCAGAATAAAGTTGCTTGTCTGTTTTCAACTAAGGAGACTGTCACAGCTGGGCCTTGAAACCCTGGCCTTGGGGGTTTGCCTGGGGTGCCTGCTGCCTCCTGTGGCACTAGGGGCTTACTGCAGAGGGTGGCTTCCCTCCCTGCCTTGTTGTTTCCTTTCTTCCGTTTAGCTCTATGTTCCGCTTGCATCTGATAGGGGGCGTGTGCCCACCTGCCACAGCCTGATTGGCTCCTGTAGCATTTAAGTCTGCTGAGGGCTGTGGCAGATGCGGAGCTTCAGGTCTTCCCTCTATGACCTTTGTTTGGTGCATGCTCCCTGTGCTACTCGCCTTCTCTTGATGCTCTCTGGTTGTACCTTTGTTTGAGTCTGTGCTGTGTTCCCCCTGTCATCCTAGTGTGTTATCTCTTTCCCCTTCCCCGTGGATATCTGGCCCTGTGTTTACGTGGATGTGTTTCCCTGTTCCCTTAAACCCTCTTCATAGTGTAGTGTATGTTTTGTTGTCTGTTGTTTGTGCATTGGCTGGAAAGACCCTATTCTGTGTTTGTCTTCTGTCTCTTATAACCTTGTTACTCCCCTCTCCTCTGGGCTGTGGCTCCCCATTGCCTTGCCCATGTGGCTCCCTCATTGCCTTGCCTCTGGCTGCCTCGCCTCTGGCTCCCTTGCCTCTGTGGCTCCCCCATTGCCTTGCCTCTGGCTCCCTTGCCCCTGTGGTGCCCCCATTGCCTTGCCTCTGGCTCCCTTGCCCCTGTGACTCCCTTGGCCCTGGCTCCCTGTTCCCTTGCTCTTGGTCCCCACACTCCTTGCTTCTGGTCCCCTGTCTTGGGCCCCTTGCTCCTTACCCCTGCTTCCAGCTCCCTGTTCCTTGCCCTTGAACCCTCATTCCCTGCCTCGGTTTCTCTGTTCCGTCTCCGGTCCCCCTACTCCCAGTTCCTGATTTATCTCTCCCCAATTCCCTGTCCCTCTACCTCGATAATGAGCTGTATGCTTTCTTAAACCAGCCTGTGTGGGTCTCATGCTGAGCACTTCGTTTCCTTGGTATCTGAGAGTGGCTGAGAGGTTCCCTTGTTACTCCCCTGCCTCCTTCCTTCCCTTTTCCCTGCCTACCTACCTTTTCCTCCTCCCTCTCCTAGCCCTTGGCCCCGCCTCCATACCTTCCCCTCTGTCCTCTCCCTAGGCTCTGATCCTGGAGCTTGCCCATCTTCTCCCTCCTTCTCCTAGGCTCCGACCCTGGTGCCCTGACAGAAAGCTCTGCCCAAAATTCCTTGCCCCCTACCCCTCTCATGGACTGTTAGGCCTGAGGGCTGATACCTGTTGGGAAATTGGGTACCAACATGAGGGACCCTCCAAAGAAGTCTCGGGGCTCAGAGGTACCTACGGTGTTGGTGTGGCTCGACTTCCACAAAGTAAGTGCCGTGTTGCAAGGAGAACCAGCAGAAATGGAACTGATCCCTGCTATGTGGGCCAACTATGATTGGGTTTGTGAGTATTTGGCCCAGGTAGCCGCCCATGCAACTAAACCCTCTGGTGGGGATTTTACTATACTCCCCCAGCCCCCGAAACCATGGGCACCCTCTACCCAGTTGTTGCTGCCTAAACCAAAACCGACGTCGATGATATCGTTGCCATAGGGGAGGACTCCCGGGACGTCACTACCCCTACCAGGGACTCCTGTGGCGGGGAAACCTGGGACCCAGGCCCCAGTACCCAGGCCAGCAACAGGGCTATGGGACCCCCAACCGGGTGGACCAGCGATCCTTGTTGGCTTCCCAGGGCCAATCAGAAATTGGGCCAAGGTTTCAAACTTTGCGGGTGCTAGTTCAGCACCCCAGAGTCCGAGTTCCGGCATTTGCTATCCGGGATCCACGGTCATCCTGAAGAGTCCGCCGGGCTGTAGGACAGCTGGATGGTCACTGGAACCCCACCTGTCTTCCTTCCCTGGTAGTGAGACGTCACCATGGCCCGAGGCCACTTGACCTTTGAGAACATTGGGTGCCCGCATGCCTCATGCCAACTGGACCAGGGCGGATATCCCCGCAACATCAGTACAGCCGTTACCCACAGACACTACTTCTAGCTTGCGGGAAATACTCTGCTGTCCCCGGCCTTTACTACAGCCCGCGCCCTTAACACAACTGGGCGAGGTCGAAGATGGTTCTGCTACTGACTGCCATGACACATCCCTGGTATCCCAACCACTGTCCTGGCTGGAATGGACAGTCTCCCTGGATGCAGGGTCCTCTAGCGTTTCCCTCTTGACCTCACCTTCACCAGATGGGTTGCCCAGGGAGACGGAAGAAGCCCCAGGGTCCAACACAACCACGAAGTACCCCCCTGAGCTACCTTCTCCATTGGGCCCGGCTTGTTATAGGATGACTGTCCTGGTATCTAGGGGATCCCCTGGACATGGCCCCAACCGTATCAGGCCAATCCCGCTAGGCCCTGATGCCTCGGCTGAGTTACCTCACACCCCTGATTCTGCGGCATTACCTGCGAAAGGGCTGCCTAGTCATGTTAAGAGGAGTGTCCGCCCCGATGGACCTGCCATGTTGCCACCTCCTCCTCTCCTGACTAAGAGGGTTACAGTGACCTCCACCAAGGTGCGCTCCCACAGTTGCCCCCCCTCTTTAACACCATCTAACCTGTCGACTCCTCCTCCCCCACCAGAGAGAAAACCTGAAGTCTATCCTTCCAAGGTGCATGAGACCCCAAACACAAAAAGCTCCAGAATGGGATACCCACCATCTGCTCAAGTCTCCTATCAGCCTAAGGTCAGCACTTCAGATCCCTGCAATCTCCCTCATGGACACCCTATGTCCCCTGAATCCCAGGCTCCTAATGCCACCCTTGGAAAACCCTCCCCCATCCTTATTGGAACCCCACCCCCACCAGCTTGACCGCCACCAGGACTCCCATCTCCCACCAACTGGCTGAGTACCCCCTTGCACCTATGGGGGGCACTGATGAACATTGCAAGGTTCTGGTATCCTGCATTTTATCACCCTCTTGGTTATATGCTCCCTTATAGGCCTTGTCTAGGACCCTGGCTCCTTCCTAGGTTCTAGGCCCTTTCCCTTTTGTTCCCCCCTTGTCCCTTCTTCTGGGTGGCCTGCATTTCCCTGAAAAGACCATTGGGAGTAGACGGAGGAGGTAGCCGTGCCCCCTCATGGATTTCTTTTTCCATCCTTCCCTCTGTGACATTCCTGGGGGATGGGGGGCAGGGTGGTACTGTCACGGCTGTGCCTTGAACCCCTGGCCTCAGAGGTTTGCCTGGGGCACCTGCTGCCTTCTGCGCCACTAGGGGTTTAGTGCAGAGGGTGGCTTCCCTCCCTGCCTTGTTGTTTCCTTTCAGCTCTATGTTCCGCTTGCATCTGATAGGGGGCGTGGGCCCACCTGCCACAACCTGATTGGTTCCTTGTAGCATTTAAGGCTGCTGAGGGCTGTGGCAGGTGCGGCGCTTCAGGTGTTCCCTCTATGACCGTTGTTTGGCTCATGTTCCCTGCGCTACTCGCCTTCTCTTGCTGCTCTCTGGTTGTACCTTTGTTTGAGTCTGTGTTGTGTTCCCCCTGTTGGCCTAGTGCGTTATCTCTTTCCCATTCTCCTTGTGTTGATAACTGGCCCTGTGTTTACGTGGATGTGTTTCCCTGTTCCCTTGAACCCTCTTCATAGTGTAGTGTGTGTTTTGTTGTCTGTTGTTTTGTGCATTGGCTGGAAAGGCCCTATTCTGTGTTTGTCTTCTGTCTCTTATAACTTTGTTACTCCCCTCTCCTCTGGGCTGTGGCTCCCCATTGCTTTGCCTCTGGCTGCCTTGCCCCTGTGGCGCCCCCATTGCCTCGCCTCTGGCTCCCTTGCCCCTGTGGCTCCTTTGCCCCTGGCTCCCTGTTCCCTTGTCCTTGGCCCCCTGCTCCTTGCTTCTGGTCCCTGTTCCTTGACCTTGATCCCTCGTTCCCTGCCTTGGTTTCTCTGTTCCCTGTCTCCGGTCCCCCTACTCCCAGTTCCTGATTTCTCTCTCCCCAATTCCCTGTCCCTCTACCTTAATGATGAGCCATATGCTTTCTTAGACCAGCCTGTCTGGGTCTCATGCTGAGCACTTCGTCTCCTTGGTATTGGAGAGTGGCTGAGAGGTTCCCTTGTTACTCCCCTGCCTCTTTCTCTCCCTTTTCCCCACCTACCTATCTTTTCCTCCTCCCTCTCCTAGCCCTTGGCCCCGCTTCCATTCCTTCCCCTCCATCATCTCCCTAGGCTGCGATACCGGAGCTTGCCCATCTTCTCCCTCCTTCCCCTAGGCTCCGACCCCAGAGCCCTGACAGTACCATCTATTTCTGAACCACCAAGTGCATTGGGATACAATATGTCCCAGCAGCAAAAACAAAGGGTAAAAACAGATGGGTCGGCAGCAAGGTGCCTGTCCAGCCTGACGTGGAGCTGGAAACTGCAGCTGCCACGCCCTGGGTCAGGGAGGGGTGCTGAACAAATGTGCCTGTGACCACTGTGTCTAGAGAGCCGTCCCACTGCCCCCATGCCCCAGGTAGGGCAGGGGACCACAACAAACATGCAGGTGGCCGCGCTCCCAGTGCCTGCTTCCTGCCATGATGTGCAGCCATGGCGGCCCTTGCCTGGGCCAAACAAATGTGCAGGCGCGCATTGGCCCATATGGATGGCCCTTGACCTGGTATTGTTACTCAGAATCAGACCCAGGACACATTCTGGGCCAGCCACCTACCTGGCCTGGGGCAGTTGCGGGGCACCATCTGGCGACAGGCCAACAAACGGGCGGGTGACTCCTGGGCCAATGCAGATCACTATCCCATCTGTTTTTACCCATAGTGTCTGCTTCAACTTGTTGTGATGTGCTAAGTATTTCTTTTTTTAAAACAGAGCTGAAATTTAGCTTGATTCTAAACCGAGAAAACCAAATAAAACTAACAATAACTAAATGGAAACCAAAGACAAGTTTGAACTTGGTTAAACAAAGAAAGAAAAAATTATACAAAGTCAAACTTTGTGTGAACTTTTGCAATGATGCAAATTTGAATGTTGCATATTCATTAAAGGGAACAAGTGCTCAGAGTCAGGACACACCTGATTTTGTGAGTCAGGCTTCAGCCATACTCAGGACATTCCCATTAGCAAGCCAGGTGGCTAGCTGGAAAGCCCTCATTTTTCAAATGAAGACATGCAGGAAAATGGGCATGCTTGCTTTGAGGGCAAGAGACAAGGGGCTAATATACTGCTTTAGTGCACACTAATGTACAGTCTCAGAATGGGTAGATTGACTATTGTGTGTGAAGGTGGTCCATTAGCTCATACTGTATCAATGGCCCTGTGAATTTTGGCTTTTTCTCCTTTGCAAATAGGTTGTGATTTAAATAGGCTGTGATTTTCTTAACTGAATTTGTTTTTTAAAATTATTTCCTCAAAATTTCCATTAAAAATTCTGATGTTTGAAATTCAAGTTCCTTTTGGAGTGGACACTTTACCCAAGCTGGCTTAACAGAATTCTTAAAATGCAGTTACTGAGGTGAATGAGGAGGATTTGGAATTCAATACGTTTTGCTTAAAATACATTCTCCATAAAGCTCATTGTCACCCAACTTATTTGCTGGGATCTCCACCAAAAACAGGTCACAGCAGAGCCAGACTTAAGAGCAGTAGAGGCCAGGCCCTTCTTCACTGCATCACAGTCTCTGTGTCCAGCATCAGACCCTAGCCCAAGAGTGCCAAAATCCAGCACTAAGTCTCCAGAGGCTGCCAGCTGGGGATGGAGTCTGGGCACAATAGCGAGCCTCTAGCCACAGGCTGAGCTATGCCTGTGTAGTGAAGACACTTTATTTTTCCTGTGGGTTCGTTATTTAGACCAGGACAGCCAATATTAGGAGTACCCAAAAGTACACCATCTGTTATGGTCAAGAGTGGAGACCGGCATGTTTCCCATAAAGATAAAAGCCCCGACAAAGCCAATAGAGACACAGTTGGGGCCCAGCCAATCGGTGAGAGAGGTGGGGGATAGAGAATGACAAGGCTTCAGCTCCATGAAAACATTTGGTAGTCCTGGTAACTGAATGGGTAAGGAGCCTACCTCTGCATTTTGGGGGTTCTGAGTTCTAGCCCTGCCCTCACCAGAACCTGACATCCAGAAGAACTCCCACATATAAAACTGAGGTACCATTTTGTGGAATTTCATTTTGTTATATGATGTGCTATTGAATGGGTGTCACCCAACTGTGCTATTTCTGAAAACTTATTGAATCTTTCCTGTTGGTGTGGAATAAAAGCTATGAAGAAGCCACACAGTGCCACCACTGGCTACCACTTCTGTAGATGGAAATACTTTCTCACCAATGATATATCATCAATGACACATGCCTGACTGAGCTGCAAAGAATTCTCCAGGATGCGCTGCTGTGAGACAATGGACATACTCCTGTTCACAGTTTGTGTTAAGAAGTCAGGAGGAGGAATCAGCCACCAGACTCCACTACGCAGTGTCTTCCATAACATCTGGGGCCACTGTTCCTTGGTGGAATTTGCAATTTCTGCAAGCATACTGGCAAATGCTTTGCACCAATTACATCTCTCATTCCCCCATGGATTGCCCAACCCACAAAGCATTGGAGGCAAAAAGACCCTTGATGCTTTGCTACATGAGAAATGTAACGTAAAAACACCATTGGAGCAAGCCAGAGCAAACTGCTCCCCACTCCTTCGTTAGCTGGCTCCTAGATCAGGGAGCTGAATAGGTAGCATAAATGAAGCTTCTCTGAATATTTGGCTCCGAGTCTGTTGATGCTGACAAAACTGTTGATACAATCAGCAACCTCTTCCTTGCCACTCAGTGCTGCTGTATTCCTGCAGGAAACAGAGGATGCGTAGCGCAGCACATCAACAGCCATCATTAAATGGAACTAAATAAAGGCTGAGCGCATGCTCTGGAATCTATGTCTCCAAAATACAGGAGTGCCTTGGCTCAGCACTTCATGTAGTGCAGGGGCCAAGTATTGCCAGCACAAACCTCATGTGGCTCTATGATTATGATTTAGGGCCCAGGTGTCACCAATGCTAGCCCCAAGAAGGGCAAGTCATACTATGAATTTCAATTTACCAGGACTTTAACATTGACCCCTAGGAATCAAGTGTGACCTAAGTCTCAGTTGTCGGGTGAAATTTTCTGATTGCCAGCAATGCAGGGGTCAAGGTTTTCTAGGACTGTATTTTAGTCCCAGGGACCAAGTGTATTATTTTAAATGTTTTGTCTATGTTTAATTATGTACTATGTATTATGTATTTGTTCAACTGTGCAGTGGCTACAACGCAAGTTAAATGCCTAAATAAACCTTTACTTTACTCAACACTTCTCTAGCAGCAGGAGACTTTTGTCCTGTGACAAAACTTTCTCCTGTCTTTGCCACACTCTTTAAAATAAGTGCCCTGATAGCCAGTTGCACAATTGCTTTGTGAGAGCACTCACCAGTGCAACTCCACCTCATGAAGCAGAGCAGCAGGCACGCAGCCTAAAAGGCTGAGAGGGAGATGCATTTTCACCCCCATGGGTAGGAGAGTAGAGTCTGGTAAATCACACTCCATTCTCAGCCCAAACATTACAGCCTAGGTTATCCAGGTGATGTAACAGAATTCTCCCTGCACCTGACTGCCCTTAGGTCACAAACAGGAAGGAAGCAGCTCCATCTGGCAATGAGGCTGGTGTATTCATATGCACATGCCCTGCCAGAAGACCAGATGCTCTGGTATCTGCATTAAACATCCATTCCCAAACACTACCCTTTGTCATTAGGGGACCACACTATTTCTATCTGAATACGGTCCCCTGCACAAGTAAGGCCAGGATCCCTCACTAGAAACCCTCGGGGCCACTTCAAACCATCAGGGCTGGGACTTAGCAGCCCTAGGCACTTTTCAGACTGCTGCCCCCGCCAATCCATGCCCCCATGCCATGCTCCCCAGCTGCCCCCACCCCAGTTCATTAGATGGCCTGGCTGAGGCTTTAAGTTGGCTACCATGTGATTTCCATGTCCCGCTCATGCGCTATTGTGCATGTGCATACTGTTGCCACCATCTTTGCTCTCTGTAGCTGCTGGACTACATTCCCCAGCATGCTTAGGGTTGCCACCTATGTATAATTTTCCCAGGTCATTTATGAAACATACATGTTGCAGGGCCTGCATTGGTGCCAATGCAGGCTCTGGAACATGCATTTTTCATAAGTGGACTGGAAAAATATACATAGGTGGCAACCCGAAGCATGCTTGAGAGAAAAAAATGGTGGCAACAACAATGTGCACATGTGCAATAGCAGCAAACTATTGTGTGCGTGCACGATTGGGGAGATGGCTGTGGAGTGCCACCATGGGTTTGCAGGGAGCTTGGGCCCCCAGTGGGCTTCTCTGAGTGGGGTTCCCCCCTCCCCTGGCTGTAGGTGGCACACAGGTTGAGGCACTGTTGTGAAAGTGGTGGGAAGAGATGAGGTGGTGCAGTTGCGTGGAGAAGCCTCCCAGCAGCGGCGCTGCCCCCAGGCTCGGCCTCTCTCCCTGGACCCTCACCACCCTTCATAATCTGTCAGAGGCAGGCCCAAAAGGTATGGGCCATGGGTAAGTCTGGCCCTGCAAACCCTGAGCAGACGTCTGTGGCCCTGGAGTGTCCGATCCTGCATTCCTGCCACAGGGGCAGCAGCAGATCAAGAAGCACTTTGACACAGTTAAACCAGATGTGTGAACCCCAGGTACCAGAGCTGCCTCAGGGCTACTCTAGCTTGTTCTGCTTCTCAGGGACCCTGGTATTCAGAGACTAGGCATGCGCATGCCCATGCCTCCTTTCCCTCCCACCACAAACACACCCATCCAAGGAGGATGGATTTTTAATGGCTGAGGCCTGTTGCTCATGGGAATTCTTGGGGGAGTGGTCATAGGCCGGCATAGAGGGGTTTCAGTGCCACTAAGATGTGGGGAGCAGGGAGTAGTTAGGTCACAGCATGCTGGTTTGATGGGTATAAAAGTGTTGGGGAGTGGGTGAGATATAAGGGACAGTCCCCTCCTGAGCTTTAGACCCTGCAGCAGCAACCATGGCCCTGACACACTTCTCCTTGCCTCTCTTACCCCAGCACACCCCCTAAGTAAGGGGACTTCAAGATAGCAACTGACCCATCCACTTCTTTGGAGTAAGTTTCCTAGCTGGCTGGTAAAGAGAAGCTGTCATGACACAATCAAACTCACCACGAGTCGGAGAACCCATTCACAGAAATGGGCAGGCTGTGACAGTGGAGCGTCCTGGACCATCAAGCATCCCAAATAATGACAGCAGAGCCGTATCCTGACCCTTGCAGCAGTGTAGAATCCTATGGCAGGTGAGCAAAGGCACATGGTGGGGAGAGGAAACCCCAGCCCAGACATGAAGTAGGAATGCAGCCTGAGCCAGGCAGAAGGGACAGCAGGGCCAAGGTTTTGGAGTCAAGACACAATTTTTATGGCAAAGGTGGAGAACCTCAGACCCATGAGCCAAATGTGGCCTGCACAACTGGTTTTTATCCCTGGATCTGACCCAGAGACCCAGGCTCTACCTCCAAACACTGAAAGAGCTTAGGGGAAAAGAAGCAACAATAAAGGAATGTACCTAAGGGTAGAGGATGGAGCCCCCTTTAAGCACCCCCACTGCCAATTCCGGGAGAGCTTGTACTAATTTTCAAAGTGGGCCATGTGAGAGGAAAGGTTTCCCACTCAGTTTGGACAGGTGTCACCACTGCGGATTCCTCCACTTGCTCAGATTTCCCTGCAAAATAGAGCTGAAATAAATGGAGTTTGCATTCACAGGTATTATTTGTATTTTTGGATAGCCAGCCAAATATCCAAATAATATCTCCAGCTGAAATGGATAAGCACATATCCACTTATTTCAGGTATTTCATTTATTTTGTTTTGGTCATTCCACTATTTCAGTTACATCTTGTGGCTGCCATGCATGCACAATAACCCCAAGAGTGCTGACATGAAGTAACCAAAATGCCTAGATGAAATAATCAAACCAGTAACTACTGAAATTACAGGAACAAAATAGAACAAAACTAAATATCCAAAATCGATAAGAAAATGCAAATGATTCACAGTATTATCCACTTTGGTGGTTTCAAATCAGTGCAAATTCAGTGGATTCAATTACTTGCATGAATATTTGTTCCAGCCCTATTTTCAAATTAAAAGCTGTGTAAGCAAAGTGTGGTCAGGACCAGAAGTGGCTGCCTCTGGTGAAAGAAAAGCAAGGGCGCTTGGCTTTAACGGACTCAGGAAAGCCTTACAATCAGCACAACAGCGGAAAGGTCACATTGCAGAGAAAGCCCCCGGCTCCGAGTCCTTCCTTAGCTCAGTGGGGCTCCTGGAAATGCGTAATGAAAGTGGAGCCTTAAAAAGCACAATTGGGCGTGGGGGAGAATAGCCCACCCCTCCGCGTGCTGCCTCGAGAGCCGAGGAACACAGCGATCCTACTCAGTCATCGGGGCCGCACGCGGGGTGCTGCTCCCACCCAGGCACTGCCAATTAATCCTACTTCATTCAGAGTGAATACAAGCAGCGCGGCTGGGAAAGGGCTCGTGCTGATTAATTACCACTTAGCGACTCCAGCTGGAGAAGGCACTGCTCGAGGTGGGGATAAACTCAGAGGAGATGGCTGGGTTCAGGAGGCAACGCTTTAGAGGGAAACCAAGTGAGTAGCTTGCTCTGTCCGGTTAGTTACCTGGAGCGGGGCAGGGACCCCCAGCTCTGCTCTCTGGAGGGGCTAGGAATGAACAGTTGTGAGTGGGTTCTGATTTGTTTCCTAGAGCGAGCCCCTGGGTCGGGACTGGAGCTGCAGCGGATGGAGCAGGCAATGAGCTTGTTCCTCGGGCGGGGGGGTGCAACTAGCGGGCTCAAGAAAAACTCTTCCAGGAGACAGGGTACAGCGTCATTGCCGAGGTTGTCCCGTCGCAGGAATCGCGTTATGTTGTCTGGGGAGAGAGGCTGGAGTGAGGGTAGAAAAGCGGGGGAAACCAGCAAAGCCTTGGGGGCAAGGGAGGAGCACAAGGAGAGGCTAACCCTCTCCTTAGAGACTGGCTCCTCCTGCGTCCTCTGGGGTTGTTCTCTGTGGGCCAGCGATCCTCTCTGTGTATGTTTCATTCCAAATATAGCCCACGTGGCACTGCCAAGTCTCGTTTGCACCCAAGCTGTCTGCCTACCAGACAGTGCAGCATGAGTCCTCAGCCTTGTTGTTATAAATCTTATTTATGTCTGTGTGATGTGTGTGCACGTGTGGGAGAGTGACTTTCCCCTAACCCTCATTTCCCCCCTATGTGTCTGAGGATCCTGTGGCGTTTCAGTTGGGCCTAGAGGCTTGCTGTGTGTTCCTGCTGTCCTAATTCATATGGAGCTGCTGGACCAAGTATGGTAGAATTCTGGGGAGGAGTTAGCCTCCCAAGCTATTGTAATCTTGTCCAGTTTCAGATACTAGTGTTCTCCAGGGAACTAGTGAGCAATGGTTATTGTGTGGGGGAAGGGGGTTCCCTCAGAGAATTGCTCTGTGTTCTTGCTCTTTGGCCTCATACTTTATTAGGTAAGTATTACTGGTTAAATATGGGCTAGATGATCCTACCGTTAGGTGGATTTGCAGCTGGTTGATGAACCATACCCAAAGAGTGGTCATAAATGGCTCCTCATCAATCTGGAGGGAAGTATGGGGTGCCTCGGGGTTTGGTCCTGGGCCCTGTGCTATTCATCTTTATTAATGACTTTGATGAAGGAATAGAGGGGATGCTTATTACATTTGTAGATGACACAAAACTGGGAGGGATAGCTAACACCTTAGAAGACAGAAACAAAATTCAAAATGATCGTGACAGGATGAAAAGCTGGGCCAAAACTGAGAAAACAAAATTCAACATAGGCATAAAGTTCTGCATTTAGGTAGTAAAAACCAAATGTACAGGTATAGGATGGGCGATACCTGGCTTGGCAGCAGTACATGTGAAAAGAATCTAGAGGTTGTAGTTGATCACAAGCTGAACATGAGTCAGCAGTGTGATGTAGCTGCTAAGAAGACTAATGCAATTTTAGGCTGCATTAACAGAAGCATAGTGTCCAGGTTACGAGAAGTAATAGTTCCATTTTATTCTGTGCTGGTCAGACCTCATCTGGAGTACTGTGTCCAGTTCTGGGCACCACATTTTAAGAAGGACATGGACAAATTGCAACAGGTTCAGAGGAGAGTGACAAACATGGTCAGGGGTTGGAAACCAAGTCCAATGAGGAAATGTTTACCCTGGAGAAGAGAAGACTAAGGGGAGACATGATAGCCATTTTCAAATATCTGAAGAGCTGTCACGTAGAAGATGGAGCAGACTTGTTCTCTGTTGCTCCTGTGGGCAGGACTAGAACCAATGGGCTCAAATTACAAGGAAGTAGATTTCAGCTAAACATTTGGAAGGAAGAACTTCCTAATGGTAAGAGCTGTTCAACAGTGGAACAGGCTGCCTAGGGCGGTGGGGGGCTCTCCTTCGCTGGAGGCTTTCAAACAGAGGCTGGACATCCATCTGTCAGGGATGCTGTAACTGTGGATTTCCTGCATTGAGCAGGGGGTTGGGCTAGATGACCTCTGAGGAACCTTCCAATTCTATGATTCTAAGTCTGGCTGCAGAAAACACTGGGCTCTCCCCAAAACACACCTGGGTAGGACCCCATGGAACTGTCTCTGCTATCGGATTCTGCAGGATAGAAAGATGAGCATTCTTGGCAAAAAAACTCCCCAGGCTTGTAGTGTGATTCCTTGAACTTGCTAGTCACTCTGTGGAACCTTATTGGCTTTGACCTTTTAAAACTTCCCTGGCCTTTCCTATAGCCACAGGGTAAGAAGAGCCCCCCAAAACAATACGATACCTGATACATGTGGTGACCATTTGACTGCAGCAACTATTCCTGCCCACTGATGCATCACTCCCCCTCCACCCCCTTCTTGAGCACTATCATCAGCAGGGGGCAAACCTCCAAGTGTCTGAACAGAGTTTTCAAATCCACACCTTTGAGCATTTTAGGAAGTACATGTAATAAGTCTGGTGCCTTTACCCTTCTTGATTTCAGAGATCTGGGAACCAGCTATTGGGTTTCTTCCCTGCTTTCATCTGGCTCTGAAACAGTTGACTAGAGTTATATCTCCCCATCCCCACTATTTGTCCCTACTCCATTTTTATCATGTAATGGGGAGTTGAGCCACCCAGTGACAGGCTTGGGCACTTGTTGGTTGTGAACTGAGCAAGTCAAAGCTAATAAAAGGAGTAAAGCCCCCTACCACTTCCCAAAGTGCCCAGCCCCAGATGTTTGGCTGCCTCTGCAGCAGGATGGTGTCCCTGTGCCTAGAAAACTTCCTAAGGCTGTTGAGGTGCCTTGCCAAAATGTACCACAGATTATTATTATTATTATTATTATTATTTATTATTAACAAGCATTTATATAGTGCTAGCAGTATACCTGGTGCTTTACAAATTAATTGAATAGACACAGTCCCTGCCCTAGGACTTACAATCTGAGAGATGGGGGAGACAAAGGCAGGGGAACAGAGGGAGAGACAAGGAGTGTAACATCCATGAAGGTGCAAGGTCCCAGGTGCACGTGCTTGGCTTGGTTACATCCAGAACGATGGCTGGTTGGTCCATGTGGTGAGGATATGAGCACGCAGACCTCAGGTAACAGATTGTACTGGATGGAGGGTATCAGCAGGAGTTAGGTGAGGGGAGCAAGGAGTCGGGGAGGGCAGAGCGGGAGAAGTGGGTCTTGAGGCATTTAAGGTACGAAGGGAGGGGGCGAGGCGGATGTGGGGAGGGAGGGAGTGCCAGGCATGGGGGGCAGCTGGGTGTGAACAAAGGGTTTGGCAGAGGAGACAGAGAGAAAAGGGCGAATCTTAGCAATGTTATGGAGGGAGAAGCGACAGGATTTGGCAACAGAGTCGATGTAGGGTTTAAAAGAAAGGGGTGAGTCAAAGACTAAGACTAAGCTACGGGCTTGGGGGACGGGTAGGATGGTGACCCTATTGATGAAGATCGAGAGGGAGAGGAAGGATGAGGGGGGAAGATAAGGAGTTCAGTTTTAGCCACGTTGAGTTTGAGTTGACGTTGCGACATCCAGGTAGAGATGTCGGGGAGAGAGCTGGTGAGGTGAGCTTGGATAGTTGGGGGGGAGGGGGGGGGAGTAGAGAGAAAGTTGAGTGTCATCCTCGTAGAGATGATGTTGGAAGCCATGGGAGGCAATGAGTTTGCCTAGGGACAGAGTATAGATAGAGAAGAGGAGAGGGCCAAGGATAGAACCTTGGGGAACACCAACCGAGAGGGGAAGGGAGGAGGAGGTGGAGTTGGCAAGAGACACATTGAAGGAGCGGTCAGAGAGGTAAGAGGAGAACCAGTCGAGGATGGAGCCATGGAAGCCAAGGGAGTGAAGCGAGTCCAGCAAGAATGAGTGGTCAACAGTATTGAAGGCAGCACAGAGGTCAAGGAGGACAAGAATGGAATAGAGGTGGTTAGATTTAGCCACAATTAGATCGTTGGTGACCTTAGTGAGAGTAGTTTCAGTAGAGTGAAGGGGGTGAAAGCTAGATTGGAGGGGGTCAAGGGAGGAGTTGGCAGAGAGGAAGTCGAGGCAGCGGGAGTAGACCACACGTTCAAGAAGCTTGGAAGCAAAAGAAAGGAGTGAGACAGGACGGTAGCTAGAAGGGTCAGAGGGGTCAAGAGTAGATTTTTTGAGGATAGGAGAGAGTGGCGTACTTGAAGGCAGAGGGGAAGGAGCCAGTAGAGAGGGAGAGGTTGATGATGTGCAGGAGGGAAGGGGTGACAGTGGAAATCAGGAGGTGGGAGGGGATGGGGGCAAGTGGAAGGGTTGGAGGAGGAGAGCAGGGAGGAGACTTCCTCAAGGGAGGTGGGAGGGAAGGAGGAGAGGAGAGGGAGGGGAGGGAGTAGGAAGAGGAGAGGAGTGGGAAGCAATGTCAAGGCGGATCTTGTCTATCTTGGGAGTGAAGAAGGAAGCAAGATCCTGAGCAGAAAGGGAAGAGGGAGGAAGAGGACAGGGGGTCTTGAGAAGGGAGTCAAAGGTGGAGAACAGACGGCGAGGGTCCCGAGAACAGGACTCCATGTGGGAGGCGTAGTAATGCTGTCCAGCGAGGGAGATAGCAGAAGTAAGGGAGGAGAAAGAGAATTTGAAGTGAAGGAAGTCAGCATGAGAGTGGGATTTGCGCCAGAGGCATTCAGCAGCACGGGTGCAGGAGCGGAGGTGACAGATACTGGGGGTGAGCCAAGGACTGGGGTTGTGGGAGCAGGCAGGGTGGGAGGAGAGGGGGGTGTCACCAGGGTTTGGGGCCCTCACTCCTTTGAGGCTGTCCCCCGTTTGCCCACCAGGCCAGCCGCAACCCAGTTGCCTGTGCCCGCGTGGGTCCCCACGTGATCAGAAAACCTTCACTGCAATCAGGGAGCCTTCAGGTCCGCACCCCTAGCCAAGCCTCCCCTTTATCTCCCAGCCCAGCCGTAACGCATAGAACGTTCTCTGGCCACCTGTAGCTTGGGAGACTTTGCAGTGGGGTTGTCTTATATGAAAAAGGTTCATCTAGGCTCTCACCTAGATAGGAGTACCCCCAAGTGAATTCCCCAAGGCCAAATAAAGACACAAGCACACTAGGCTGGATTATAAAACATATATTGAGTACATACAAATACAAGGCTGTTGATCAGATAGTGCAAGTCAATAAATCAAACATAAAGTCCACGCTTTCTAAATCCACTGATATTCCCTGATTGTCTCTTACCCTAAAGGTGCAATACAGGTCCATCAGATGCTGTCTTGGACTGGATGTTGAAGACTGGGTTCAGGTCTTAGTTCATGGCAAAGTTTTTAGTCCATAGTTTGCATTCTTGCAGCAGCTTCTCTACTGAGCTGTTTACTTGTTGAAGTTCAAGATGGAAGAGCTAATTCTTGAAGAAGAACTTCCTTCTTCTTCCTCACAGGAGGCCTCAGGTTACTTCCTGTGTCTCCTGGCTATTGTCCTTATCAGGTGGCCAGGGTGATCTGGCCGTTGCTTGGCAATAAACTGCTCACTTGTTATAACAAAGGGAATACCTCCCCCCCCACTCTGGCAACTTGATTCAGTATCTTGCTCCAACTGAGCTTACAGTCTGTTAACCCTTTATATTACATTACACATATCCCCCAAATGTGTGTCTTCTCCCCCCAAATGGGTGTGTTGCCCCCATGTCAGTTGGCAAGGGGGTCAAGGGTGGAGGAGAGAGGCATTGAAAGCAGAAATGGCATAGTTGGGAGGATGAGGAGAAAACTATGGGGAGAAGGGGGGAGAGAGAGGAGGCAAGGTCAGATCTTTTGTTGTGAGCAGATGCGTGAAGCAATCGGTGTGAATAACCAGAAGCAACCTGTGTGAGGATTTCAGGACTTGCACACCTTGGTCTGAAGCTGTGAAACCTGCTCATCTCCATTGCCCCATGCTGGGGAAGACTTAGGCCACTTTTAGATGAGTGGGTCGCCATCGTGCGACCTGCTCGCGTGATATTTCAAAATCCTGTGATGCGGGATTACACAAGACACCCGGCGGGGATCAAGTGCATAAAAGGCGGTTGCGCATTCTCTGCCGACCATGAATTAAATACCTCACAATCGACGTATTTAATTTGCGGTCAGCAAAGAATCTGCAACCACCTTTCATGCACTTAATCCCCGCCGGGTGTCTCGTGTAAACCTGTGTCGCAGGATTTTGAAATATTGTGCGAGCGGGTCACGCGACGGCGACCCGCTCGTCTAAAAGCGGTCTTAATTGCTACAGGAAAATCTGACAGTTGAGACTCCCAGGCTGAGCTTCAGAATTGCAGGATGAGCCCTGTGAATTTGCACATCCTGACAATAATAACCTGTAGGTTCACAGACCCTCCCTAGCCCAAGGCCGCTTTTAGACGAGACAAATTTGAGGCCCTTTGATGATCGGGGGATGCCAAAACCGGTTTTTAAAAATTTGCATTATTTAAAAACCACATTCAAAACGGTTTTGGCTTTTACACGATCATGGCAAATGTGCATTTAAAACAGTTTAGGTGTTTAAATGAGTATTAGAACACGCACATTTTCACCAATCATGCGCAAATTTGTCTCGTCTAAAAGCGGCCCAAGAGTTCATCGCACTTCAGAATTTGAAATCTCAAGCCATCATTATAACAATTACTCTCCCCATTTTACAGATGAGGATTGTGTTACGAGACAGTAAATGAGTAGCCCAATGACACAAAACAACAAGAAAGCTTTGACCCAGGCCTCCTGCTTCCCATCTTGCCTCCCTTTGAATGCTGACATATTTACAGACAGGGAGGGACTTGTAAATGACTTTGCCTGCTTATGGGTAGGGCTGTAAAATTATGTGACTAATTCATTAATCAGGCATAAAAAAATCACTTGCTAGGTTGGGACTTGCAGTGCGGGAGGCACCAGCTCAAAAAATTTACTCACCAGAAGCAAGTAAGTGGATTTTTACAGCCCCCTCTATGGGTTTGCATGTAAATTCTACCAGTGGCTTTTCACAGCCCATTGCAACTACATCCCTAAAGCATTCTCCCTTGTGCACTTGTCTCTGCAATCTGGCTGGTGCGTGTGTGTGCGTAGACAGATTAGTGGTGCCATCCTGGCTGTTGGAGTAAACATGTTTCAGCTACTGGCTGCTCTTTTCAGGTTATGTAAATCCAGAAGGGAGACATACCCTTGGAGTGGCCACCTACGTTGTTGCTACCAGCGCAGCCCCCTTCTACCCAGCACTTTGACAGGTGCCATTGCTCAGACTTAATTCTGCACCTGAGTACTTCCAGAGGAGTTCTGATATGAAGTTAGATTTGCCATTTAGATCAGGGCACTGGCTCCCCAGCCTCTCGCCAATAGGCAGCACCTGTACTGATACCTGTATTCAGATGAGCTGCCAGTGCCATCCTGCCCTGCAGCTCCCAGGGATTCACCCACCTGGTACCAAGTGTTAAGGCTGATCCATATTGTCCAGGGAGAGCAGTGTCTATGACCCAGAATGTCCAGTGAGGTAACTGCTCCTCTCCTTCACCCCCAAAGCCTTGCACTCCAGCCTTCCCCAAAATGTGGTTGGATCCACCTTACAGGAAATTAAAATGCCAGCAGAGCAGAGTAGCACAGGGAGCTTCCCTGTCTCTGTTTTCAGCCTTGTACGACTCAGTTGTGGGAGAACAAAATTAAGAGGTGGTCAGTCCTCTGCACCCCACATACAGGAAGTGTCAGGTTTCCCCTCAAGCGAAAGAATCGAGATAGATGACAAACAACTTTATTGCAAAAAGGAATATTTTCTGCAGCATTCCATAGGAATATGTTGCAGTGTTCTATAACAGTGCCACCTAATGGTTAAGCAACATATTGTAGTTTTAGCTTTCCATCACCTATCCCACATCTTTTCGGGGACTGGAACAGTAGTTCTCAGCGGTCTTCCCATTAGAAGCTGGGCTGGGCAGTGAGAGTTGCTCTGTAACACAAAAGAGCAAGATACAGATCTTCCTACTTTAATATTTTCTTGGCTGTTTGTCCTGCCCTTTCTGCTTCAGCATTTGCTTGAGGGTAACATGGAATACTAGTGATGTGTTCAAAATCCCACTTTGTCTGAAATCACTTGTGGTCCATTGTCTGTCACTAGTTGTTCTTAAATACCAAAATGAGCAAATGTATATTTTCGCCTCTCAGTAACGCTGTGGTATGTTGTATCTTCCAAAGATTTTCTCTGCCTGGAAAAACAGTTTACCACCACTAGGTAAGAACGTCCTTTGAATTCAAATAAATCTGCTGCTAGAATCTTCCAGGGCCTCTCAAGTAGAGGTGGTGTTATCCGGGGCTCTTCATGTCTGGGCCAGTCTTAAGCAGGTCCAGTATGACCCTGCTTAAGTCAGAGGGAGCCCCGCAAGGAGGCCAGTCCTAGTAGCCTTGGATCCAGTGCTTCTGAAGCTCCTGGACAGGCTGTTCCTGAGTGGTCTCTCTCTGCCGCCCACAACTGGCAGCCCCTGGGGTGGCTACTTCCTGCAGGGCCCTTCCCTCCCTTTCAGTAAATTGTGTTATACGTAAAGCACTCTGAGTGTCATGGCAGGGGGGTGCTGTATACAAATAGACTATGATAATTATTCAATAACTGATCCCTGAATTCCCCCCTGCCAGAAGTGTGTGTGTGTGTGTGTGTGTGTGTGTGTGTGTGTGTGTGTGAGGGGTGAGCAGTTCAGATTTGAATTAATCTGTAACTGCACATATCAAGCAGTTATGGATTAATCTGTGCTGAACTTCAACTGGGGCAAACACGCTAGCTGTGGCTTGTTTCAAAATCTATAAATAAAAATAACTCTGCATGCCCAAAATGGCCACTGGACCATTCTGCATATGCGTGCTCTTTTCCAAAATGGCAGCGATGCTTCAGACACCATTTTAGAAAAGGGCATGCTTGCACAGTAGAGTTCAGTAGCCATTTTGCATATGCAGTTACTTTTAAAAATAAATAAATATATATATAGTTTTTATTTTTAAATGGATTTAAATATGAATCTGTATTTAAATCCAGAAACTTAGATGTGAACCACAATGGAACTGTATTCATAACTTCTACTGAAGAACCACCCCTAGTGTGTGTGTGGGAAAGTTCCCTGTTTTTGTAAGCAAACATCCTAATGCTAATTGTTAAAAAGGTAGGCTATGGAGAAAGGAGTTATGGGGGATGGGGGCTGCATTTTGCTTTTACCTAGGGCTCCACAAATTCTAAGACTGGCCCTGTTTCATGTTGTCAATTTATTGATTCTGCAATTTTCACATGAAGGTATTTTATGCTTTGTTTTTTAATTCCTGGCCACCACACTGGCTTTTTGGCTCATTTGGTTAGTCCTTGATGTCCGTTATGAAAGACATCTAGAATTTCTCTTAAAACACTGGGAATAATGAAGTGGTTTCTTCGGATCATTAGCCCATTTGGCTTGCTTAATTGTCCCTGCACTGCAAAGTAGTGCTATAACCTTGACGTTCTATGGATTCTTGGGCCATCCTGACCAAATGAAATTTAAAACTTCTTTAAGTTGCTTATTGGCCAAGGCTGCCTTTTGTAAGTCTTCTCTCTGACACACGTGTAGGCTTCCACAATCGCTACATAAGATTTGCATCTTTGTCTAATCCACAAGTATCGCAGCATTATTCTGGACTCCATGATAGTGTATCTGCTATTACTATTACCAGATTTTCCCCAGAAACATATTTGGTGTTTGGGTTAAATCACAATAGTCTAATCAAAAGGTGTTGGCATCTTAGTGCTGCTTGGTCCAGGTATTTGCCATTGATGAGGGTTACAAGAGGTTTATGTTCAGTTTTCAGTAAAATAATCTAATCTCCACATGTATCTGTACAAATTCTTCTATACCCCTATACTTTCCAGGCATTCTTTTTCAGTCTGTGGATATCATTTTTCTGGGTCTGAAAGTGTATGAGAGCAAACTGTAACAGGCTTCCCCTCTGATCCATTTAGCTGTGTAACTGCAACAGTCCCCCACCCAACCTGTGACTGCTGGCATCAGCACTATAACCATAGTGGGTTTATTTGTATCCTAGAACTTTAAAACTGGTGCAGTTTAAATCCGTTTTCACCTCTCTATTAAAGGCAGCTTCCTGCTTTGGTCCCCATAGCCAGGATGTATCAGACCATAGTAACTTCAGTGGCTTTGTAGATCTTGCAGGTACCTGCCCTATATAGTTCACCATCTCCAGTATAAATCTCAGTTCTGGTATATTTGCTGGTGCTTTCATTTTCACCCCCATCTTCTTCTCCCCACCCCGTTCCCATTTTTATGCCTGTGCAAACATTCCATAAAGGATCAACAATCAAATTGAGAGCTAGGATTGCCACCTCTTGTGGTTTGACTCCCATAGGCCAAAATGGGAATCTCTGGGTCAAATTGCAAGAAGTGACAGCTGTATTGAGAGCACTGTCTGTGCCTTGCAGTCCAGGCCCAGACTTTGACTCTGGAAGATACCACATGTCCTTCTCTCTAACTCGGCTAGCTCTGCTAGTGAGTAAGGGTCAAACTTTGGCGGGGTGGGGTGGGGGTGTTAACATATGATGACTACTGGCTTCTAACTCAGTAAGCATTCTTTTCCTGTAGCTGTGCTTAGGGGGCAACCAAGATCAGGGTGACTGTGTGCTGTGCAGACACTCAAGAATATCCAGTTTCTAGTGCTTGCAGTCCAGAGACACAAGGCAGACGTAGGCTAGAGAGAGGAGGGGAGAGCAGACCTCCTGGTGAGCAGTGAGAGGACTAGGCAGCCTTGAGACAGGTTAGTGCCATGATTATTTTTCTTTGTGGTGGTGGGAAGTGGGAGGCTGGGTGGGAGTGAGTGAGCTAAATGGTGAGTGGAGAGAGCCTAAGGCACAGAAGGAGACTGGGTGGGGGCAGGAGATGGGGACCACTTGTTTTGCTGATCCCACTTAGGATTGGCAGAACTGTTAGGGCTAACGGATGGAGGGGTTGGGGAGTTATATAGAGCTTGTGTGTCTGGGGGCTGTATAGAATTGGGAGCATATGGTCTGGGGGAAGTTAATTCTGCGGGGCTATATAGAGATGGGAGTGTCTGGTCTGGGGGGTTATATAGAGTGGGGTCTCTGCTTGTGGAGGTGGCTGCTCTGCAGGACTGTATAGAGCTGGGAATGGCTTCTCTGGGGGGTTGTCAGCTCTGGGGTTATAGAGTTGGGGGGGTTATGCTCTGGGGGGGTAAGAGATGGTGATGGCTATTGTAGGGGTGTGCCTGAGAGCTATATAGAAGTGGGGGTTTCTGTTCTGGGGAACATGGGGGTGGGGGGGAGGGCTATAATCCATAACCTGCTGAGTTTTTGGGGAAGGTCTTTTCATCCCCCAATCTTATGACTGGGGGCTGCCTGGGGATTGATGCCCTGAGCTATAGGGCCACCCTGCACAGTTATGAATCTAGAGGGGTTGTGAATCCTGTGTGCCTCCCCATCCTCCTGGATGACTCTGCTTCTCATGGCATGAATCCCCCTTTGTGTGGCCCTGGGGCCCACTCCATGCATCTGCACAGTCACTGTTTGATGTGCAGCGCTGGCTCTACCCTCAGCACCCTGTGTTGCTTTAACAGAGAGAATGGAATGACCATGGAACTGATGGGCTGGCTCTGTGCTCCCTCCCACAGTGCTGTGCCGTCTGGGCCCCCATGCTGAGATCCCATCTGTTCTGGCTCTGATAGAGAAGTCTAGTGTGTACTTCGACAAGCTTGCTGCTTGGGATGGAGACACAGGGCTAGGATGGCACCTCCTCATCCTCGACTGGGGCTGGCGTGGGAGAGGCAGCACAAAGTAGGTGCTGGGGTGGGGTGGGGTGGGGACTCCTCTGTTGTAGCTGCCTGGGATTTACAAGGCTGCAAGGAATTTCATTCTCAAATGGGAATATCAGTGCAGAGCCAGAAGGGAACAGGCACGACCTGGCTCTCTTCTCTTGAAGTTTGTGCTGTGTGTGTGTTGAGGATAGTGTGTGTTGAGGATAATTTTGCTGCTGTTTAGGCAAAACTTGGAAAGAAACATTCCTCTCGGGAGTCTTTTAATAGGAATTCTAAAATGATGCAAACCAGTTATTCTCTCTCTCTCCCTCTCTTCCCCAGCACATACACAATTTCTCCCTTCTCTATTACTTCCTTTCATAGTGTGAGAAAAGGAAGAAAAACGAAACCATTCATTAAGCCACCAAGAAAGCAGAGGTGCTCCCCTCAATTTGACAGTTTCCAAAGATCTGAATGAATTATCAAAACATTTGGTTGGGGGGGGGGGGGATTAAAAATGAAAATTCTTAGGGAAAAACCTTGATTTTGACAATTTGGGAACTTTTTTTCCTTTATCCTAGCCTGAGATCTACTGCTCCATCCTCAACCAAACCTTTCACTGGCTCCAAGAGCAAGTCCTCTAGCACTTAAAGGTTGGAAGGGACCTTAGAGGTGGTCTCATTGATGAACCCTCTGCCCTGCCCTGAAGCAGGAGACCGGTGCTTAAATCATCCCTCGCAGATGCCTGCGCAGTCTTCTCTTGAAAATTTCCAGGGAAGAAGATTCCACAACTTCTCTAAGCAACTTGTTCCACTGCTGAACAGGAAGCATTCCCTAATGTTTAACATAAATCCTAACTTCCTGTAACTTTAAATCTTCTTATCCTAGCCTCACTGGCATTGGTGAACAAATGTTCTCCCAACATTTTATGGCATCCTTTTGAATACCCCTCCATCTTATTTTCTGTAGGCTAAACATGCCCACTGCTATCAGTCTTTCCTCCTATAACTTGTATTGCAGAATGCAGACCCCTGATCATCTTTGTTGCTTTCCTCTGAATCCTTTTTGAAATGCACAGCCCAGAGCTGAACGCACTACTCCAAGAGAAGTCTGACCAGTGCTATATTAGTACTAGATGGAGTTCTTGATTCAATGCTGCTTTTAATACATTCCAAATGGTGCTGGCCTTTTTGAAGCATAACCGTGTTACATTGTTGACTTGTGGTTTGTGATGCACTATAAGCCTGAAATACTTCTCTACAGTGCTTCTGCCTAGCTAGTTACTGCCCATCTTATTATTGCATATTACATTTTTCTTTCCTACGTGCATTGCAATGTTTTACATTTGTCTTTGTTGAACTTCATTTTATTGTTTTCAGCCCAAATCTTCAGCTTATCAAGGTCCCTTTAAATTTTATTCCTGTCCTGTAAAATGTCTGCAATCCCTTCATTTTGTATCCTCACCAAATTTGATAAGTATGCTGTCTGCTCATTCATTCAGGTCATTATTATTATTATTATTATTATTATTATTATTATTATTATTATTATTAACAAACATTTATATAGCGCCAGCAGTGTACCTGGCACTTTACAAAGTAATAAAATAGACACACCCTGCCCCTAGGGCTTACAATCTGAGAGACAGGAGCTGGGGGAGAGACTTAGGAAGGGGAACAGAGGGAGAGACAAGGGGTCTAACGTTCATGAAGATGTGAGGTCTCAAGTGCACGTACTTGGCTTGGTTACGATGAGAATGACAGCAGGCAGGTCCATGTTGCAAGGATAAGGGTAAACCGATCGTAGGTATAGGAATAGTGGCTCAGCAGGATAAAGAGTCAGACAGAGCAGAGCGAAAGAGGTGAGTTTTAAGGAGAGATTTGAAGGTATGAAGGGAGGGGGCAAGGCGGATGTGGACAGGGAGGGAGTTCCAGGCATGGGGGGCAGCAAGTGAGAAGGGACGAAGGCGCTTAGGGGAGCAGGGAAGGCGTGGAAGGGTGAGAGAAGGGACAGAGGAGGAGCGAAGTGCACGGGCTGGAGTATGGAGGGCGATAAGTGCAGAGAGGTAGGGGGGAGCAAGGTTGTGAAGAGCTTTATAGGTGAAGACTAGGAGCTTGTGCAGGATTCGTTCAGGAAGGGGAAGCCAGTGAAGCGAAGAGAGGAGGGGCTGCACATGGTCGAAGCGACTGGCGAGGTAGATGACCCTGGCAGCAGAGTTTTGGACAGAGATGAGGGGAGAAAGGTGAGACCGGGGAAGGCCAGTGAGAAGGAGGTTACAGTAATCGAGGCGAGAGATGACCAGAGCATGAACAAGAGTTTTGGCAGACGAGACAGAGAGAAAAGGGCGAATCTTAGCAATGTTATGGAGGGAGAAGCGACAGGATTTAGCAACAGAGTCAATGTAGGGTTTAAAAGAAAGGGCTGAGTCAAAGATGAAGCCTAGGCTACGGGCTTGGGGGACAGGCAGGATGGTGACTCCATCAATAGTTATTGACAGTGAGGAAGGAGAGGAAGGATGAGGGGGGAAGATAAGGAGTTCAGTTTTAGCCATGTTGAGTTTGAGTTGACGTTGAGACATCCAGGTAGAGATGTCAGAGAGACAGTTGATGAGACGAGCTTGAACAGAGGGAGAGAGAGAGGGAGTAGAGAGATAGAGTTGAGTGTCATCAGCATAGAGGTGGTATTGGAAGCCATGGGAGGCAATGAGTTTGCCTAAGGATGAGGTATAGATCGAGAAGAGGAGAGGGCCAAGAACAGAGCCTTGAGGAACACCAACTGAGAGGGGGAAGGAGGAGGAGGCGGAGTTGGAGAGAGACACATTAAAGGAGCGGTCAGAGAGGTAGGAGGAGAACCAGTTATGGACAGAGCCACAAAAGCCAAGGGAGTGAAGGGAATCCAGCAAGAGTGAGTGGTCAACAGTATCGAAGGCAGCAGAGAGATCAAGGAGGACAAGAATGGAATAGAGACGTTTAGATTTAGCCACCAGAAGATCGTTGGTGATCTTAGCGAGAGCAGTTTCAGTAGAATGAAGGGGGCGGAAGCCAGATTGGAGGGGGTCAAGGGAGGAGTTGGAGGATAGGAAGTCAAGGCAGCGGGAGTAGACAACACGTTCAAGCAGCTTGGAAGCAAAAGGAAGGAGTGAGACAGGACGATAGCTAGAAGGGTCAGAGGGGTCAAGAGTGGACTTTTTGAGAATAGGAGAGACTGTGGCATGTTTGAAGGCAGAAGGGAAAGAGCCAGTAGAGAGGGAGAGGTTGATGATGTGCAGGAAGGAAGGGGCGACAGTGGGAGTAATGGAGGTGAGGAGGCGGGAAGGAATGGGATCAAGGGGGCAAGTGGAAGGGTTGGAGGAGGAGAGCAGAGAGGAGATTTCCTTAAGGGAGGCAGGGGAGAAGGAGGACATGAGAGAAGGAGGGGGAGGAGGGAGAGGGGTGGGAGTGGGAAGAGAGGAGTGGGAAGCGATGTCGAGGCGGATCTTGTCTATCTTGGAGGTGAAGAAGGAGGCAAGATCCTGAGCAGAAAGGGAAGAAGGAGGGGGAGGACAGGGAGGCTTGAGGAGGGAGTCAAAGGTAGAGAACAGGCGGCGAGGGTCCCGAGAACAGGACTCAATGCGGGAGGCATAGTAGTGTTGTCTAGCAAGGGAGATAGCAGAAGTAAGGGTGGAGAGACAGAATTTGAAGTGAAGGAAGTCAGCGTGAGAATGGGATTTGCGCCAGAGTCGTTCAGCAGCACGAGTGCAAGAACGGAGGTGGCGGATACTAGGGGTGAGCCAAGGACGGGGGTTGTGGGAGAAGGCAGGGCGGGAAGAGAGAGGGGCATGGGAGTCAAGTGTGGAGGAGAGAGAGGCGTTGAGAGCAGAGACAGCGGAGTCAGGGGAGGAGGAAGAGAAGACTGTAGGAAGAAGGGGAGAGAGAGAGGAGGCAAAGTCCAGGGGATCAATAGCTTGAAGGTCACGGAAGGGGCGTAGAGAAGGGGAAGAGGAGGGGGGACAGTGGGAAATGTTGAAAGAGGCAAGGAAGTGGTCTGATATAGGATGAGGATCGAAGGAGAGATCAGCGACAGAGCAGTTTCTAGAGAGGACAAGATCAAGAGAATGGCCATTAGTATGGGTGGGGGAGTTGGTCCAAAGGTGGAGGTTGAAGGAGGAGGCTAGGGAGAGGAAGCGAGAGACTGAGGGCTGAGATGGGTCATCAACATGAATGTTGAAGTCACCAAGGATGAGAGTGGGGATATCAACAGAGAGGAAGAAAGTGAGCCAGGACTCAAAGTCAGAAAGAAAGGAAGAGAGAGGACCAGGGGGACGGTAGATGACAGCAACACGTAGATGGAGGGGGGAGTAGAGGCACACGGAGTGAGCCTCAAAGGTATGGAAGGAGAGAGAGGGAGGAGGAGAAATTGGTTGGAACATTAATAAAGTTATTGAACAACCCTGGACTCAGGTTCTGCAGGGGGTCAGTCCTTTCTTGAAATATCATCCCTGTTTGAAATGTATTACTCTTGAGTGTGATTCTCCTCCCCCCCCCCCCCCCCCCCGTACCCACCTTACCGTTCCCCAGCCAAGCCACACCTTCAGGGCAGCGCCTCCCTTAATGTAAGTTACCTGGGGGGAGGGAAGGAGAAGAACACTGGTGGGAGGGATCCAAGTAGCCCCAGGCAGCAATGCAAACTCCCCTCCCAGCCAAAAACCCTTCTAGCCCACAGTTCTCCAACTTGTTTAGGATAATGTCATGTGGAACTAAATCAGAAGTCTTGCTAAAGTCAAGATATATTATGTTCACTGAATTCCCCCTGTCTCCTACCAAAGAAGGAAACTAGGAGTGCTTTCCCACATGACAAAATGTGCCTGATTTGCCTCCGGTAAAATCTCAGAGAGGTAAATCTGGCGTGGGGTTTGTAATGTGAAAATGTTAACCCATGCATCTTTGGCAGTAGTCCTCCAGGAAATGCAAGGTCAGATTTACTGGCTTTTCACCAGCTCTGAATCCCCTGTAGGATTGTTGCCAAATGCATGGTTTAACTTTTTCACGTTACGAACCCTACGCCTGATTTGCCTCCTGGAGATTTTCCAGGAGGCAAATCAGGTGCATTTTTTTCATCTGGGAAAGCACCCTTTCTTGGCCTGGTATGATTTACTTGTAACGATTAAATAATGCTTACTAGAAATCATCCCATTTTGCTCTAGGTTCTTTCAAATCAATTGTTTTATGATTTGCTCAAATAATTTCCCAGATATTGAAATGGAGCTACATGGTCTAGAATTCCCTTCATCTTCCTTTCCTTTTTTTTAAAGACGGGTACTATGCGTGTTCTTCTCCAGTCCTCTGGGATCATGCCAGTTCTTGGTTCTCTATTGTGTACATGTGGGTGGATTGGTCCCAAAGGATTTCCTCAACTAGCTCCTTCAGGATGCTTAGGTGCGTTTAATCAGGCCCCACTGACTTGAATTTGTTCAAATTGGCCATGATGTGCTCCCTATAGTATTTACCCTATCCTTTGACCCCCTCCCCCCCTTCCTACCATGTATCAATTTTGTTAGTTGTCTCATTCAGCTTGCCATGTTTGAAAAGATTTTAAGCAAGTAGGTACTATTGAGCAATTCAGCCTTTTTTGCATCATCTGAAACTCTTGGGAGTTCTCCTGCAGTTTAAAGCTGCGGCTCAGGGAAATCCCTGTGGGTGTGACGTGCTTCTCCATGAACTAAAAGTCGCCTGGGTGCCTTTAGAACAGCAGTGCCAGGCGACTCCTGGATGTTTTGAGACACGGCCTAGGTAAGACCTCGATTATCAGGGTCTTACCTAGGCTGCGTCTCAAAACACCTGGGAGCTGCCTGGTGCTGCTGTTACCAACAGTGCACAGGTGACTTCTGGTTTGTGGTTCTGGTTCGTCTTTCCCTGAATTGCAGCTTTAAACTGGAGGAGAAAGCCCGCGTGTTTTTAAAAGGCCCTTGATGCAGTTATGGACCTAGAGTTTCCTTTGTCTTTTGCTTCTAACAAACTTGTAGAACTCCTTTGTTGATTTTTAACTTTGCTTGCTAGTTGCATTTTGTGCCTTTCTGTTTTATCCTGACCATCTTTGAGCTATTTTTGTATATTCCTCTTTGGTTACTAGGGGCAGTTTTCTGGAGGAAATTGCGGATTCGGATCCATTGAGGATTTGGATCTACAGTTCCGAATTAAATACAGATTCATATTATGGATCCATATTTAAATCAATAAAAATAATTAATTAAAAACTTAAAAAAATAAAATCATTGCACATGTGCAAAAGGGCCACCAGACCATTCTGTACGCTGCAGGCACACCCTTTCCTAAAATGGCGGCAGAAGTAGTGTGACCATTTTGGAAAAGAATGTGCATGTGCAGCCAGTGGCCATTTGTGCAAGTACAGGATGCCCAGCAGCTATTTTGCATATGCACAGGACAATTTATTTTTAAAAAATGTCAATAGATCTTAAAGTGAAGTGCAACAAGTGTGTTGCCACTGTTGTGATTTGGTATGTATTAACCTGTAATAGCTCATTATGAGCAGAGACTGATTAATCCAAATCTGTATTGCCCACCCATATTGATTACCTGTCCTTTCCATTTCCTGCATGGTCTGTTTTGATCTTCAGGTCATTAAAGAGACCCTTGTGCAGCTATATTGGTCTTTTGAGATTCTCCTCCCCTTCTCTCCTGCTGTCTCCCCCCCCCCAAAATGCCTGGAACTCCTCCCTAGATACATTTGCTCTGCTCCATCCCTCCCAACATTCAATTCCATCCTAAATACTTCCTCTTCTGTCAGACCGTCTCAAGATTCTCATCGATATAGACTTGTCACGGATGCCTCCTCTTCCCTCCTTCACTTGGAGTTCTCTTCCCTGTAAGTAAGTTAACCACATGCACCTGCAACTTCTCAACATTCATGAATGTTGAGATCCTTGTCTCTTCCTATGTTCCCCTCTCCCTTGTCTCCCCTCACTTGTCTTTTTAAAATTGTAAGCCTCTTGGGGTAGGGACCTGTCTTCACTGATTGTACAGCACCAGGTACATCTAGGTTGGCCATACCTCCCTTTAAAAGAGGATGCTTATGAAATGTACCCTAGGTACATTGCTGGTGCTCTATAAATAATAAAAGTGCCATACTGGGTCAGACCCATGGTCCATCGAGTCCAGTATCCTGTCTCTGATAGTGGCCTGCTATAGTAGCTCAAGAGAAGTACAAGTACAGGTCATGGAGGTGAGATCCATCTCCTGCTAACCACTCTCAACTACTGGTAGCCAGGGGTTTAAGCCCCAACTAGTAAACATTTATGGCTCTGTCCTCTAAGAATTTATCTAGTTTCCATTTGAAGCTGCTTATGCTGCTGGCTTTCACAGCCTCCTCTGGCAACAAGTTCCACAATTGTATTGTCTGCTGAGTGGAAAAAGTGCTTCCTTTTGTTTGTTTGTTAAATATGCTGCCATTTAACTTCAGAGCGTGTACCCCTGTTCTCTTATTATGAGAAAGGGTAAATAGCAGTTCCCTATTTACTTTTTCAACACTGCTCATGATTTTATAAGCTTCTATCAAATCCCCCCCTTATCACCTCTTCTCCAAGCTAAACAGCCCTAACCTGTTGAGCCTCTCCTCCTATGGAAGTTGATCCATCCCTTCCATCATCCTTGTTGCCTTCCTCTGAACTTTTTCCAATTGTATTATATCTTTCCTGAGCTGGGGCAACCAGAACTGTACAGAGTATTCAAGGTGAGACTGTACCAAATATTTATACAGTGGCATTATGATATTTTTCCTCTTATTTTTTTTTATTCCTTTTGCAATAATGCCTAGCATTCGGTTTGACGGCTGCCATGCATTGAACTGATGTCTTCAGGAACAAGACTCCCAAGTCTTTCTCCTGTGTGGTTGCACCCAAATCAGAACCTACCATGTATATAAAGTGAGGATTATTTCCCCAGTGTGCATCACATCCCACTTATCAGCTGTGAATTTCATTAGCCATTTTATTGCCCATTCACCTCGTTGAGCAAGATCCCTCTGTAGTTCCTCCCAGTCTGCCTGGATCTTAACTATTTGGTGTCATCTGCAAATTCAACCATCTCACTCTTTATCCTTTTTTCCCAATCATTGAGTGCTAAACAACACTGGTCCTAGCACTGACCCCTAAAGCACCCTGCTGTTTACCTCCGATCCATCCTGCATGCCCCTAGAAGTACCCCAGTGGTGCTTTTAAGGGCTAAACAGGTCTGCATCCAATAGCAACTCTGGTTAAATGAGCTAGTATAAAATTCTGATTGTGACTTAATTTTCATGACTGAGAGGCTTTCTTGGTCAATGCTGCTCTTGTCAGGGTTGGTTTCCTGAGAGAGAGAGACACATAGGACAAATGCTTTCTGCTTTGGGTTTTTCGAAGGAATATCTCCTTTCAATGAATTATGATAGGGCCCTGAGCTTAGTCAAATGTTGCATCAAGGATCGGGAACAACAGGCACTAATTAAGGCTATAAACTCCCCAAAGGTGTCTGCAATTCATAATTATTTTGTCATGGCTCCTGTGGGGCGGTGCTTCTTATTTTTCTTTGCTGTCTGTTTGGGGCCATAGATGTCTTTACATTAGCTAGATTTAATTTGATGCCGTCAGCAGTCTTGGAGGGCAGGCTGGCTAAGGTTCCATATGATTTAAGATTGTGCCTTCATTGCCAGCAGAAGATAGTGGAATCACTCGCCCACTTTTATTTGATTGTCAATTTTACTCCAATATACGGTCCATATTTTTAGAGCCTATAATGACTAATATGAAGCCATGCAACCAGCGGGAGGCCCTGGTGTGTCTTTTGAATTACTTAGATGATGGTATAACTTCAAATGTTGTTAAATTCTGTGCTTCAGCTATTAAACTAAGGAAGACAGTATCTGGTAATGTTGTTGTTTAAATAATTTTCTTAGATTCTCCTTTTATGTTCAGGGGCCATTATTGTCTGATTTTTGAGCTCTGTGGAAGAGCTAAGACATCTGGAGGTGTGTTAACATTGGGGCCCAAGTGTCTATTTGATTACTGTGCAAGAGATAAAGGTATTAACTTGGATTGTTTATCTTTTGGTTACCCTGTAATTTGGATATCTTGTATCTATTTTAATGTGCGATTTGGTCCATCCTCTCCTCTTAAATTTGATTTTACCTATTTATCCATGTATTTTGTACTTACTGTTTATGGATTCTGTACCTTTGTGTCGGCCTTTGGCTATCACAATAAATTAGTTGTCATTCCTACCCTTTGTTTGCTGTCTTTTAGCTAGCTTCCAGTCTGACAGGACTCTTCCTCTTATCTCTTAACTAACTACTTAGTTTGATCAGGAGTATCTGGTGAGGGGCTTTGTCAAAAGCCTTTTGAAAATCCAAATATAGTTTATCAACTAGATCACCTTGATCCATGTGCTTATTAACAATCTTATAAAATTCTTATCTATTAGTGAGAGACGACTTCTCTTTGCTAAAGCCATGCTGGTTTTTACCCATTAAATCATGCTTGTCAATATGCCTAGTAATTTTGTTTTTAACAATGGTCTCCCATCAATTTGCTCAGTACAGATGTCAGGTCTGTAGTTTTCAGGGTCACCTCTGGAGCCCTTCTTAAAAATATAATTCTTTGTCTAGTCCACACTGGTATGGTTTGGAATTGTGCTTCCATTACTACTGCTTTCAGAAACCGCCAGCCCTGTTAGCTGTTCTCTCCATTGGACTTTGCCTACTTACTCTCTGAAGTCTGCTTTCTTAAAGAATTCGTTGTCTGAGGTTTTCTGTATTTTCCCCCCTTAGGATCACAAACATTATCCTATTGCGATCTCTTAAACCCTGGGGCCTGTCACCTCTATGTTCTAATCTAAACCATTCTTCCCTGTTGGTCAGAACCAAATCCAGAATAACGAAGCCAGTGGTTGGTGGTTCAACCTTTTTGAATGAGAAAGTTCCCCCCAGCACATGCCAAGCTTGTTTTTCTTTCTTTTTACATTCTACATTTTGCTGTTAGTCATCCAACAAATATCAGCTGCAACAGAGCTTGGCTTGGAACCAATGGAGTAACAAACCAAGGTATGTGTGGTGGGAGAAATGGCTCCTCCTTGCTGAACCACTAAAGTCATTCCTACTTGCTCCTCCCCACCCAGAAATAGCAGCAATTCTGCCCACTTGTACAATTTCTGGAAATACACATACTGGCAGGGAGCAGCACAGTGCAGGGAGCATCCCCTTCATAAATTCAGATCCACCCCAATAGCAAGGGTGTGGCTACAATAGGGACAGGTGGTGCAGCTGCACTGGGTCCCATGTTCCCTGGTGCAGCTGCATCTCGTGCTACTCGGAGGGAGGCAAGGGGGACTCATTCCAACCTTGCCATGCCACTGCCTGATAGGCACCACTGTGGGGTTCAAATTAGAGATTTCCCCTGCACCCCAAATCTGTAAGGCATGTCATCACACTCTTGTTTTTACCCCTGCTTATACCATCCCTCCTCTCTGATCAGTGGTTAGTAGCTTGTCCTGTTTCACAGCCTAGAACAATAACCTCTACTCCATCCTTGTCCTCCTCCTCTGCTGCTTTTGACACTGTTGACTTCTCTCTCTTACTTGACTCCCTTGGCTTCTGTGGCTCAGTCCTCAACTGGTTCTCTTCCTACCTCTCTGACCGATCCTTCAGCGTGTCTCTTGCTGGTGCTTCCATTACTTCTCTTCCCTCTCATTTGGAGTTCCCTCCTCAGTTGGAGTTCTCGCCTCACTAACTGCCTCTCTGACATTTCTGCCTGGATGTCTCATCGTCAGCTCAAACTTACCATGGCTAAAACTGAACTCCTCTTCCCCCTAATCCTTCCTCCCTCTCTTCCTTCTCTGTCTTCGTTGATGGGGTCAACATCCAGCCTGTCCTCAGGCACGTAGCCTAGGGTTCATCTTTGACTCATCCCTCTCCTTTAAACCTCGAATCGATTCTGTTGCCAAATCCTCTCGCTTTTCTCTGTACAACATTGCTAAGATCTGTCCTTTCCTCACTGTTTCCTCTGCTAAAACGCTTGTCCATGTCCTGGTCATCTCTCGCCTTGACTACTGCAACCTCCTTTTCACTGGCCTTCCTTGCTCCTCTCGTTTCTGTTCATAACTCTGCTGCCAAGTTCATCCACCTTGCCAGCCGCTTTGATCATGTACACCACCTCCTCTCTTCTCTCCACTGGCTCCCTCTTCCTGAAAGCATTCTGCACAAACTCCTGGTTTTTACAACTCTTCATGGCCTTGCTCCCCCCTGTGTCTCAGCACTCATTTCCTGCTACACTCCTTTCCGGGAGCTCCACTCCTTCTCTGCTTCCACCTTTGCCTGCTCATGACTCCCCTGCTCCTCAAAACACATCCGTCCCTTTTCCCTGGCAATCCCCCATGCCTGGAACTCCCTCCCAGAACACATTCGCTCATCTTCCTCCAAATCTTCAAATCCCTCCTCAAAACTCACCTCTTCCGTCAAGCTTTTCCTGGCTCCTCGTTCCCCTCGCCCCCTTGCTGACTTATCCTGAATCATCGTATCTCTTGTGTAACATTAAATGTGTAACTGTAACTACACCTTGTAACCAGGGGCGGCTGGTGGGTTTTGAGGTTGGAGGGGCAGTAAGGCTGGCGAGCCTGGGGCAGAGCCAGGGCAACGGTAGGTGGAGCCAGTGGAATGGCATAACCCAGCAGCAAGGAGTTCCCAGGGTTAACATTGGATGGAAATTACATTACTTAAGCTGGGAATGCTGCTGTGTGAAGCACTACCACCAGGGGATAGAGAACCCTCTTATTAGCAGAGTATTTAGCAGGTGAAGATAGAGGTTGGGTGGGTTTTTGGGGTGTGGGTAGGGGTTTTTAGGGAATTGTATTGTATTTTGTATTTTTACTATTTCTCTTTGTACTTTTTTTTCTGTAAAACACCCTGAGCCTTTGGGGAAGGGCAGGGTATAAATTCTGATCAATATAAGAGATTACGGTCTTGTGCAAGTGTGTAGAGAGGGGATTAATTGGAATTAAATTCACCCCCTTAGTCAGGGACCCATGTTCACTGTATTTTCTTTATTAGCGGCAATGGGGAAACCACAGTGAACACTGTCCCTGCCCTTAGTCAATTCAAGTACATATTGTATTTTTAAACTGTTTTAAAAAATGTTTATACTGTTTTTATTGAATGTTGTTCGCCGCCCTGGGCTGCCCTGAGGGCAGGAGGGGCGGGGTATAAATTTTAAATAAATTTTTTTTAAAGTTCATTTTCCGACATAGACAGAAATTTAGTGAATTGCATCTTCCTCAGCAGAACAATTCTCTGTCTGATTTCAAACCGTGGAGCCTCACCACAGACTAGCCACTGGTTTCTCTCTTCTTTCCAGACCTGTTTATTAACAAAGAACCTTTACAAACTTGTTGTCACACCTGTGAACAAGTGCAGCGTTCCCAGCAATTTCATTTAGGCAGACTATATTCAACTCCTGGTTTAAAAGCAGATGTTCCCCAGTAGTCTCTCCCCATCCACCCCTCCCCCCGTTCTCAGTCTCGCCCCATCCCCCCCCAGTAGATTCTCCCAGTACAAAGTACCCCTCTCTCTCTCCACCCCCCAGGCCCTGCAATTTACTCACTGACGGCTCCTCAGGCAGTGCCGCAGGATCATGGCATGCTGTTCAGTTCTTGGGCCTGGGAGCTGCCGTGCAGCTGTTAGGCTCCCCCTCCCTCCCAGAGTTGAGTCAAACTTTGACTCGACTCTGGGAGGAAGGAAGGGGGAGTCTAACAGCTGTGCCTGTATGACAGCTCCTAACCCACCCCACCCCCCGTGCCACTGAAGTGAGAGGGAACAGGGAAGTCCTGTGGCCTGGGTGCATCTGTTCGGCGCCTGGGTATGAACTTTAGCCCTGCCCTACCCTCTGCAATGAAATAGTATCCCCTGCAGCACTTTTTCATTGCTGGTTCCCTTTACGCAATATGGATGGCGCTTCTAGCCGCCCAATCTGCATAAAGGGTAGAACATAGAACTTTTGTCCTCCTGAAGGCTACCTTAGGTCACGTGTCCTAAGGAAGCCTGGGGGGTGGGGTGGGGGGGGGAGTGATTCTTGCTGCTTGTGTGCACGTGCACGCAAGCAGTGAGAATGTGTTCAGAACCGTCTCAAAGAACCTTGTTTTAGAGGCACTGACCTTTTAGGTCAGTGCCTCTAAAACAAGGTTCTGCGAGACGGCTCCGAACATTCTCACCGCTTGTGTACGTGCACGTGATTTTTTTTTTTCTTTCTTTTTTAAACAGAATTGCTGCCAGCACCGTGTTGGGGCCCAGGGGAGTCCTGGGGCCGGGAGAGGCGTTGCCCCATATTTCCTAGGGGGCGCACCGCCGCTCCTTGTAACTAAGGGTGAAAACAGACATGACGCTAACCACTCTTTATCCGCCCTTGGTGGTCATTTTGCATGTTTCAGGGCTGCATAGGGCACCAATACAGCCCTGCAACATGAATAAATAACCACCAAGGGTGGTTAGCGTCATGTCTGTTTTCACCCTAAGTCAAGCACGTTCACCTGACACCTCATGAGTTCCTGTATGTATCCTCCTTGTCTCTTCCTCTGTTTCCCCCCCTCCCCCTTGTCTCAGATTGTAAGCCCGCTAGGGCAGGGGCCATGTCTTTCTTACAACTGTAAAGTGCCAGGTACGTTGCTGGTGCTATATAAATGCTTAATAGTAGCTCTGGGCATGCTGGAGTGCTAGGCCCCGGGGTTGCCATTGCTTCCACAAAATACCTACACAAGGGGAAAAAACAGCACTACAAAGAGTACCAAAAAAACCCACACAAAAAGGCGGTTATTGAACAATATTTATATATTAAAAAAGAAAATGAATGAACATATACAAAAATATTGTTATAACATATACATCTACCAATTCACTCAGTATCAACAAACATTAGAATCACCCAATTACCGGACACGTCTCGGGCAAACAAAAATCCCTTCTTCAGGGGTGAAGAATGAATTCAAATCAGGAGACTAGTTTCCCTCTCTCTGTTGCAAATCAGATGAGTCTCACTGATTCAACTGTAGGTTTTTCCTGAGTGCTAGATGATTAATTGAATACATTTGAGAGGACGGCAACATAGGTGATAGGCAACAGCATATAATAAGTTAGCTGGTCAGTTTGGCAGCCTCTTTGTGACTATATGGTTTGGACCTCACATGAAGTAGAGGAACTATTGTGTTCCTCCTTGGTCCCCAGAGATTGCAGTTTTTCCTGGAGGAACCTGTTTGCAACAGAGAGCGGGAGACTACAGTCTCCTGATTTGAATTTATTCTTCACCCCTGAAGAAGGGCTTTTTGTTTGCCTGAAACACATTGGGTGATTGGGTGGTTCTAATGTTTGTTTGATACTGAGTGAATTGGTCGATTTATGTATGTTATAATGATAGTTTTGTATATGTAAATTCATTTTCTCTTTTAATATATAATATTGTTCGATAGCAGCATTTTGGTGTGTGTGTTTTTTGCCATTGCTTCCCCCTGTACTCCCTGCTGAATGCAGGTGTCTGAATCCGTTCCAAGTACTATTCCTGCTGGAGCAGCGATCCCTCAGGGTGAGCCACAGGAAAAAAAGAAAGTAGGGATGCACTTCAGTGTTCTTTTCTGTTTAGTTCTGGTTTACTTTAGTATTCAGTTTTGTTTCTGTTTAGTTTCCTATTTAGGTCAATGGGAGCCTTTTCCCATAGAAGTCAATGGAAAAAGATCTATGGGGTTTCTAAAACTAGCAAAGTGTCTTCTAAAGTAGTGTACTTGTCTGGCACTGGTTTGGGGTGGGTAGCACTGGTCTGGGGGGGCAAATATCAGGGGCTGGGGACCTTTAGTGGGGAGGTGGTTGTGGGCTTGGGAAGTGTGAGTTAAGAGGCTGGCACTGGAGTGTGGGGGTTTGGGGGTGGCACTACATTTGGGGGGAATGCTGGGGCTCTTATTGGTTGGGGGTGCTTTGCTTCTGCATGGCAATTGGCTCTCTAACCTCCTCTGCCTGCCCCCCCTCCCAATCTCACCTGCACTGCATTCTGAGATCAACTTTGCTTTCTGCTTGTTTCCAGCTGCTTGCTTCACCTGGAGCTGAAGACCAGCAGAAAGCAAGGCTGATCTCATGATGCTGTGCAGGTGTGAGAAGGCAGCTGTCAGGTGGTTGGTGGGCCTGAGACCAGCCAGGGTGGGCCAGCAGTAACCCAGGCTTGAAAGCAGAGTTGGGACACAGAACAGAATGAGAGAGCAGTGGTGCTGCTGGAGCTCTGGTGAAATTGACTGGGCTGCAGTTAACAAATGGGGAAAGACAGAACGGCTAAGAGCAAGCTGAACAGAGCCCAGCAAATGGCAAAGGTGTAGGGTTTTTTTCAAATTTAAATACTAAACAGAATTTTAGTATCTACTAGGGGTGGGCGTGCCGGTAAATCCGGTATCCGATAATGCCGGTACTGGGCGTACCGGCATTACCCGAAATCCGGTCCCGTTACCGGATTCCCGGTACCGGATTTTTTTACATTGCAGCCATTTAAATGAATGGCTGCAATGTAAAAAGTCCCACCAAAAAAGTTGAAAAAAA